>KV454576.1:63907-381668 GCA_001662585.1 Pseudogymnoascus sp. WSF 3629
CCTACTGTCTTGCAATATGATCTCCCTTCCTGCCTTCTGACCTGGTTCCCTGGACTCCCGTGAGACCCTGGGGACTACGCTTTACACCTATTACGGAGTCGTTTAGGATACTATGCACCTATTATAGCTCAAGAGCAATTCTACATAAACAGCCATGCAAAACATTCCATCCTCTTTTTGCAAACATCTTTATACTAACGATACTACTCAAACTTAAACATAGTAAGATTCATCTGCCCATTTCACTTCTATACCTAACTTGATATTAACTAGTACTATAGCCGGACAAATCTCAAATAATGCGCGAGGCTATGGACATAGACACTGACGCCCATGAGGGCCAGCCTTCCGACGACGACACTCGAATGACCAGGCGCGATGAGATACCTATGATTGGAAAGAAGACAGACGCTGTGCTTGCAGAGGAAGTGCCTACTAAGCCTCCATTCATCTACGCGCCAGGGCCTTTACCGGTATCAGATGCTCCACTCCCTCCTTCTCCTGATTCAAGTCTGATCGACGACCTCAACGCCCATTTATAGGATGCAATGCGAGCTCTCGACAAGGAAAGGCAACACCACCAGGAAACTAAGGTGTCCTTACTACAGAAGCAGAGGAACCCCAACGCCTATTTAGAGGACGCAAGGCGAGCCCTCGACAAGGAAAGGAAACAACACCAGGAAACCAATGTGTCTTTACTACAGAAGCAGAAGGAAACAGAACAGCTACGCCAATCCTGGAGGGATGTGGCAGGCGAGCTGTCTAAGCACCTCCGCCAGGCTCAGGGTGTTGACCAGTTGACCGACGACGAACTAAAGCAGAGGGTGATCCCACTACGCTCTGAAATTCGAAAGTTTGCAGTCACGCACTTCTAAAACGATATTCGCGACCTAAAGATTTCCAATCAACAGTTTCGCCTCTTCAACGAATGCCTAGGGCTGGGGGGCTCGGAATTTGATGCTTTTATAGAACATACAGCAGCACGCATCGACTTAATGCAAGCGTTTCTATGGTGGTCCCTTACTGATAAGGTCTTTAAACGGTACCAGTGGCCTACTAGAAAAGCGTCCGAACACATGCAAGGAATGTCCGAGATCCTTAGTGAGTACCATATCGTCTGAATTCACGCCACGTGAATAATTCATTCTATCGACTGCTTGGCTAACACAAATATTCTAGGCCCACTACGAAGTGAACAAACGGAAGACATGCTTCCTGATGCACGCCGCAAGTTCCACATGTGGCGAGCTAATACAAGTAACCTTATTATCAACGCCATGAGCCTCGACAAGAACAACGCACATGATTCGGACAGCCAGTTCGTAGAGAAGACTGCGCGGGATCTTACCCTGACGCTCAGTCATTTCTCAACTTCAGACTGGCCCGAAATAGAGACCGGATTAGTAGATCTCATCTACAAGAGTCTAGATCTAGATGCAGAACTTAGTAGGCAGGTTGCATCAATTACCTTTTCATCTAGCATTAGCTTGCTGTCACAACCGTTTCATTCAGATACTATGGTTTGCGTATCTAATTACGAGGCAAAGGATGGGGATTCGAAGTATGTGAGTCTGGTGATAGCACCAGGTCTTTGGAGGCGCGGGCAGTCTTCAGGGGAGCAGTTTGATCAGAGAATCCGATTAATGAAGACAGATGTTGCCTGTGGAGTGCCGTTGCCTGATAGGTCTGATCAACGTCGCACTTTTGTAGAGGGTTCTACTATAGAGGGCTCTAATATAGAGGGCTCTAATATAGAGGGCTCTAATATAGAGGGCTCTAATATAGAGGGCCCTACTATAGAAGGCAGAACAGATAGAATAGCTAAAGTTGACAGGGGAAACACAGAGAGTGGACGTTGGAATCTGTTCCACAGATCCTATAAGAGATGACACTAGATATAGAAATACACGCCCGTCTAAATTCAGGCTCTATAATTATCTGTTATTTTTACTCGTCTATGCTCTCTAAACTTATGTAATAGGGACCAGGACCATACCTGTGATGTGTCAGTTCGAAATTCCTTTTGTCGGTGGCCCACGTGATTTTACAATAATTGCTTCACCGTCTAGCGGATGTGATATTGTGAGTGTTCTTCATATATAATGGCATCTATGGGATGCCCTGGAGTGGAGTGGTGGGTGAGTGGTGGGCGACATCGCCCTCACGATTATGTTACAAGTTGAGTGGAACCAATCTTTCTGTCAGGTGCTGGCCATCATGGTTTGATTACCAACTAGATCTAGGCTGTTAAACTTGGAGCCATCAGGCTATTTACATCTCCTAACCCTCATACTCATGTAATCATATATAGCTAGCCAGAGTTCAGCTGATACAACCTGATTGCCATCTCACCAAAAATTCCAATCATACGGGAACCTCAACATCCTTGCTCGTATCGAGCTCCTCGTGACGGCGGAGGTCCATAGGCTTGGATAGGAGGGGGATGACATAGGGGTCAAAAGTGAGCCAGTATGGGTTTTCGAGGTGGTATTTCTGGCTCTGTATATTCCGATCAGCCCTGGTCAAAAACGCCAAGATATGACCGGGATGCAATGAAACCTACAGCCTCGTTCTCAAATCGCTCAACGATGGTAAATGCCCGAGGGTCATGAACGTCTTGCATAACAAGCCAATCAATTGTCTCGCGATCCTTGCGGTAGATCCGAGCAGCTTCGACAAGCTTGGCCTTGAGGCGGGGAATAGACTGGGGGTCCTCGTTGCAGTAGAGGTGGACGCTAAGAGTATAAACCATTGTTGCTATTCGTCGGCGAAACCGGCTTTAGTGACGATTAAAAGGATTGGATGGATTTATTGTATATAGTTGTAATAGTTTCCTCAAGAGCCATAACAAATGTGACGAAGAGGTGGTGGGAGATCACGTGAAGAGGGCAAGAAATTCCATTTTATATGTACGTACCAATCGTCTCATCCCAAAATCCCCAAGATCACCGTTCAGGAGGCAAGGGGCTTGGATTCCAAGAATCCAAGTTTGTGCCTATGTGCTATGATTTGAGTTAACGTCACACAAGCTTGTGCATGGCAGAGCAGACTGGATGCCGCCAACAAGTCTGAAGAGCGAACTGGGGATTGCTGATGGTTGATACCAGAAATTAATTTAACCCGATAGGATTTCTTTCTTTAGACCTGTTTTTTAGTAACCAATATGGCAGTCATAACCTTGAGTTATAAGTAGCTTTTATTCCAATTCAGGATGCTGTAAACTCTTGTCGTCGGACTTTTGTCGGCATGGCTGTTGTGCTAGTGATGAGTGCTGTAACAGCCGTAACCATGAGTAAACTCGGACCGTACCGATATTGCTACCCGCTCTATTTATAGAGGGTCGTCCCTACCCTAATCCACCTTGGATGGGGAGAGAGAACCTCTTGGGAATAATAACTTAAAGCTTCAAATAACGCTCTATTTGCCCTGATCTACAGGAAATACCCTGTGGCCATAATTCTCACATGGACGTGGTTCTCCAACGCGTGGGTTCTAGGTAGGTGTGGGCAGCGCCGTCGCTTTAACCATGTCGAGCCTCATTGACCTCCTCGTATGAATTGGATTTTTATCTCACGGCTGACAATTGCTCATCCCACCGCCGCAGATCTCCGGTTGAGAAGTGGGCCTTGGCAGGTACGAGCAGTCCGCGCGTTTGTACACGAGCTCTACTCCTCCTACCTTATCCAGTTGTGATCTGCGTGCATCCCACAGCCTTGCCAGATGCGTTTCTCACGAGAACAGTAATCCGAACCGGATTTCCGGTTCGGATTACCTCTTTGTTTTGGTCTTATTTCCACTCCTCGTCAGTATCATTAGATCTTGTCTCTCTCTCTTCAGTTATTCTCTTGAGCAAGTATGAGGTCACACTTCCACGTCGCCGTCGCGCTTCTCTACAGCGGCGTCGCCGTCGCGACGACAACCCCCAGGGTGATCGACACAAAACGAGACGTGACGTATGCGGGGCTAGAGCGTAATGGCATCGAGGTCTTCCTCAACATTCCCTATGGCCAGGACACGGGTGGCGCCAACAGGTTCAAGCCTCCGAAGCCACGCGTGGCTGTCCCCGGAAGCACCATCGAGGTAAAGACTTATGGCCCTTCTTGCCCGCAGCAGCTTGGAAACTGGACCCCTCCCATCTCCCTAGGCAACATTACGAACATATCCGAGGATTGTTTGAACCTCAATGTAGCTAGGCCGAAGGGAGCCTGTGCGGACGACAAGCTGCCCGTCATGGTATACATCCACGGCGGCAGTTTCTGGGCAGGAGACAACCATGACCCTACTATCTTGCCAGATGGAATGATTCTGGAGTCGGAGAAAAATGGGCTGCCAATCATCCATGTTTCTTTGAACTATCGGCTGGGGTGTAAGCAATCCTACTATCCCCTGATTATGTTGGGTTCCTGAGAGTGGCTGACATGCTGTTTGCATAGTCTTCGGGTTTGCACAATCCGATGCTCTCGAGTCTGAAGGCTCTGAGAATGCCGGGCTTCGTGACCAGCGACTCGCGATTGAGTGGGTTCGAGATAACATTGGGCATTTTGGCGGTGACGGAAATAAGATCACCATCTTCGGCCAGTCCTCTGGCGGTGAGTTTAGCCCAAACCTTTCTTCCCACAACGTAGCTCATTTCCCACAGGTCTGTCAATTGGCATGCAGATAATGGCCTATGGAGGAAGCAAGCCCGTGTCATTCCAGCAAGGGATATGCCAAAGCCAAGCGCTGGAACCCGGAATCACCGGCAACTTCACCATTGACGCCATGCGCCTTTTAGTTAACTACGTAGGATGCAACAAGACAGACCTGCACTCCGCCGGGACGGTGGCATGTCTCCGTGATTTCGACACGCAGACGCTCCTCTCAGCGTCGCTGGACACATATGTCGCGGACATCGCCCACAATATCGGCGACATCTGGCTGCCCGTTGTGGACGGCGATTTCCTCCCAGAAGCGCCCTCGCAGCTCATCCGCGAGCACCGTTTCGCCAAAGTGACCACCATGATAGGGTGGTGTGATGACGATGTTACTTTCTTCACCGACACCGCCATCACAACCCCGGGTGACACCAGCGCTTTCATCTCGTCCTACGTCCCAGGCGTGACCCCCGCGAATATCGAGCACCTCCTCGCTCTCTACCCCGTCTCAGACTTCACCGCCGACCCAGCCGTCACGAATCTCTCGAGCGAATTCTTCCGTGCCGCGCGCATCTTCCGCGATATCCTCATGACGTGCCAGCCGATGTGGTACGGGGAGCACATTGCCGCTGCCGGAAACGACGTCTACATGTACAACTGGAACCAGACCATCCTGGACCCGGTCCTAGAGTCTATTACAAACCAGACTGGGTTCGGGCCGATCCACACCTCGGAGTTTGCGTATATCTTTGGAAATCTGTCGCACTACGATATCAATGGGTACCCGTTTAATCCATCATCTGAGGACTATGAGCTAAGAGATAGGGGGTCGAGGTCTTGGTCGACGTTTGCAAGTGTCGGGAAGCCTGGAGTGAAGGGGCGGGATACGTTCCAGGGCGTTGGGAAGGCGTTTCCCAGTGGTAAAAATGATGTGTATGTTTTTGTTGCAGGCGGACCGCATGAGGGGATGTCGGCGATCGATGGCCCGGACTCGACGGAGGTCCTACGGGAGCAGAAGTTGAGAGAGAGGTGCGAGTTCATCAATTCACCCGAGATTATTGAGCAGCTGGGGTACTAGAAGTTGTAGTTGTACGAGTGAATAAGAGTTATTAGACAGGTTTATACATATGTGCGAGACTTCAGATTATTCAACCTAGACAATATATATCTTTAATTCCTCGCAGGGTCTCTCTAATATTCTGGTTATATTACCATGAACCCTAACAAGAACCTTCCAATCAAATGTTCGAATCATGCATTAGAGGACAATCATCTCTGAACTGTTGGCCGATTGAATTCATCTCATATGGTGTATTATAGACATTCCTCTTTGAAGAACAGGTTTTGGCCCTCGTTCGTTCGCGTTCGTTTAGAAAGACAAATCCTTCGCGCGCCGCCGTTATACAGATCGAGAATCCATAAAATAATCTGTTTAATAGACTTAGCACGTCTATAAAAAGCGTAGCTCCAGCAGAATCTTACGTAGTGATAATACTAAATCCGAAGGAAGTTTGTGCTACACGGCAGACTGTCTGGTTCGCTTTCTCTGCTACAACACAACTATGCGTCAAATACCATGGAAGGCGACTTGAGTGTTGCCCATCGGAATAGTCTGGCGATTGTTGACTAGCAAGACACAAGATCCAGAAAAACAGGAGACAGCACTGTAAGAAGAATTCAGTGCACTTGTTCGTAGCTCTCATGTATCCAAGGCTCGTCCGTGTCATGAAAACCAACAGGGTGAGAATTGAAACACCAAGGTTGGAGTCGGTGAACCTGCGATATTATTAGATAAACTTGTCGACTCAAAACCCCACCACAGACTCATTCTAAAGAGTCGAATTGCTCTTTTACTCACGCTTGGGACCATATAAAGGGGATCGCGGGAGGCTTCAAATAGTTTGCGTAGAAATATATCCGAAGCCTCGGGTCTGAATTGAAGCCTTTACTCCCTCCTTCCTCCCATAGGGCTGTTCGTGATGCGTCGGGGTATCCATAAGAAAACAAAACAAGATTTATCATTACGAGTGTTGCCTCGATGATGGTATCAATTCCAAATGCAGAGGAAGCCATGATGTAGACTGGGGACCTTACACAACGGAATGGCGAGGTTAAGCCACAAGTATTTTTTTGTTCTACATTCGCAAGTGCTGGTAATGTAGGACGAAGATTAAATAATTATCAAGGAGTTACCTGATACCGTAAGTTAATAATGACAATTCTTGCCTTTGTAAGCTTTAGTTGGTGGGAAAGGATTTAGCGAGCGTTTGAGCAAGTTTAGTAGGCTGACAGGGTGTGATAACAGGCTACGCATGTACAGTAGCTGCCCGGCATTATCGGCCGTACAATGTCAGCCAAGGTCTAAGGGCGGGTCACTAGTAAAGGGCGGGTCACTAGTAAAGGGATTATGGCACGATTGTGATGGAAACTATTATGCAGCGGGTAGGGGGTGTATATTTTGCTGCTGGTATTCCTGTGGGGTTACCGTGCCTGGAATAAATTATGAGACAGTGCATGCGGGCGTCGATGGCTTTGTACGCAATCATATAAGAATACACAACTAGGCATCTTCATATAGAGAGAGACGAATTTGAAGTGTTTACTATGCAAGGAGTAGGGTTGTAGCGGAGTAATTCGTCTCCTGGATCGCTGGCTGGCGGAAATAAAATTGTGGCCGTAGTCGCGCAATCCCCCTATATCCAACAATGCGGTTGAGAATGTTCGAGCATGTTTTAGCACGTTATGAGAAACCTGCTCTTTGGTGAGTATTGGCTAGCAACAAGCTAATGCTCCGTGATGAGAGCACGTTTGTACAGATTAACGATATGTGCTACAAGAATTCTTACCATGCGTACAAGACACATCCAGGCTGATTTCCAGGCGTCAAGTCTAAAAGCTTTATTATACAGCATAGTGTTCACCTCTCCCCAAAATAAGACTCTGGCGATAGGGACGACATATCTCACATCGAAAACCGCTATTATATCACTTCTTAGTGGACATGGAATTAATGAATCACGATTCAATGGCCTCGCCCAAGCCACCCGCAATGTCTGATAAGATGGAAACGGGTGGAATGAGCATGTCGACCATCCTCTCCACTGGCACGCACGTTACCCTCTTCTTCAAGGGATGGACCACAACCACGGTAGCCTCATATATTGCAACAATAATCTGCCTGTTCTTCCTGGCGATATTAAATCGCTTGCTTGGGGCAGTGAAATTCCAAACCGAACGAGCCTGGTTGGAACAGGCCCGGAAAGGGAATATGTTACCACCACTGCGCACCGTCCGCAATAGTCGTCTGTTATTCAAGGCAAAATTAAGCCCGCTTCCTACCTCTATAGCCCGAGACGATGATTTAGAATGCGACCCGTTGACCTCTCCGACGGATGGAGAGCTTGGTGATGAATGGTCCACCCCGAAAGAACAAAATTCATGGCGCGAATGTGAGTCCTTTCGCCGGATACTTGGCGACTGGCAACCAAGTGCACGCTGGAGTGTAAAGAAGGATGGGTTACGAGCTGTTATGGAGTTTACCAGAGCCTTTATTGGGTACATCTTGTATGTTGCTATCATTCTATATATTTGACGGGCGATGTTGGCTAACCTTCCCTCCTAGAATGTTGGCCGTGATGACCCTTAACCTAGGGATATTCTTTGCGGTCCTCGGGGGCATCTTAGTTGGCGAACTGATATTTGGCCCTTACATTCAGGGATATGGAGGGTGGCAAGAAGGTGCCTGTCATGACGGGTGATGCCTAACGTGTTATCTCTTACGATTGCACATGACGAATATTACAACGTTATACTGCAAGTTACCGCCGAAAGCTGTAGAGCCGCTAGATTCCCCGTTGCTATTGCAAGGCAGATCCAGAAGCTGTAATCGTATTTAGAGATTTCATCTCTCTATATATGCAAATTCAAAGGCACCATAACCCGTGCCATATTTTGATAAAAACGCCAACCCATACCCATCAAGTAAAGACACGAAAGAACAGACGACTGGCTAGCTGCCGAGCAACCAGCAACAAATCAATACCTACCACACCCCCACCCAGCCTCTAAATCGGCGTCCCAGCCACCGTCGACGACTGGCTCGACATACTCCCCTTCACCCTCCCCTCCCCCACCTCCCTCATCGGCCACTCAATCCACTGCATCCAGCCCTCCCCACTCGCCTCTAAAATGCGCTTAATCTTCCCAAGCAACACCTCAGCCTTCCCCTCAATCCACCACCTCTCCCCCGACCGCTTCAGCAAAATACAGTAATGCGCCAGCAGCACCAGCGCCGCAGGGCTACGCTGCTGCACCGCTGCGATATACGCGTCAGACACGATGATCGACCACGACAGCGTCGCAGCCTGTGCCTCAATGCCATTATCGGCTACGCTAATGAGGAAGATGCGACGCAGCAAGAACAGAACCTCGAAGAGCACCTGCCTCGCCTCTGGCGTCAGCGATGCTGGCCCAGACGGCGCGCCTCCGTGTGAGCTGGGCGGGGAGGGGAGATCAGATGCTGGCGGAGCCCAGAGGGCGGCGAGGCGCTCGAGGCGGGCGTCGTCTTCGTGGGGGAGGATGGGGGAGGAGTCTTCTGGACGGGAGAGGAGGGATTGCACGCTAGGTAGCCGGCTGATGTTGGGGTCCTTGTCCCAGTTGACCCAGGGGACATAGATGGCCGAGAGCGGGCCCACTAGGACCCAGTGCCGCGCGACGGACATGACAGCGTTGCCGCCGCGGAGGATCGTGATGAGCTCGACTTTGTTCGGCGAGGAGTCGTCGCTGTCAAGGTCGGGCAGGAAGAAGCTGCCGGAGCCGTGGAAGGAGGTCCAGGCGTAGACATTGAGCATGAGCGTGTAGGCGGCGCAGGCGTGGCAGTTTGCTGGCGTGATCTCGGTTAGGGCTTCGCGGTAGCCAGTCAGCCCGAGGTGGTGGTGCTTGTCTGAGGCACCGATGTAGCGGTCACGGTGGCCAGGGCGTTGGTAGGCGAGGTGACGTGCGGCGGTGGCGAGGATGCCGTGCATGAGAAAGGGGTAATCGACTGCAATAGCGGGGACGGCGGTTTGCCAGCAGCGCAGATCGGAGATGGTGAAGCAGGTTGAGATTGTGTCTGGAAATGGTTAGATTGCGTTAAGGGGGGAAGGGGGAGGGTGCTTACAGTGGTGGAGAAGCTCAAGGTCCATTAATGTGAAGGACTCGGGAGCACCGGAAAGGATAGAGAAGTTTGAAGGGCCCTGAGAGACTGATGGAGAAGGATAGGGCGTTGTATGGGATGTGACATTATTAGCCTTCGGGCGCTGAGCGAGCTGCGGGGACGAATTGACCTGGACCTCCGGGGCCGGCTTGGACGGCTGAAGTCCTACGAATGAACATGGCGTATTGTACCTCGTGCATTTGTCACAGCTTGGTTTATTTTCATCACACTAAGAAAGAGAATGTTAGCTGGGAACTTCAGTGATAACGACGACGACGTGGACTCGAGCGGTCACGTAGATAATCACGTGTTCGTAAACTCAATATAAAACTTGCACGTGACTCCAACAGACCTGGGCTCCAGGAACGGGGTGTGTGCAGTGCAAAGGGGGGGGGTTTTTTCGTGCCTTGATCTTTCTTTGCTTGCATTGTATGCATCCCAGACGCGACTTGTGATGCGGCCGACGAAAGGCCTGGGGCCGAGATGCCGGCGCGGAGGACGCCTGGCCCTGGTCCTGGTCCATAGGGGAGGAGGAGTGAGACTCTGTTGCACTCGATCGATCTCCTAGATCTTCAAACGCCATCACTTGCAGGGCTCAGGACCATTCAGAACCTGTGGCCAGCGCATGGGAGTGGGACCGGGGGCGAGATTAGCTGCTGACCCAATTGCGGGTAAGCCTTGTGCTCCGAAGCTACTGTATAGTAGTGTAGTAGTAATGGTAGGGGGACGAAGCTGGACTGGGCGGCAAATTTGTTGGAGCAGGGCGGGCGGTGGAGGACTGGTGGTGGTAGTTCGGTGGTAGTGGTGGGCGTGGTGGGCGCGTGTGTGGTGTTTCAGTGGAATTGGCAGCGATGGGGATGAGGGGGCATTGGGATGGTGGATGGATGCAGCTCGTAACTCGTAACTCGTAACTCGTACACCGGTCCGAGTTACGACGGACTGCTGCTATTCGGTGGAATATGCGGATTTTTCGCATTGAGGCCCTTCTCATTGGCACATTTTTGGCGTATGGACGGATGCGACAGCGAGAAGCGAGAAGCGAGAACGGGAGAGTCGTCTTGGCATAAGACTGTGCCTGTGCCTGATAAGCACGTGAATACTACTATAACTTATGGAGAGCTGTGGATACTCATTTGTTCACCTCCACCCAGTACCAGTCAAGTCATTCTCATATGATACTTCGATGCTCTACGACGACGGGCACATGAGGGGACGAACTGGGCGCTGTCATGCTTGCTCATAACAGAACAGTTTGACCAATCTGTCTTCCAGACAAAGAAGACAACAATCATGAGTCCTAATGTTGGGTGAGCACAGGGAAATGGATAAGGCGCCCGTCATATGCTCTATCGTACATGGAAAAGTCGGCATCAGCCTTTCCCGTGCTAGTAGGCGGCGGTGACAGCGAACGGCGGTGATGAGAAATCTTCTTCTACCGTTGATATCATACCACCGTTTGCGCCGTCACCGCCGCCCACAACTGCTGTCACCGCTGTTTCTTCGAACCTGTGGCGATCTTTGCTTGAGAATCTGCACGCACGTTGAGTGCGTCTCTGTCCTTTGGATTTTCGTTACTTTTCTAATTATCCTCCCTAATGCGGACCTAATGGATTTTTTTTTCTTAGTTTAGTGCGATGACTTGGTCCTTCGTATCCCCTCTATATATACCAAGATTTGGCGGCCGATGTGCATATTAGAGCGGCTGGGAATAGTCGCTGGAGCTGTCCTGGAGGAAATATATTCGGCATATAGTGGTTTCCCAAATACTATCAACTGACGCTTATTTGCATGGGATGGGGAGCATGTACGGAATGGCAATGCGACTGAAAATAATAGGGGATATCAAACCTGGGTTTGTTACAAGTGCGAAACAGTTCAAACCGCGTGGGCGTTGCGATATTTGACGTATCAATGAACAAAGCAGCGTCTTAGAGCATCGATATGCAGAAACGACCCCGTGGTTGTATTTGAGTCTTTCAAAAAGGTACCTTTTACAGCTTTTAGCGCAAATTTACTTTCGAGTACTAGATTTTGCGTAAATTTGGTTACCTTTTCAAAGCTACTTTTTAGGGAAATTTGCTTTTGAGTGCTCATATACAGACTGGGGAGGCGGATTCAATGGCAAGCTGGCTGGCCTCAGTGTACAGCGGCTTAACAACTTGCCTACGATCCAGGCGGATACCAAGCTAACGAGAGAGGCCTGGGTCACACACGAGGCGAACGAGGATATGACGACACAGCACTCATTCGGTGGCGTGAAGTTGTTCGAGCAGTGGCAACAGGAATGGCAGCGACAGGAATGCTAACAGTGACGACAGAGTCGTAACGACAGCAGCATTCATACGATGGCGTGAAGTTGCTGGCAAAGCGGGAGGATGGCCTCCCAAGTTCCATAGAGCCGCACTTGATCACTGGACGTAAAGCGGTGGCCAGACCACATGTCCCAGAGTTCATCCTCCGCTTGCTGCATGATGCATAAGAAATTATAATATTATCCCCTATTTATACACCCCCAAAAGAACATCTGAACAGCCAACCCGCTCCCAGCAACCCTACCCACCCAAACGCCATCCCTCTAAAAGCCCGCCAAAATGACCAAACAATTGCCATCCACCCATCACCTCGCCTCCCTCTCCCTCTCCACAACCCTCTCATACGCCTCCTCACTCACCACCTCCCCCCCTTCCCCTCCCACCTTCCTAACCGCCCTCATCATCCCCTTCAACCTCTCCCTCTCCACCACCACCATTCCCTCCACCAGCTCCCTCACCGCCCTCCGCAACGTCTTCGCGCGCCACTCCTGCCACCCCGCTAGCTCCCCCGCGACAACCTGCTGCGTATACCGTAGCTCTCTACCCAGCCCATCGCGCTCCCCTTCTTCTCTACGAATAACATCCTGTTTCTCCCGATCGAGCCGCTGACGAGTGTCATCCAACAGGCCGAGCGGCCATCGCGTCGACCGTGATAGGGACGCGTAGTTGCGCTGGAGGCTGCGCGAGGAGGCGGTGATGCTGGAGATGAGACTGGTGGGGCGGGAGAGCGAGAGTAGGATCGCGATGACCGTGCTGTGGAGGGAGGAGAGGGTGGAGTGGAGGGCACCAACGGGGTGGATAGTTGGCGGGGTGAGTGTGTCGAGGTAAGCTTCAAGAGCTTGCCTGTGCGTGGCTGGGATGAAGACGAGGGGTTGGAGGTTCTTGGATGCGATTTGACCGGCGTCGGCGAGGTCTGGGATGGTTGTTAGTGATGGTGCTTGGGGAGGTGTATTGGATGAAAGGAAATGAACTTACCCAACATTGCTGTGCGCAGCGCGTTCGTCCGTCTAACTACGCTCTTCGTAGCGTAGTTGACGCTGCGCACCATATCCCTCGCGTGATCAACAAACTGCTCCACATCCTTCACATCCTGAATCGGCTCATACTCCTCCTTCAACCGATCAACCCGCGCTTCAGCCTTTAGCTTACTCCGCTTCTCCATCATGTCTGCCTGGATATCTGGCACGAGGAAAAACTCCCACAGCATCTCATGCGTGGAGAAGGTAGAGTGCGACAACAGGATCTTCAGGAATCCGTCAAGTCGTATCTGGATATCCCTCAGGACAGCTCGTGATGGCTTGCTCGGGATCTGGAAGGGGCTGCGCATCCCGCTTATAATAGGGAGCCAAGACGCCGGGTTCTCGATGGCGAGGAGCTTTGCCAGGTGTTCGAAATCCGTCAACGAGCGACGGCAGGTCGTGACTGTGAAGCTAGTGTCATGAGATGGCGCGCCGGATTTGAGGACGAGCCGGATTGTGGCGTCTTCTACGAAGAACGAACGCACGACGGTTGTAATTCGACCGTCCTCTCCAGGCTGGCCGGAAAAGAGTACTAAATCGTCAATGCGATTCCTAACTTCGTCATCCTTGGCGAGCTCTACTGCGGTAAGACCCCTCAATTCTCGAGCATAGATGTCCACCCTGGGATCCCCAAAGAGAACTCGGACCATTTCCAGCCGACCATATTTGCTAGCTACCATAAGAGGTGTGAACTTCTTCTCGTTGGTTGCGTTGACATTTGCGTCGCTCCGTAACAATATACGTAAAGCAATGTGCGGGCCATTGACGATGTGAAGCAAGGTGTTGCCTTTTGAATCAACGTGATCGTCCACATGAAGTGCCTGGCCGTCTCCTTGGGCGGCGGTCGCTGCGATGAGTCCCGACTCAACCATTTCGCTGTAATCGTTATGATCGTATGAGCGACACAGCGCAAATAGTGGGGTTTGGCCGTTCTTATCCTTTTGCCTCCATGGTATTAATCTTCCGAGGTGTGGTATGAGCCAATGAGTGTTGAAGAGATAATGACCTGCGCTTCTCCCACGAATGTCTTGCCTTGCCAAGTACGATATTCTAGTAGGCTCATCGACACGATTCATAGTCTCCAAAAGAATGTCTATGACCTCTTTATTGCCGAGTTGCACGGCAGCGCTAAACAATGTGGTGCCTTCGTTATTCGCATCTGCCAGGACAGATAGGACAGAGTAATACTCTTCAAGCGATAGTAGATATCTCAACGACTCAGGGCGTCTGTTGTTGACAGCCATCATAAGCACCGACTCCCCCTGAAGATCTTCCGTCTGAGATAATCTTTCGATTGAAGTATCGCCTTCAATTCCACTACCCATAGAATCGATTGTTGTGGCTCTGGAGCGGAACGAAATCTCCGAACTGGATGACATACTCCGCATGTCCATTGTTACCATCTTAGGCCGTCTAGGTGGCGGGGCCGGGGGGAGTTCTTCATTCTTTGGCGGCGTGTTCTCGTTATTCTCGTTATTCTGCTGGATTTGGAAAGGAAAGACGTGGGCCAAAGGCGAAATTTGAGACAACCTCCTCGATTGGAAAGTGGGTGACTGGGGTACGCCGTTTCTAATCCCATTTGTGAAGTTCCACGGCTCTAGTGTGTCTTGTTGATCGGCCTCGTACTCGCCCGGAGACTCGCAGCGTTCCGGCTCCATTATCTTCTGGAGTTCGTGCAAGTCTCCATTTGAGGCTGACTGCCATAGCTTTTTGTTCCGCCTACTCGCTTTCCGCAGACTTCCTGAATCTCGCTGCAGGTATAATAGTACTGCCTCAAGCGTACTCAGCGCATAACCCATCTCCCCGTTTTCGACGTCGTCTATGTAGATGAAATGACGCATATACAATAATCTTGCCTGAAGATTTCTGACTTGCGATCTAATAACCACGACGAGGAGCAACGAGACCAGAGTATCGGCATTTATAGTCAGGATCGGGCTGATTTTCTCTGAATTGGGATTGTCAGACGGTGCACCGTTGGGTACATCCGAAAATTGAGTGACCGTCCTTAAGGTTAGGAGTAGGATATCCATCATCTGTTGAGGGCTTCCGGCAACTCCGAGCTTCCGAAATTCCTCGACCGCTCGCCCAAGCCGTAATGTAAGTTCATGCTTTCCTGCGTTTCCCCCTTGGATCGGTATGCCGACCTGTGATATATCGATAAACTCCATCTGCTTAATCTTCGACTCGAGCTCCAGGTCTTCGGGTCGTTTAATTGCACAGATCCTCGGATATAAGATCTCGCCATGTAGTTGCTCTGCAACATACCGCTCGATAAGCCTCTCGACTATAGGCCCGGTTAGGTCAGTTGTGGCGCCGAGAAGTGACAATTGCTGCTTATCAACCATTTGGAAAATGTCAATGGCTGCCGTCACCGCAGTTTCCAGCGCTCCTCTCATAATCTGTTCCTCATCGTCGAGAAACGATGACCCGGTTAAGACTCGCTCAAGATGGCCATTCTCATGTTGTGAACCGAGGGCTACGCTGCCTGATCGCACATTCTTCACGGCGGTCGAAATTGGTCCATCTGGGTCTGGGTCTGGTATGTGGTTCGCAGATGGAGGTGGCGGAAGAGGTTTATCGAATACGTGGTTGAACTCCTTAAATAATCGCTCCAATCCAGGCTGCATCTGCCGGGCTATCATGGGAAAGTTGCCTAGCAGATCATTGAAAGACTTGATGTCCCTTTTGCGGGGAACTGCGGGATTCACTGGTCCAGACTGAGGGTCCATGGTAGAAGGGACTGTTTTCGGATTGCCATTCGAATCAGGCTTTGATATGGTGTTTCCGTCTTTCAAATCCTCCACAGTACCTATCAGAGGCTTGGATATATAGTATATAAGCCATGACCTTGGTTCTAACGAGTCGGGGTACCACAGAGAGTCGTAAAGAAGTTGTGCCTGGTTGAGTGTCTTGAATCCTGTTCGTAAACCATCAGCGACCATCGTAAGCTTTGATAGACACAGTTTCTATGACGCACCTTTATTTGCATACACAAATGCGTCCTTAATTATCACCGTCCTGCCATTAATTGTTGTGTATTGTTTCGCCTTTCCCCTATGCTCGCGCATGCTCTCCTTCCCTCCCGGCGTCGCGCCATTGCCATTCGGTATCCGTAGCACATGGCTTCCTAAAAAGTCCTCTGTCTGAGCGAGATCTGAGAAGAGGGCGCCGGATTCGCGATCGCGGGAGGTGAGGAGGACCTCAGTGGTCGGGACGAGGAGGATCTGGGGCACAGTCAGCTATCCGCCACCTATCCGGAGCGTCATCGCATCTCGACGCCGATAAAAGAATAACTAACGTGATGATGGGCAGGTGTACATTGAGTTGGAAATGTACCCTTGAAGAAGGCGCTGAGAAAAGGGTTTAAAGGTTGCATTCACTCGACATTCGCCTCGACTTTGCCAACTCAGTGTGCCTGTCCTACGACAGAGCTTGGATTGCGGAGGGTAGCTCGAGTCTGGGAGCTTCGCGCCGCACGATCGACATGCCAAAAAAGCTCCTGAGAAACTATAAGAGACGCTGCAAAAATCGATTTTCAAACTGGGTATTATATCAAGCCGACATGCGACATGTCGATGTTGCGATTGCTCGTGTTGTTCAAATGGCCGTTGAAGCTACCAAGCCATGATGGCACTCTATCACTACCACTACGCGCAATCACAAGCCGCGCTAACACTTTTATTGGTTGTGGTATTCTTAGCCGATAGTCGTCTGGGGAAAGTCGCCGCGTTGACCTGAAGGAGAAACTCTAACCGGGCCAAACTCCCCTCCAAATGTAAGCATTTCGCGGGTAAACATCATATAATGTGCCATATAGCGATCTTCACAAGCATTTCACTTATTGTTTATGAGTTGTATGTATTGGAAACAAAAAAAACTGTCTTGGCCCCCAAGTTTTGGTCCTTGGCAGGAGTAACATCGTGGGCTAAAGGGAGTTTATGTGAGTTGGCTGACTGAATTGGGGTTTATGGGCGCAGGGGCTTATCGACGAACGGAAAACATAGGCCAGCGTGAAGTTAATCATTGTCAAAGGACATTAAGTTTGAGCCGGCGAGATATATATTTTAGGAGCCACCTTCAACGCTCGCTCTACTATCGCTATCTGGAGGGAACTCAATGATCCACTGCTTCGCATGAATTGTGCCCCCGCGGTTTCAGATCCCCATAAAAGCCTTCGTGCCTTGGCCATTGGACATAGCTTAGGTCTTGACATCAGGAGTATCACGTCCAATGTACTCGTTGAACTTCAGAAGCTCAGTTGCAAGCTTGATGTCAGGCTTGAGGAAGTCCTGTGCATCCTGGCCGTAGGCCTTAGTGTCGCTGGTGTGCTTCTCGACGTAGAGGCGGATCGTGGCACCACCGCTGCCAGTGCCTGAAAGGCGGACGACAATGCGGCTTCCATCGTCGAACTGGACGAAGAGACCCTGGTTCTTGCTGACGCTGCCATCGAGATCGGTGTACTCGAAATCGCCAGCATTCTTGACGGTTCGGTCTAAACACAGGAGTTAGTGGGTGCCTGTGAACAACGGGTTATGGTTTAGTTACCTTCAATCTTTGATCCGATGAAAGACTTGTCGGCGACCTTTGCCGCCAAATCCTTTACGACCTTATCGGCGCCATTGCTATCCACATTCTCGTAGTCGTATCTTGTGAAGAATGTACGACCATAAATGTTCCAGAAGTCATGTTGAATCTGGGAAATGCTTGGGGTGACATCTGGGTTTGCCTCACCAACGCCAGCGATGATGTTCAACCATGCCACAACAGCCCAGAGGCCATCCTTCTCGCGGATGTGGTTGCTACCGGTTCCGAAACTCTCCTCTCCGCAAATGGACAGCTTGTCTGCGTCAAACAGAGCACAGAAGAACTTCCATCCCGTTGGCACCTCGTAGCTGTTCAGGCCCTGAGCCTTGGCAACGAGATCCACGGCTCCAGAGGTAGGCATGCTGCGGGCCAGGCCGTAAACTCCCTGCTTCTTGAAGTATGGGATAAGTTTGGCATGGTGAGCAATAATAGCCAAGCTGTCACCAGGCGACACAAACGCATTGGCGCCGTAGATCATGTTGCGGTCTCCGTCACCATCACTTGCAGCACCAAAGTGGATTCCATCCTTATCCACCTTCTCAACAAGCGAGTGAGCATATGTCAAGTTGGGATCCGGGTGTCCGCCATTGAAATCCGGCGAAGGAATGCAGTTCTGGGTGCTGTTCTTGAGGCCAAGCTCTTCCTCGAAGATGGCCTTTCCGTATGGGCCTGTAACACCGGAGAGGGCGTCAAAGAGAACCTTGAACTCTGTGTTCTTAGAGAAGAACTTCTTGATCAGGTCAAAGTCGAAGATATCCTTCAGCATCTCCATGTAGTCCGCGACAGGGTCAATGATTTCGACCTCGAGCGAACCGTACGTCTTCGTGCCAATAGTGGCGATGTCAATTTCCGGAATGTCGGCGATTTTGTACGAGGTGAGGGTTTTTGAAACCTCAAAGATCTTGTTTGTGACGCTCTCTGGAGCCGGGCCACCATTGGCCAAGTTATACTTGATGCCAAAATCGTTTTTTGGGCCTTGCATTTCCGTCAGTAATGAACCCTTTGGGCGACGTGGGTTACGAACCTCCAGCGTTGTGACTGGCAGTCAACAGAATTCCACCTGTCGCCTTACGCTTGCGAATGACATGACTGGCAGCCGGGGTACTCAAGATGCCATTCTGACCGACCAGCAGTTTCTTAACACCATACGCAGCTCCAATCTTTGCGATTATCTGGACGACCTCCGGGTTCCAGAATCTGCCATCACCACCAATAACCAGGAAAGAATCCTTGGCTCCTTCTGGGATTGCAAGAAGAATACTGGTAACGAACGACTCGCTGTAATGCGGCTGCTGGAACGTAACGACCTTCTTCCTCAAGCCACTGGTTCCAGGCTTCTGGTCCGTAAACGGCTTCAGCTCTACCGTGTTAATGCTCATGGTTGCGGGTGTATCTGTGTCGACGTTGTGAAGAACAGAGGAGAAATTAGTTGTGTTGAGGAGCTGTTGGAACGTGGGCGTCAACAAGGTAAATAACCCCACCAGCCAGCTGACAACGTCACTTTGGAGCTATGTGAGGGGTCGAGGGAAAGCGCGAAGCCATCATATGGCACGTGCGTCGATTGACAGGATAAGATCTAAAAGGAGCCCAACGAAAATGAATAAGCTGACTTTGACGTGGGGATCTATTTCAGCTCTTCTGTTGGCCCGATTTAATTATTTCATGAGTGCTTTATTTCTTTATTTCTTGTGTCGCAGTCGGCTTTTGAAAAATAGCCGCCCTATAATATCTAGCCTCCTCAATGCTCTCTAGGATGTCTTCTTTTGCCTGATGAAGAGTCTTCTTCCCAGGAACTCCCTTGAGGATTTCCTGACTGCTCCATCGTTTCACAGCCTCTTTGATAGTGCTCACGTCAAGAATCCTGTAGCTGAGGTGATCATGCACCTTGGCCCAGGGTGCGCGCCTGAGAAACGCCTTGTCTGCGTGCACGCTGTTCCCTGCCAGCAAGGCGATTCTAGGCTCTGGGACATACTTCTTGACATATGCTAGGAGCTCAGCCGCAGCGACCTCTGCTGTCGTTGTTGAAGCTATCACCGCTGACGTGAGACCTGTCTCTCCATGTGTTTTGGTACACCATTCATCCATCTGGTCCATCCGCTCTTTGCTTTGGTGAACTGTACAGCCCCAGCCTTCTTCATCGACAATCTCGAGGTCTCCGTTCGTAATGATACAAAAAACTTCTATAATAACATCATTGTCGGGGTCAAGTCCTGTCATCTGTGTAATCGTCAGTTGATTATCAAGGAGGAGCTCATCTGGGGCGTATACCTCGCAGTCAATCCACACCAATGGCTGACCGACAGCAGGATTCGCCATGGCTGATATTGGCAAACTCAAGTTTGACGTGTATAATAAGGTTGGCGTCTTAAGTTGAAATCGACTGTCTTGTTTGGCTTTGGGCGAAATACAATATCTCAAATCACGTGTAGATTGGTTTAATCAACCCGTTTTAGGTCAAGGTGCAGCAACTTGCAGGGTCGTCCCGTCGGGGTCGAAGCGATCCTATCCTCAAGTCGAGGGAACTAGAAAGCTAGTGCCGATGCTACTCTGTGAAGATGTTAATGTAACTAGCCGAATCTGTTGTGACATACAACGTTCCATATCGATTTACGCCTCATTGACTTGATCGATAAGTGATTGCCTGAGACTAGGCTACAGCGTTATATATCAAGAAATACCCCGACTGGATTGCAGCGATTTGTTTGTTATTTCGTTTCTCACTTTTACCAGCATTTCTTGTTCTAATATCAAACCTTATTCACAATGGCACCTCACTCGGAAGTTGAGAATGAAGAAAACATCGTTCGGCTTCCTGCTCCAGAAAAGCCTCAGATGTCAGAGTCTCCTCCACGGCTGATAATCATTGGCGCAGGATCGAGGGGAAATGCATATGCACAAGCATTGGGCGAAGCTACGAATGGCATATGTGCTGCTGTAGTTGAACCTATTGCATATAAGAGGCAAGCCCTTGGCCGAGCCTACATATGGGGAGATGATGGACAGCCTGCCGATGGACAAGAATTCGAGGACTGGCAAGACTTCGTGGCATGGGAAGAGGCAAGAAGGGCAAAACATGCCGCGGGGGAGGAGGTCCCAGAAGGAGTGGATGGCGCCTTTATATGCGTCCAGGACGAGCTCCATAAATCCGTTATTCTCGGACTGGAGAAGTTGAACATCCACATCATGTGCGAGAAGCCACTGGCAACGACTTTGAATGATTGTATCGATATATACAAGTCATTACTGCCTTCTGATCCATCTAAGCCTCCTGAGAAGCTCTTCTCTATTGGCCATGTCCTTCGATACAGTCCCCATAACATGCTTCTGAGAAAGCTACTCCTAGAGGACAAAATCATTGGAGACATTCTCTCCGTCAATCATACAGAACCTGTCGGTTGGTGGCACTTCGCACACAGTTATGTCAGGTAAGCCACGAGCTATCAAATATGCACTCCTCACATGGGCAAGAAATTAACATCAAATTCAGGGGCAACTGGCGCAAAGAATCTACATCAGCCCCTTCACTCCTCACCAAGTCTTGCCACGATATAGACGTACTCCTATGGCTCCTCTCTTCCCCACCACCTAACTCATCCCTCCCACGGCACCTCCCAAGCAGCATAACCTCATCAGGAGCCCGCCAGTTCTTCAACAAGCGCCGTAAGCCAGCCGCAGCAGGTTCAGCTACAAACTGTCTCACCTGCCCACACGAGCCCGACTGCATGTTCTCTGCCAAAAAGATTTACGCCGGCAATGACCTCCGTGGTCTCGGAAGCGGAAACACCGGATGGCCTGTAAAAATCCTAGTCCCCGACATCGAAGACTATCTCACCACCGGCGGCCAAGCAGCTGGCGAAGCAGCAATATTAAAAGAGCTTGCCGCCGACTACGACGCCAACACCCCAGCGGATGAGATTAGCAAGAAGAATTGGTTCGGCCGCTGCGTCTGGGAATCCGACAACGACGTCTGTGACGACCAAGTCGTCACCATGACATGGGACAACGACGACGCCGCCAGCCCCAGCGACGGCCGGGGCCCAAAAATCGCACAATTCCACATGGTAGCTTTCACCGCCAAGATCTGCGAGCGGTACACTCACATCTACGGCACGACGGGCGAGATCTACGCGGACAGCGATTGCATCACCGTCACTGACTTCACGAAACCGACGCGTCCGCTCGATGCGAGGAAGGAGGCTGCGTTTGAGAGTAGGAAGTTCTATCCGCATTTGGCGGGTGGTGGGCATGGAGGAGGGGATGCGGGGCTGGCGAGACAGTTTGTGTTGGCGATTGATAGGGTGAAGAGGGGGGATGATTTGGTGACGGCGCAGAGGGAGGAGTTGGGGTGTTCGATTGAGGAGGTTGTTACGAGTCATGCTATGGTGTTTGCGGCGGAGGAGGCGAGGAGGAATAAGGTTGTGTTGGATTTCCCGGAGTGGTGGAAGAGGGAGGTGGCTTTGAAGTGAATGTAGTTGTTGATTTCATATGTGGGAATGATTCTTGGGAACTTTGCTTAAGCCCGTCAAGGAATGTGTGGTACTGTAGCAATTCTATGCTTATGATACGATTGTATTGTTCTATATACACTACAATATATGCATTACCAGTCCTTCTGCTTGTCTGTGTCTGCACACATCCATTAACCCTCAGCTTCGATACCATCGTAGCTGTTTGACTTATGCTTCGGCTGGAACTGGAAATCTTTATGCGCTGGGCCCAAAAACATCTCACTATTTCATCGTTAGCCACCAATTCTCTATAGTTAAAGGTTTAGCCTGAGAGAATAACATACCTGATTTTAATCCAGTCCTTATAATTAGCACTCGCCAACAGACCCTCCATGTCATCTCTCGACCTATATGCCGGCGGCCTATCCTGCAGGCTGGGCGGCAGATGCTCTAGAATGCCAACTGGCACGTATCTATGCGCAAAGCTGAGCCACTCCAACAAGAAGCGTCTAGTCTGACCAACACCCATCTCGTCACTGCCCCAGGCGTCGAGTCCATATCTCGCAAACTTCTCAATATACGCAAGACGCTCAGTAGAGGACTTGTCGATATACTGCCCAGCTTGAATCTCTTCAAACAACCAGGGCTTAATAAGTGCTCCGCGCGCAAGCATGACGGAGTCCACGCCACCGTTTTGGACATGGTCGAAGTAGTCGACATGCGAGTAACAATCACCGTTTCCGATGAAGTAGAGCTTCTCCCCATTCGGCAGGTCTCTCGCATCTGGCTCATTAATCGTATCGGTAAGCTCGTCCTTCTTCTTGTGGTAGCTCTTTATTTGAGCAGCGCACTCGGCGATATAGCTCCAATCAGCGCTCTTGGTATACCTCTGCTGCCTGCTGCGTCCATGCAGCGTGATGGCTGCACAGCCTGGCGGGCCCAAACGATCGCGCGACTCGAGACCACCGAAAGCAAGGCGCTCGATAGTCTTGGTAGCTGTGGGTTTGTTGTCGCGGGTACCCATGCGGATCTTAGCTGTAATGGGGATATCCAAAGAAACAGCATTCATGCCGCGAATCATCTTCTCGAGCTTTGACGGAGCATCAAGGAGCCCTGAACCAGCACCAGTCTTGTATACGAGCTCGATAGGGCAACCGCAGTTGAGATCTATGCTGCGAAGGTTGGGCACAAGGGTCACCAGTGCCTCCGTCGCCTTGAAAGCCATCCACGGCTTACTCGAGGAAATCTGGACACCGAATTTCAGATCCTTAGCGTTATCATAATTTTGAACAGTTGATGTAGGTGTGTATTTCGGAGGTGTGAGCTCGGATTCGTGAGCTTTCATTAAAGCCCATTCTCCCTTTCCACCCTTGATGATCGACTCGGACATGGCCATCTCAGAATACGTGATTTCGGCCCCTAATTCAACACATAAGCGTCTGAATGGCAGATTGCCTTGTGTTGTTAACGGAGCCAAAACTGGTGTCTCGGGGCCATAGTAGAGTCGGCGCTTCTCAGATGCGCGGAATGGAGGATCCACAAACTGGGCACGGTGGTCCTCGGTCTCCCCCTTCTTTTGGTTGTGAAAGATCTCCGAAGCCTTCGTCTCTTTCTCGAGCCATGCGTTGTACTGATCTGACCTTACGGTCTTGAATCTCCTCCTAGCCAGGTCAAGTTTATCTGCCGTTGACACAATGTTGGCCACACCAGCCCTATTTTCTTCGTCTTCAAGCTCGGCGGCGGTTGCTCTGGCTGGGTCGATTGTGAGAACAAGCTCTTTTCTGCCATCTTCTCTTTCAATCTCCTCCATATGGCTCGTGACAAACCGACATTTCCAGCCGGCATAGCATCTGCCATTGACCTCCCATACCGGGCACTTTCCATCAAACGTCGTAAGGTCTTCCCGTTTGCCTTCTTTCAGGTATTTGCGGAGGTCGTGGCAAAGGTTGCATCTCTCTCCAAACGAGCATGTCTTTGGCGAGAACTCGGATGAATTGGCGACGCTATTGCACAGCTTGATAAAATCGTTTGACGAGCCAAAGTTGCGGGAAGTATTCTGGCCCCTCTCCTTCTTTTTCTTCTTGTCGCCGCCGTCTCTATTATCCCTATCATCCACGGCATGTTTTTTGCCTTCGGCTTCGTTGTCCTGAGCAGCAGCTGGCTCTGATGGGGTCGCTTCCTTTGCAGGTCTATGTATGAGATATCTAAAGGCTAGGTCAGTCTCTGGGCAGTGTAGGCGCATTCAGAATGAGGATTGGGACAGTTGCCACTTACTCCGCCTTGATCATAGCCACCCCCCGGCCACCGTCTCTAGAATCTGATTTGACGGGCGTAGACGATACGTCCCCCTCAAGCTTCGGTCTCTTGGCGGCAGATTCCAAAGCTTCTTCGCCATTGTGTGCGCCGCCGAGGCCATTGCTTGGAACGGTCTCAGCCGTGCCTCCAGTGGCGTCGGCTGGTACCTGTTCTGCAACTGCGACATCCTCCAATGGCCTTTTTGAGGGCACTGAGGCCAATGGAATCCCTGTATCACCCATCTTTCCGCACTGGTCGTACAAGTCAAGCTAGAGCGCGAGACTTTTCGAATGCGTTGGTTGAAGAAGGAAGTTGTGTTTGTTCAATTATTGTCATGGTCAATATTTTTCGGTGGATTGATTCGCCCATGGAGTGTTATCTTAGCGCAAGGCTGAATGGACCCCTCTTCCCATTGGCTTTCATGTAATTAATGTTCCTGTTTCCTTTTTTGTATAAATTTCTTTTGCTGGTTTATAAAAGCTGTTAGTAGTTGCATACATTATCCCAGTGTCTTTCTACGATGTTTAGCTTTTTATAATGATTATTTTCTAATATCGAGGTTCCTCCAGCGCCAGGCGCATTAGCATTGACGTATTTCCTATATTGCGACTAGCATTTGGCTTATGGACAGGGGTACCTACCCCAACCCAATCTTACGCGCCTATCCCTTGGGAACCGACTTGGATGTTAACAGCCTCCTTCACAATTTCATATGAGAGCCTCTTGACGAAACGAACGGCAACTTCAACAGAGGACAATGAGAGGGGGGGATTATAGGGTTGGGAGAAACGATGGCTGACCAGCGAAAGTCCCTGGACAAGACGCGATCACCGCTCAAGACGAAGTTCATACGATCCCAGAAGATCATGCAGCCATCTCCGACGGACACTCGGTCAGACGATATCCCAGAAGACTCAGAACTAGTTCAGGCCAAGGGCCCCTCACGCAGCCATACTCCTGGCCATCTATCAACCAAAAGTACCGACAAGCGGAAAGGAAGCAGCGGCAGAGACCCCCGCTCTCGCTCACAATCTCAATCACAAGCATCCACAAGAAGCCCCGTAGCTGGTGCCTCAGTACCCAAGCTCCCTGCCTCAATCAATGAGAGTAATGGGCCTGTTATAAGTCCGATTGTCCGTGAAGGATCCCCAGCAGTTTCAGCCGGCTTGGTCGTCAACGAACGCCGGCCGATAGTGTTGCGGTCAACCTCCGCTATTGCGGGAAAGCCAACAAGTTCAACTACACCACTCACCACCCCTAAACCACCGTCTCAGTCTAAGAAGACTGGGAAACACGCATACTTTCCTCCTCCGCCGGATACGAAGGAAGAGCATGATGTGTTACCCGCACCAGCATCTGGCATGTACTGGTCCCGCGCTCCCACCTCCGGCGCCCCTCACACCGCGCTCCGCGCACACACGACAACCGCCATAGGTTCAAACATCTACATTTTTGGCGGCTGCGACTCACGGTCCTGCTTCGACGAAGTCTATGTCTTCGACGCGGACGCTTTCTACTGGTCCTCGCCCCTTGTCACAGGCGATATACCAGTGCCCCTCCGTGCCATGACATGCACAGCCGTGGGCAAGAAACTCGTGGTCTTCGGAGGAGGCGACGGGCCCATATACTACAACGATGTCTATGTCCTAGATACCGTTAACTTCCGCTGGTCGAAACCTGTCATAAGCGGCACCCCGCCCAGCAAGCGGAGAGCACACACCGCGTGCCTCTACCGCAACGGGATCTACGTCTTTGGAGGCGGCGATGGCGTGCGCGCCCTGAACGATGTGTGGCGCCTAGACGTATCGGATGTGACCAAGATGTCATGGAAGCTCATTTCCGCGCCCTCAAGCAGCACCTCTTCCTCCCCAACAGGGGACCGCCATGACCTCAAATTCCGCGCCGACCGCGACATCAAGCCCAAAGCGCGCGGCTACCACACCGCCAACATGGTCGGTGCGAAGCTGATCATCTTCGGCGGCTCAGACGGCGGGGAGTGCTTCCGCGACGTCTGGGTCTTCGACGTGGACACGCTCTACTGGAAGCCCGTCAACATCCCCGTGTCGTACCCGCGCCTCTCCCACACCGCCACGATCGTCGGGTCTTACCTCTTTGTCATCGGCGGCCACGACGGCGTCGAGTACAGCAACGAAGTCATGCTGCTCAACCTCGTCAACATGCAGTGGGACAAGCGCATCATCTACGGGGAGCCGCCGAGCGGGCGCGGATACCACGGCACGGTGTTGCATGATAGTCGGCTCTTTGTGATCGGTGGCTTCGACGGCGTGACGGTGTTCGAGGATGTGTATATTCTCGAGCTGGCGGTGCATGCTTATTATTCCCAGATCTCGCATTATACTATTGATGTCTAGGATACCGTGGGCGGGGTCGAGGGGCGAGCGCAGCGGGAGAGCGGGCGTTGGGGATATGACTTATGAGGGAGGCTATCTTGGAAGTTGGCTGGATGGGGCATTTTACGTATAATGATGGTGGTAATTTGAAGATATATTTCACCACATGTTTCTAAGTTTCGCAGTCGGAAGGAGGGGTTTATGACGACGACGATCAGTTGGCGTTCAACCCCTCTTCACACACTCTCTCTCACATGAGTGGCACGTGCCACCCACTGAATATAATGTTACCCCTCCATTAGGCGGTCTGGAGCTTTTCCAAGCCTGGCCCAGATCTGGTGTTCGCAAGGAGTGCCCGTTGCGTTGTAAGCAAGCCATGGCGGGAACGGCCGGATGCTGGAAGTACTCGTATTCGCACCCGGTTGGTGTAAAAGTCTTTGCGCTTGGCGAATCGGGAGGTCCCGGATGTAGCCACTAAGCCGTTCGGTGGAACGGGATTTTATGGGGTACAGGATCCCGATGGACATGCGATGCGTCAGAGCATCATCATACTGCGCTTCGGGGTTTGCAGCTTTAGTTCATCATTTTAGGATTGAATTTTTATGACGGGGCTGGACCGGTGAAAATTTTCTTGTGTAGGAAAGAGTCATTTGGCACTTGATGTGGATTGAACTGGAGTGGCACGGATAGCGGGGTGCATTTTATAGACAGTAAGAGAGGAAAAGGTGTCTTTGAATAAATGAACGAATTAATCTATCCACTGATAAAAGCCTGAGTCTCATCGCATGTTGCGAGAGTATCAATCGCCGCCTGTGCCCATATGCCGGCTGGGCGAGAGTAGTAGTACAGATTTAACAATGCTTGAGCACAAAATTGCTCCAACCGAAAATGCTCCAAAGAGAGAAGATGCTGCCCTATTTACATTCCGGGCGTCCCTGCCCGGATTCTCAACGCCTTCGTGTTCGTTGAAATGTTCACATTTGAAAGGAAGATATGCGGTATCGCCGTCATTTTTTTCCGTATTTTCCGTATTTTCCGTATATTCCAACTTCAGATCTTTAGTTCTTGGCCTGCTTGGTTGCTGCCGCCGCTGCCTCTCTCTCTTGTTGCTTGCGGGCTGCGGTCTTCTGCTCCTCGGCCTCGACCATATCTATAACTTGTCAGCTCGGTTCAAACACGAATCCGCCGCTCCGGCGTAGCAGGAAAGCTTACCTTTCCACAAATCCTCTCCGGGGTACATCTCGTGGTGAATCTTCTTCTCGATCATGTGCTTGTGCTCGGGATCATTGGGGTCAACGATCATCACCGTCTCCCATCTGCCCCTGCCCTTATTCGCGTCTCCCACCTCAAAGAGAGCCGTCACGACCAGCACGGCCAGGGTCAGACCCTGAGCGTAAACTCTCGCCTGGACCAATTTCTGGGCCCTCGACAGATACGGGTTATTGCGCACCATCTGCAGTGCAACACCCATGCTGGCAATCCACGACGCCGTCACAATGGGGTATCTGTTATCACGACCCCACTGCTTGAACTTGTCAAAGGCGGTATCGTTCTCCCGTGCAATCACCATGTCGCGTGACGCCTGGTCCTTGTACAGGTTCTTCGGCATGCTCTCGAATTCGTAGCCGCGCGAGGCCCGGTCCGCGGCGATAATGGCGCAGAAGGTCGAGGACGAGGTGACGAGGAAGGACTTCATGGGGAGGGTGAGGCCGCGGATGATGGCATAGCGGCGGCTTGCGAGTCCGAGGCCGGTGAGACCAACTGCTGCGCCAAGGGCGAGACCTTTCATGCCACCTTTGAGGGTGACCTTGTAGTGAGCCTCTTCTTGTTCTTTGGTGAGGACCTTCATGGTTGATTTGTGATGAGTATCTTATCGGTGTTCGATTGGTGGATGGGGAATTTCGCCCTAGAACGTTGATGTTTGTTTGCTATTGCCCAGATTGATGAGTTGTCTTGGGATTTTGCTGGGCAGTGGGGTGGCAGCTGGTATTTATTTATCGGAGTTATGGCGGAGATGTTGGAAAAATTGCTGGATGTTGATGAATAAAGGTGTTGGCGGTAGTGTGACGTAAGAATTCTGAGCGACTAAATAGATTTAGCGGGCACGGACACATCCCGTTCCACCGAAGCCACCGGTTAGGTAATCCGAAGGCAGATGTGGTCGGCAATAACTTCTAGAAACCATATTTCATTGGCCTATTTGATTATTTTCGATGTGGCTGTATTTCATCCATCGTACTCCCTATGATGTTAAAGAGTTCCAAGAGCAAGCTGATAGGGAACCTGTTTGTCTGTGTTCGAAGGAATGGGCTCGCATAGAGCCGGACTGACCTCTCCAAGGTACAATTCACAGACTCGACTACAAATATAAGAATACGGGCTGGGCTTCCGAAAGGAGGGATAATATTGCGGACATGCATACTTGTATAGTGCTCTGGACACAAGATCAAGCTACAGTGATATAAAAATGGGTATCTTCCTGGAGCTGTGGAATTAAGCTCAACGATGGTCTTTGAAGCGTTATCTGATGGAAATGCAGAAGAAAACAATCGTCTGTGCGTACATGCGGAAGAAAGGCTTCGGGATGGGCACCTCAAGATCGCCAGATCTGTGATAACCTCGAATCCAGGCCCCGTTAAAATGTTCAACGTCGTCCCAGGTGAAATTTTGAGGGTCCAGGATATGTGGGGTCTCCTGAATCTTGGGGAACTTCAGACCGCTCTAGCGTTGACGCTTCTCTTCATCCCTTTACCATACGTCACGAGATATATCGTTGTCAGGTTCCAAAGAAGGGGCCAAGCGTCTGAAGCTAGAGTATCAGCTGACACAGAATGTCAGACGTTGTGGTCTGACTCTTGGCCGTCAACATAGTTTGTCTCATGAGAAATGAGCAGCCGGAACAATTCCTCAACTTTCAAATCACAAAAAGCAACTAGACGCATATGCTCTAGCCTAGGTTGACCTAGCTCCCGTTCGTGTGTTTTATTGTCATTGCCGTGCATCATAGCTTGCGACCAATTTCACGAAGTCTTGGGAGATCAAATGTCAAGTGTCCTCAATATCTCCATACAGTGATGGAGCTGTATACGAAGCATATTCGTCAGTGTTATTGAGCAGAAGTGCAACTTTGGTCTAGGCTCTAAAGACACTCGACCATTCCACGGCTCTGTTCACTAAACTTTACTGCAATGTACGGTACCGCCCTCGGTATGGGTCATGACTCGGCGCTTTCTTGTGTTCTACTACACCTCTAGTAGCCTTGTGGAACTTTGGGTTACCCGTGGAACTAGGACTTGGAGCCATGATTGGGCTCTAACTTCGGTAAGACACTCCGGGACAAGCGGTTGTAAGGGGCAAACACTTGGCTGCTCAACACGGCATATCGAGTTCTGCCGTCACTGAGGGATGGTCAACTTCGATATCTGAGGTCATCGCCACCAGGGGTCATTCTAAGTCAATGTCTGAGCTCAAGTGAACGTCACTCGCTGGCGACAGCGGTGACAGAAGTGACAGAAGCAAGAGGCCGAATCGGACTTCAAGCCGCGGCAGCATGGGATGCGTCCGGGACCCCAGAAGCCTGTTGGTGTTGGTTGTGCAGACGCAGGCGGAGGGAGTCATACATACATAATTCCACGGGCTTATTATAGATGCGCGTTTGACATGAGGAGGAGTCGGAGTCGAACCAGGAGTCGCGACCAGGAGTCAACCTGCCGTTAACCAGGAACTGTACCACGGACATTTTACCTTGTAGTGCCGTCCACCACCCAGCATGGAGCGCCCAGCAATCCACTGTCCATCCACCGTCCGTCCATCTGTCCAGCATCCAGCATCCACCATATCCACCATACAGAGAAAGTACATGTGCAGTCTAGTCTGTACCGCACATCCGTCTGCATGTGCATGCAGTACCCAATACGTACAGTAAGTACTGTACTAGCGGACAAGAGTGAGGACCAGTGCAGTAAAGAATGGAGATGCCTTTTACTCGACATCCAGGAGTGCAGTAGGGAGTGGCCCACTCTCCTCTGGTCTTCCTGCTCTACTATCCGCTACTCTACTCTGTTATAGTACTCTCCTCTGCTCTGCCTCTCATCTGCTCCACGGAGAATACTCCGTCCAAGAAAGCCAAGCTCTTCTCCCAAGAAGTTAAGTGGCTGTACTGGTACCACGAGTGGTTAGGGTCGTAATTAGTTCCCTTAAGTACCAAATGCAAAGGCCGGGAAACCAGTTAACTGGCTCTAGCTGGGAGAGTAACTCTAACGCTAATTCAGCTAACACAAGAGGTGGTTACGGGATGCTGGTAAACGATGCTGGTAAACGATGCTGGTAAACGTCGACTTGGGATTCTTCTTGGGACTCCTCCTGCTGTATTACTGTATAGTATACTAGAGGACTGTGAGTAAGTAGGTGAGTAAGAAGAGTAGTTAGTAGAGTAGTTAGTTAGTAAATAGTATACCCGACTTAAGTATACTCGACTATACTCGACTATACTCAACTATACTCAGTTATACACTACTCTACTCGACTATACTCGACTATACTCGAACTACTAAACTAATAACTCGACTAACCGTATAACTCCTAACTCAGACCTACTTTCACTACTCAAATGTATACTCAAACTACTAAAACTAATACTCGACTAATACTCTTGGGTCTACTTGCCACTACTTGCCACTACTTCAACGCCTACTTTGGGACTACGACCTGAACTGACTTGGTCGCTCTCTCTACGGCTGTTTCATCCCATGGCCCGCCGCTGTACCGTACTGTACTCTACACTACTCTACTCTACCCAACCCCAAAAAGCCCACACCTCATCCTACTACTCCTACTACCACTCTGCGCCTGTGTACTTAATCCTATAACCACTAAAGTACCACCCTGCCCGCTCCGACTTGTTTATCCAGATTGCATAGTCGAATGCACCTGGTGGGTTTCCAACAAAAGTGTTGCTGCCGGTCGCTGTCGAATTTATTGTCTTTCCAACCTCTACTCTGGCGACGACGAAGTAGATATATTCTATCTTCACCCAAATCTGTTTTGAATCGCCGTGAGCCCCGTCCTTCGCACTACTGACGATGACGACAACATCACCTATCGATATTGCCACACCATCACGAAACGCCTCATCGTCACCATCTTCCCAAGGGACCAAGTCTGGGACAGCAAGATTTAACACCGGCGTCGACGACTCGAGAACATCAGCAATCATGAGCGCTTCAGCATACGACCAGAATGGCGGTCGCCCTCGCCAGGAGTCTTTCGTCTCCGCGAAACCCATTTCCATGAACAACCCAAGAAACCTCGACCCACGACCCCGACGAGAGAGTCTGGCAGGCAGCCTTGTTGGCGGCATGAGCTGGGGTGGCGTCTCCGTGGGATCTTGGATTCGAGATGAGTGAGTTTTACCCCTTCTTTCTTGAGAAAATGTTATAATGGCTCTTTATCACCGAGTCCATGTCTCACCTTTCGTCCGATACCAATCATGCATGCGCCGCGGCTGTGGACGACTCTGACATTCCACAGTATTATTATGGCAGGCACCTCGCCGTTCCCTTACCAGTCACCATCATATCACTCGTCATCATACCTACCAAAGCTTGAGGCGAATTTCATGCGCGATTTCTCCTGCTGTGGCCACACACTACCAACTCTCCACGATCTCCTCCAACATTACGAAGAATGCCACGCCCAGCAGACCCCACAATCACTGCGAACTGCAGCGCAGCAACAACAAGTAAGGGATCAGCAGCAGCCCAACAGCAAGGCCGCCATCGCCTCGCAGGCGGCCAACTCGGTCCAGCAACAAGCACAGCAACAGAGACAGCAGCAGCAGCAACGGGCTCAGAATGGCGGTTTCGGTGCCAATAAGCCAGCCGGCGGAATCTCGACACTTACCGGAGGAATCCAGCAAATGCGTCGCCAACAGTCGAATCCTTCTACGCCCACACAGAAATCCGCCCAGCCCTCGGGAGGAGATGATATGGACGGAGTGGAGGACATGGAGATGGACGACCCAGTTGGCCCTATGGATCCAGTGGATGGCTCTGCCAACCGGCCGGTTGCACAGCAGTCGATGTTTGGACAGCAACAACGACAAAATAACATGACCAATACTGGTGGAATGTTACATCAAGGCCTTCGTACGTCCCAGCCAAGCACCCCCTCCGCCGCAGGTTTTGGTTTCCAGAACAACCCGACAGTCTCATCTGTCAACACGCCAACCCTGAACGCACAGCTTTCCCAGCAAAATAATCCCAAATTCTCTCCTGACATTTCCATACCAGGCACCCCAGCAGAACTGGATGATGACTTCAACACGATGAATATGGACATGAACAACATCGGGAACATGAACATGAATACGAACAATATGAACTTCCCCTACGGGTTCGGTAACGACTTGGGCCTGGAGCTCTGCATCGACGAGCCTGCGAAGAGGCTGTTTAGCCCGAACGGCGGATTTGGCAACCAAAAGGCTCTCCAGCAGCAGTTTGCTCAGTTCGGACTCGGAAACGGCCAGTTTGCGAATAACGACGACCTTGTGCGGAGACTCCGCCAGCAACAGATGATGCAAATGCAAGGATTTGGAAATGCTTCGGCAGCGATGATGATGGGTGGAGAGGAGCACAAGCCTTTCCGCTGTCCTGTTATTGGATGCGAGAAGGCGTACAAGAACCAGAATGGCCTCAAGTAAGTTTAGGTGCTTACCCAATGCGTGATATGATATTAATACCATTTTAGATACCACAAGACCCACGGCCATCAAACTCAACAATTACATGAGAACGGCGACGGAACATTCTCCATCGTCAACCCCGAGACTTCCGCTCCTTATCCTGGAACTCTTGGCATGGAGAAGGAGAAGCCTTACAAGTGCGACGTCTGCGGCAAGCGATACAAGAACTTGAACGGTCTCAAATACCACAAACAACACTCCCCGCCCTGCAACCCCGAGATGAAGCTCAACGGCCACCTCCAAGCAGCCGGCCTCAGCAACCTCAACGGCGGTATCAACGTCAACGTCCCCGGCCTCCCCGGCATCGGCGAAGAAGGCATGCTCTGACATCCCTCCGCGATGGATGCACTATAACACACTTGCTCCACACGGCGTCGAACGGTTTTCTTGCTTTGTTTATTCTCTTGGGCCATCATCATCATTTCATCATGCATTTGCGCGGCGTTAAAACAAACGAGATCACACGATACCCCCCGGGCACGCAGCGCCGCGCTCGAGAGCTGGCGACGCTACAATAAAGGTCGATGCACTCACTTTCACGCCCTGATGGCCTTCTCCCTCCACCAATGACACACGTACTCGCTCAGCCGAGTTCTCGTTAGAAAAACTTCCTTTACTTACCTCGTCATGGATTTTATAATTACCGGCCTCACTCACGATTTTAAGAGAGAGCGCCAAAAACCCAAAAGTGCAGCGCTTTTTTTACTTTACAAGTACACTGAACGAATACGTATTTTAACCTTTCCCCTTTGTTGATTTTTTTGTGCTTGCTCCTCCTTGCCATGCTTTTTCTTGCTGTTTTGCTTTCTACTGTTTCTTGGATTTGACGGTTGAAGTGCTATGGAAGGGGTTGCGGTTTGGCCACCACCGGGGTTTTTACTTCGCATTACGGCGTAATTACGATTTTGTACATGGATCTACTTGCCTTTTTCTCAAAGTCTTCATCATCTTCACTTCATGTGGATTATTTTAATAAAGGGCATGCTATCATCGCTACGTCTGTTTTAGCAGAAGTTGGAAGAGAGAGAGAGAGACATTGAGGGGAAGGAAGGGACTGGAATGTTTTTGGATCGCTGTTCGAAGAGGAGTCTAGGGGATCGGGAGAGCCAGCGAGAGGAATGAAACAGGACGGGTCGGTCGGTCAATCAATGACGGAGTTTTATTTTATTTACTTTAGAATCCGGGGAGGGGAGTTAGAACGGGGGCTGTTGGCTGGCAAGAAGTGCAATCTGCAACATTTTAACGGGGTCGATCGAATATGCAATGAATAGACTTTACTATACCTATAGCGTTTTCTGTCATGAATAAGATAACAGCGGGAATTGTTCCAGAGCAACGTAACGACTTTTCGAGAAGAGCGGCGTCCCGTCCCAGAGTCCCATCGCATTCATCCATCAAATGATTACCTCCCAGTCTGTCATCGTGGCCTCCCGCCGAGCCAGTTTCCATCAAATGATCACTCCCGCACAGACACCGTGGTTCGCTCTTGGCGTTTCCTTGATTTCGCCGAACTATCTTACATCTCCCTACGTAGGGGGCTATGAGGTGAGGGGAAGGGAATCGGATCCATGCGGCATGCTGTTCTATGGTGGTGATCAGGATTTGCATATGACGTGCCTCTCTTTATTTATCACCCTTCCCGCCTACAGTACCTACATGCCGATTACGCACCCACAGTACCCAGCTATGATGTACAGGCGCGTACATCCCGTACCTACATCCTCCTACATCAATTACTTAACTCACCTTACGTAGGTGCGCATACCTACACCTACACCTACGTACGCATGTGTATTGTATCGCATTGTAAGCCTCCCGGCCTCTCCGCAACCCGGCACTTACCCAAGGTGACTGTCATACCATGCTACTGTTCTGGCCACTGTCCTGACCCAAGAAACCGGAATCCCGCCCTGCGCTATAACTATACTATACTACCACCAGCGCATTGGCCGCTTCCCACGCGGTCGCTGCACCCGCCACCGCCCTCTGCTGCGCCGGTTCACTTTCGCCACCGAGCCAGGTAAGGGTAGCTCGCAAGGTGTTTCTGCTCTTTCACGTGATATTAGCTCCCCAAATCGAGTCAGAATCTGGAAAAGTCCGGCGCATCGTGAAGTCTAGAGCCAGGGCCCGCGGCGGGGTGGACAGACAACGGCGTAGAACAGAGCCAGACCAAACTACCGCCATCGCCGCCACATCCGCCCCCCTCTCTCTCGCCGCCGCGGAGAATGCGCATGGGGGAAGCCCTAATTCGAAAACCCTACAGCACCACCGCACCACGCGCGGCGCGCGCGCCCTTCACTCATCTCAATCTCCCATATCCCACGCCAAGTGTTCGCCCTGCGTGACTTGCCCCTGTCCGCCGCCCACCCAATTAACCTATGGGGCCGATCACAACGTCGTATGTGTGTGTGGTGCCCCCACCATATCCCGGCTGGAGTTGACGATGATTCCCCATCCGGAGATTTTGTACACGCGAGCAGTGCCGCTTGGCTACGGGTAATGCTTGCTGTTGGGAAGGTGGGACTTTCGTAGGTACTGTAAATTGTGCTGTGGCGCCGTGGGCGGCGTGCTAATGGGTACTACACCCGTAGGCTACTATAACTATAGTATATCATAGTAGAGTAAACTAAGTATAGTACATATATGTAAACCATGTCCACAAACCCATCTTTACCGTAACTCAGTGGGCCAACGAACAAACAACCGCCGCCCACCCTTCAAAAACCGGCCCGGTAAACTCCGTCACCGCCCACACACAACATTCCGTGCATAACAGGGTGGATTCCAATCCCGTGGCGCGGGCCAACTGAGCGGCGAGTTAGCGAACAGACATGCAAAGCCCTATAGTAGAGTGCTAAGACCGCGACTACTCCTGCGTATGCACCACGGCGCTCATTTACCAGAGTTGAGAGTGGGACGGCGCACGCGGGCGGCTGGTGAGGGCTGGTGCGGTTTGTCGGGTGAGGCGGCGACGGTGAGGTAGGGCGGTGGGAGGATGGTGATGGTGGTGGGATGTGTTGCGATGGCGGAAATGCGCGCGCGCATGCGCTGTAGGAGAGCGTGGAACAGCAGAGGGAGGGAGATCAGTAATCCCCTCTCCGTGCCGACGTCTTGCCGGTCCAAAACAATACCACCGCCCTCGCCGAACCCCTACGCCACCTTTAACAGCCAGTCCACCGTGCAAGCTCACCTCTCGCATCGCCAACAGCACCCATCCCATCCCTCCATCCACGCGCAACAAACAGGTACCTCGCGGTACTTCCACCTACCTCTGCCCCCCAACCCACTCTCCCTTCGCCCCCCACCCACTTTACATAACCCAATCCCCCCCACCGCCGGCGCCAAGCCCACCGTGGCTAGCGCTAGTCCGGCTTCTAGCGCTCTTCTGGAAGACCGGGTGGGCTTCGGCTGTCAGGCTCGGCTTGGCGGATGTCCTGGTGCAAGGGGTGGTGTGTGGCTGGTGGCTGGTGGGTGGGTTGAGGAGGACGGTTGTGGTTGCCAAGGGGGCTGGGTGGTGCCAAGGGCCGGCAGTACTTGGTGTCGGCGTGGTAGGGCGGCGAAGGGGGGGAGGAGATTATAAATCGCTAGTTGTTGAGGGGAGGGCTGGGCGCTGGGGGGTGAGATGGGAGGGGAGGGGCTGGGCGGGTGAGGGGAGGGGCCAAGAGGGGGGACGGGCCAAGAGCCTGGAGGGGGAGGGATTTGAAAGCAGAGGAGGGCACGTTCTGAGGGCAAGGGATTTGAAGGGCTGGGCGTGGAGATGGCCAAGATGTAGGGCGGTGAGGATTGGAGGGCCAAGGTGTGAGATGGTGAGGGAGGAAGGTCCGGGATTCAAGTTGGTAAGGAAAGAGCTGCCAAGGACCAAGTTCTCAGATGGTGAGGAAGGAACGGCCAACTTCCAAGGTCTAAGATGGTGAGGAAGGAGCGATCGACCATCTTCGGTGAGGAAGGAGCAGCCAAGGCTGGAGATACGAGATGGTGAGGAAAGAGCGGCCAAGTTCCAAGATCTAAGATGATGGGGAAGGAACAGCCAAGGTCTAAGGCTCACGACGGTGAGGAAGGAGCAACTAAGGGCCAAGATCCAAGATTATGGGGAAGGAGCAGCCAGGTGCAAGATCCAAGACGGCGAGGAAGGAGCGGCTAACTTGTAAGATGGTAAGGAAGCAGCGACCAGGTCTAAGATCCAAGATTATTGGGAAGGAACAGAAAAGTTGTTAAGTCCAGGACGGTGAGGAAGGAATAGCCAACTTCCAAGGCGAGGAAGGAGCGATTAACGTCAAAGATTGAAGATGACGGGGAAGGAACAGCTTAGGTCTAATTCAAGACGGTACGGAAGGAGCAGCCAAGTTCTAAGACGGTGAGGAAAGGGCTATCAAGTTCCAAGATCTAAGATGGTAAGGAAGGAGCGATTTCCAAAGCACAATACGGTGAGGAAGGAACGACTAGCCAGCCTCGATGATCACTGGCGGTATTGTCAAAAGAGCATTGAATTGAGTGAGCAAATCATATCCCTATGTGCAAGTACTCTAGAACGCATCGTATCATATCATGATGCATCTACTCATATCTAACGCCACCAGCAAATAAACGAACCCCCCCCCCCCTAAAGCAAAGTCTAGCCCCCAAGCCAATGCTGAACACAGAAAACATAAAACGTAACAAATATCCCGTTCCCCAAGCAGCAAGATAATAAACGCCGCCGATGAACCGTCATCCCGTCGTCGTCGTCCCTCGTAATATACTCCTCCTAATATACCCCCAAACGGGATGAGCAAACATAAAAAGGGGGAGGGGGTGCGTAGCCAGCAAGCCTACCAACCAACCCCAACCCCCTCAACACAGAAGCGCCCCAGCCTCACGAAACCCCCATCTCCTCATCATCCTCCTCCCCCTCCTCCCCACTCTGCATCTGCGTCGCGCTACTCCCCGCGCTAAACTTCCTCGCCGACGCCCCCCCAACCCCAAATCTTCCTCCGCCGAGTCCACCCACAACCTCGAGTTCCTCCCCCCCGACAACGCGACCTTCCATATCAATCTCCTGACTCAGATCCACGAGTGCCATGCGCGGCAACTTCAAGAAGCCCTGCGTGCGCACCACGCGGCCCCAGTGGAGGAGACAGTAGTTCGCCGCGCGCTTGCGGAGCCACTCCTCGTTCGCGACGCCGGCGCTGTGCCAGGTGATGCAGGCGTGTTCGACGTCCATTTCCTTGGAGAGGCGGTTGACGCACAGCAAGCGGAGGTGGGGGATATTGTAGATGTTCGAAAGAACAAGGAGGCCCGCGACATCATTGAGTTTGGGGACGTCGTCCATGTGAATGCTGTCCGTGTAGAGGTAGTACAGGAACGCCTTTACAACAGGGTAAGGCTCTGGGATGTGCATTTTCTTAGTGTGGAACTCGGCCATCTGGGCGTTATAGAGGCGTGCGAAATGAGGCCAGCGAGCTTGGAGGATGAGTTTGTGGACGTGGATGGGTTGGGAGGTTGAGGCGTCGGGGGCGAGCCAGTTTTGGACGAGGACGGATCCCGAGGGGGAGCCGGCGGAGGACATGGCTGCGTCGTCGTCCCAGTCGTCGTCTTCGCGCGAGGCGGTGACTATGAAATCTGTGCCGCTGCCGCTCTCAGGGGGTACGTTGAATAGAATCGCCAGGTCGGCACCGAGGCCACGGGAAGGCTGAGGAGTGTTGCGGCCAGAGTGGCCTGAGAGTGATGTAAATGGGGTTCGGACATCTGCGCGGTTCTCTTTGGCGAGGTCGTTCCCAAGGAGTCCGTATTTGCGGAGGTCGATTTCCATGATGTCGCTGAGGTATTCCTCGAAGCCGTTCGGACCAAGATCAGTGGCAGCTGGGTCGGTCGGGCAGCCTAGGAGCCATGCTTTGGTTCCGTCTTCGTTCATCGTGCAGTAATGCCAGCGGAAACCGCTCCTGAAGATTTCACGACCTTCTGCAAGTTTCTGCCAGCGTAGAGTATCCAGGTCCAGGGAGGACAGCGAGCAGTCAGCAGGGGTGATAGTAACAGCCGGCGTGACAAAATCAAGGAGGTTTCCTGAAGTAAACACGTGAAAGTGCATGCCAGATCCTTGGGCTGGGATATTGGGCCCCGAAACGAACTTGAGGGACGAAACTGCGCCGGGGGCAGCTGGCGGCGAGGTGTTCAGTTGGAATGAAGCGGGGTTAACCTGCGCGCTGCTCGAATTTGCCGCATAGCCCGTGCTTCCAACAGGTGCTGGGCTCGATGCTGCACTCTGGCGAGTAGACCCTTGGCGAGAGACTCTGCGGTCCCAGGTATCGTAGGCCGGAGGAGAGTCAAACGCGGGAGTGCCTTTGAGGTCAAGCCAGTAGATATCTCCCACCTTTTCAGCATCTTCGCTGAGGCCTCCGAATACCCACATCCTGTCACCCCAGATAAATGCCTGATGATCGAAGCGACCAACAAAGCGCCATGCGCGCGACCATGTGAATGTTTTAAGGTCGAGATAGCAAATGTCGTCCAAGACATAGTTGTTGTGCCCAGTGATTCCGCCAATTATGAAAAGTTTGTCTTCGTGGAGCACAGCAGCGTGTCTGGCTCTTCCTTTTGGAATCGGGCCGGTCACGGCAGGCTGTGTCCAGTGCGCAGTCTTCAGGTCGAATATAATAAGGTCGGAGAGGTAAGTTCGGTGCTCATTCTCACCGCCGAAAATGAGGAGCTTGTCCCCTTGGTAGAGGGTGGCGGTATGCCCTGTTTACCATTAGAACGAGTTTATACGCAGTGTACAGGATCAATACATACCCATTCTAACACCTGGAATGTCGCCATAGTTGTCAACTGTTGTTGTGTATCAGTATCATATATCACTTTTTTCGATGATCCGAGACACCCTGGTGGGTACGAAAAATGTCTTCTAGAATAAGGCGGGGAAAACGTACCCAAGCTCCATTGATGGCTGACCATGTCCAGTTTTAAGACATGATTGTAGACTTCGTCCGTATAGGCATCGAATCCACCAAACGCATATATGTTGTTCCCACCACAGTAGGTCACTGTCGCATTCACCAAGCAGGCAGGCCTCTGGCCCAGAGTCCGAACGACCTTTGGTCGGTAATTGTCCTTTGCGGCCGGTTTGACTGGCGAATTAGGCATGAGGAAAGTATTGGTCGAGGAAGCAGCTGAACCTGGAGTGAGACCGAGAGGTGCATGGCTGCCGGCACCTGAGTAGATCGCCGAGCCAAATATGCCCGCGTTGCTGCTGGCGGGGGTAGAGGGCTGAGCCATATTCGCAGACCTCTAGAATCCCATCGACGGCGCGAGTAACTGTTTCAATGCAATGGCCAGACAGAGAGCTAGGTATCTTTCGAGACGGTTGTTGAGGTGAGTGAAAGAGCAGCGAGAAAATGGCAACGGTAATGGGCTCAAAGAACGCCCGCTCCTGAATGCGGAATGAATTTCTATGGCCTTATCGGAATTGTGGCGCGATCTGCGATTGGGCACTACTCACGTGTTATGCGATAGTTCGAGTTGACTAATCAACTGCACGTGATCTGGTTTCACGTGAATTTTTAACCACCTGCCTTGGATAGACAGGGTGGGGTCAAAGCTTCTTGTCGCAAGCGAATGACGTTGCCTTGCAAGTTGCCAAGTTGGAGTTGACGTCCCCAAAGAACACACGACAACTTTCAAATATTCCCCAACAACTGCAGCTGCAAAGTCCAAAGGTATTTACTGCTCATGAAGCTCTACAATACACTCATTAACTAATCTTTTGCAGTAGTAAGCCTCCCCCTTGACGAATAGCTACTACGCGATCCTTTGCCATACTCTCATTACGGCATTGACTTTATAACCTCCAGAAAAGAAACACATACAACATTGTCAAGCTTCAACAACTTCCAAGATGACGCTCTACTACAGTCTCGTGGGTTTCTCACACGTCCTGGGTCCATGATTCGCCTTGCTAATGACTGTGCAGGTCTTCATGCTACTTGTAGCAGAGATGGGGCTCTTCGTCCTTCTCATCGTGCCCCTCCCGTTCAACTGGAGACTCAAGGTAAGATACCACCACAATCCCCCCAGCACTGTCAGCTGCTAACCAACAATCAGCTCTATACTTTCATTTCTGGTTTGTGTGCTCCAGACCTCCGAAACCCCCCAGAGCAGTACTGACATTCTCGAAGAAAGTCCTGTGATAGCCAAAGTACAATACGGTCTGAAGATAACGTTTATCTTCATCCTTATTCTGTTCCTGGACAGTGTATGTTCCCGAAGCATTGATGCAACAAGTAAAAACTTGGTACTGACTATCCCAGGTAAACCGTGTGTACCGAGTCCAAGTTGAACTAGCCCTGGCAACTGAGCAATCGCAAACTGGGTATGTGTCCTTATATCCATATTACAGGTATAGTACTAACCACAGTTAGTAGGGCTGTTCTCGGACATGAGCGCATGGAAGTTCAGGCCCGCAAGTTCTACTCTCAGCGCAACATGTACCTCTGCGGCTTCACGCTGTTCCTGTCCCTGATTCTCAACCGCACATACCTGATGGTAAGCACCTCCTCCGCACCAAACCTCCCAGTGCCCCTCTAACATATCTGCAGATCATGGAGACCCTGAAACTCGAGACCAAGCTCAAGCAATACCAAGGTGACGCAAAGGCCAGCGGCAAGGACGCCCAGAAGCTCGAGGAGGCTGGCGGTATCAACGAGATCGGAAACCTGAAGAGGAAGCTCGCCCAGAAGGATCAGGACCTCGAGAACCTGAAGAAGCAGTGCGCTGGCCTCACCCGGGAGTACAATGAGCTCAGCGACAAGTACGCTGCCACGCAGTCTACTGAGACCCTGCCAAAGAAGGATAGGTAAACGGTGCATTGCATGCATGTGCAAACCAAAAGAGGCTGGACCTAGGCGTGGCCGAATATGGGGTGTTGAGGGAAGGGATGGCCATGAGTACATGGAAGGAGTAGAAGGCGCAGTGAGAGAGCGCCTTGTGGATAAAACATAGATTGGAGTAGGGATATAAGCTACGGACAAGTAGGGAAAAGGACAGGCTTTATATTCCTCTTGTTGGCAATGCTTGTGGGTACATGTACACGAAAGAGATATTTTGGGGATTAGCGGTCACAATGCATTGATATTTGGAAATATTATTGCTCAATTGTTTTGCAAACGCTGTGTCCATCCGTCCATCCGTCCTTCCCATTCGGATATTTAATAGCAATGCCTGTTGACTCGTCTCCCCTTTTTTGATTTCGGGCATTTGAGGTACAGATCCGCACCTATTTCCGTCATAAAAACCATGCTTTGTTCGCAAAATGAAAAAAAATTGTCCTCCGCGCAATTAACTCTCCTAGCATTGATGTTCCTAAGTATAACCATGAAAGGACGCTGTGGTTCTGCCGATGGGGTGCAAGAACACAGGAGTCTTCAAAGGGGACAGTGACGAATGGCATAACACCTTGCTTTCGACGCATGCGAGAGATAGAGGACCGTATAGTTTGTGACGCCTAACATTAGGATCTACAAGCTTGGATCTTGCCTTGGTTTAGTCTTCCGAGCCTGTCGATGCTATCTTTCGCTGTGCAACCTCTTTATCGTTCTGGATCTAGCAATGACTTCTTCATCTTCATCTTCGAGGTCGATAGGCGCGTTTCGCTTTCCTTTCTCGTTTTCCTTCCCTACTACCTCTTTATTTGCCGCTGGCTTCGATATAGCAGGTTCAGCAATGGTCATGACTTGATTCTCAATTGGTGCAGGCTTGTCAGCCTAACCTCTGAGGTCAGTTCTATAATTATAGTAGGGCATTGTCTGGGTCTGTACACACCATGATCTCATTGTATTTCTGCCTAGCCAGATCCTGAATCTCGCGTCCATTGAGCTCTTTGAAGTCTTTATATTGCCTTCTTGCGAGGTCCCAAACTTCCTCGAATGTGAGATCCTCGAACGCCCTCGGAGCACAGGACAAGGGTCCACCGCGCGCATCTGGCATTTCCTCGCCGTGCTTTTGTCTGGCTAGCTTCTCAATCTCATCTCCGTTCAGATCGTCGAAGAGTTTATACTTCTTTCTTGCGAGGTCCCGAACTTCGGCAAATTTAAGTTTCTCGAAGGCCCTTGGAGTGCTGGCCAAGTGAGATGAACTTGGCGGATTAGCGCTGTTCGGAGTTGCCTGGATATGCATATCGCCGTGCTCAACCTGTGGTCTCATCTGCTCTTTGGGTTGGGTCGGGGTGGTAACACTGGACGAGTTTGCGGATGCTGGTTGTGCGGGCTGGAAAGGTTGTAGTGCTTGCGTTTGCTGTCCTGCTTGAGGACCTTGCCTCGAGGTGGGCGCGAGGGTGGCTGGTAGCGATGAAAATAAGGCCCCCCTGGGGATTTGCTCAGGCTCAGGAGCTGCCTTAATCACTAGCAGCCTCTGGAGTTCAGCTGCACATGCCTCATTAGCCCAGGCCTATATGGTATATTTAGAGAATTAAAAATACCTCTTGATCGGTATTTAAATTGAAATATAGCGATGGGATGATTGTAGACATTGTTATAAGTATAATGACTATTCTGAGCCACCGGAATCGCTGGGGGATTGAGGATTCTGTCAGTGTATCTGCGTTGAACAATTAGCATTAATGCCACGGACGAGACCAGTATCACTCACGCAATGCCTAACGACAAGCTTTTTCTTGCGGCAACTTTCTCCGTTATAGTAGCCATGGCATGAGTGGTAGCTGTGATAGGGTCAGAAAATTTTATGGTGCTTCATTTAGAACTTCATTTTCATGGGCGTAGGTTTTCTAGGATATTTTTATACTCACGATTTGCTGCTTGTTTTGGCCCTTGCGCCCCCTGTGAAGCCCTGACTTCATTTGGTTTTCCAGGTAGGATCCGGATCTGGAACATCCCCGCACCTTCCATCTTTCTTCTCTCCGTTGGGGAGAGACCATCACTCTCGCCATCACCTGAAAGTATTTTCAATTTATCAAACTTGAAAGCTCTTAACAGTGGGTTCCGTTCATCGCCACCAACATATCCTTTCGACCCACCTATCAACCATTTGCTGTCATTCGACCACTTAAAACTGTAGCTCATCCAATTTCGGACATCACTACCAGGGTCTTCGAACCCGAACACAACCCCATGAGGAGCCTGCATATAAGTTGACCCGACACAGAACTTCAGCCAGAAGGGCCCACCATCTGGAGGGACCTCAATGTAGTTGGAAGCGACAACGGAAAGAGGCGACTGTAGCCCTTTAACAATGTTTGGTTCGACATCGGCGTATTCGGAGAGTTGCCCTTGTGCATTGTGAACAGTGACACGGATTGCTGGAAAGGAAGGGAGGATCGCCATCTTTGATCTATCGGCAATGAATAGGTAGTTGGTAAATGAACCAGTATTCTGATAAGAGCGAAGTGAAGTGAAGTGAAGTAGATGTAGTAAATTGGACCCGCTCTTCTAGCTAGGGTGTCTACAAGATGTGAACTGAAGTAGACTGGCCTGATATGGGTTTTGTTCAATTTGCTTTGGCCTCTGGTTTGTGTGTGCTTGATGGAGCCCCGCCGCAGGTATGGTCAAGATAGATAATGCGAGAGCCGCCGAGGAAGGTGAATGTGAGGTAGATAGAAGCAAAGCTTCTGAGAGTTGATGTAAACAAGTAGGGTATACGAAGCAAGTTGTTTGGATACTAGGTGCCTTTCTAGTGGGTGACAAAGAACCCTCAGAGCCAACTCCTTCCGAGCCAACTCCTTTCGAGAAAAGAAATAATCGAACCAGGAAGGACGGGAGCTGTGGCTCTTATATTTCCAGCATTCAACTAAATGAGGATGTAAGGTGCTTTCTTGACGTTGTGAGATTCCTCAAGAAAAGGTGCAAAATTTGCAATATGATAACCTGAAATTATATAGTTGGTTCACTTCTCGAGTAAAGGATACGTAGAGATTATATCGTGTAACGAAATGAACCAGGCACGAATTTAAAACGAGATATATTAGGGGTCAAAGAAGAGATTCTCAAAGAAATCCTGGAATGAGACTTCACCACAACAAAATAGTACTCTTCACGAAATGCACCACTTGGTCTATCATCATCCTCGAGCCTTGTTATGCCCTTACTTTATAATTTACGACACACCCAAAGCGTTGCGTTCTCTCATTATATCGTAATTTCAACGCCTCCTCCAGATGATAAAAATAAAAGATCAAAAATAGAAATAGAAACATACAAATATTGTCATTCATTGGGCCCGTTTGCTATTCGTGTATCAGTTCCTGTCTATATAGAAGCCTCCTTATTTAAGATTCTTCTGATATGTGCGTATGTGTGTGCAAACTGTGTAGTTCGCGACTCATTTCATAGCCACAATATCTGGACGTGGCATCATCTATAGATTGCCACCAAAAGGTTGCCCCAACCCAAGGTACTGATCCTCAAATTTTTACATCTATCCCCATGAAGCACGTCACGAAGTATTCTCAAACCTCGTTCTTTTCGGATCCGGCTCATCATCGGGAAGGTCACCCCGCCCAGCACCCCCAGATGTCTGGCTTATAGGCTCTACCGACACCATTGGCGGGCTCCCCGAGTACGCAAAAACAGGATCATCCCATATATCCCTCGGCGCCATGGCACTCGCAGGCGTCCCTCTATGACGCGGAGTATCCGGAAGAAACATGGGATTATCTGCAATTCCAAAGCGGTAATAAGGGTGTATAAGGTCGTTGCTAAAATCGAGACAGACATTTTGATTCATCGTGGGTTGGACCGGCGTTTCGGGATCTGGCTGTAGCATATTTGATGAAGTGAATCCGCTAGAATAGTTTAGTGTTTGGGAGGTGAGTGGGCTTCCAGAACCTAATAGGTTGTCCTTGAAGCTGAGGAGTCTTGAAAAGGGTGTACTCGGGTGCTGTAGGACGCCGCTGGCGAGTTGCGGTGCTGTTGCGTATGCGGAGCTAGCATTGCTCCCACCCTCGACTCCGCCGGTACTGCTACTCGGCTCTGAGGTTGATGCAGGTTGGAGCAACGGGGCGGTGGCGGTGAGAATATCCCGTATATTCTGTGCTCTGACCCGTTCCCCATCTCTACCACAAGATACCATGTGGTCGAGGAGTTCAAGACAAGTATGTGTAGATTGTCTTGCCGCAAGCTCGAATTTAGTTGTCCCTGTCGTCCCATGCTTTTCCTTTGCATCTCTCAGCTCCAACAGGCCATACATCAGCATTAACCCGCATTGCCAAACGGTGTATACATGGGCTCCTGGGTTGATGTCAAATACCAGAAGGTATTGCTTGAAGTGCGAGAGCAATAGAAGGGTTTGGATATTAACTTCCATGCACTTCAATAGCGATGCTTGGCTCTGATCTGTTTGTGGTTTAAACGAGAGGGCAGGCCGATGAATTACTAGTCGTGCATATAAATACACAAGCTGTATGAACACAACTTCCGGTGCACCTTGGCCAAGGTCTGCCAGGGCTTCTTCCGGTGTCATCAAGGCCATATCGGCGAAGCTGACTTGGAGATGATCCGGGAGTACGTTTGCCCATTGATCTAAAAGGCGATCAAGGGACCGAATCTTAGCAGGTGTCCCTCTGCGGTTCGTTGTTGTGTAGAGTATTTCCAGGGTCTGTGCCAATATTCGGGCTACTTTGACCAATGCCACAAAAGCCATCATGCCGGTTGGCTCTCCGGGTAGGGCAGCCACGTAACCCTCCGCTGAGACAAGGTCATCATCAACTTCCGATGGACCGTCTGCGTCAATGTCTTGGTCACGAAGAGATTTCGGTGATCCGGCTATTGTTGACAGAAAACTACGGGATATTAGAGCAATGCCTTAAAATGTTGTATTATCAGCACATACCTGTCAAGGATATAACAGACCCAAAAGATCCTCTTGCGGATCTCAGTTGTAACGGGGTTAAAATCGAACCTCCTGGAGTATCGGTGTAGGCCAAGTTCCAACGATAGCTTGACAACGCTTCCAGTAGTCTGGAGGGCCAGACTCCTCTTGCCAGTAAAAACGTACCACAGAGCCTGAAGTTCCAAGAACTGCACGGTTCGAAGCGTTCCCAGCTTTATAACAGCGTCATAGTAGCTCATGGCTTTCTCAAAATAAATCGTATCATCACCACTGCTCCGGACATGAGGGCCATCATCAGTACTGCCGCTGGTGAGTTGAATTTGGCGGCTCCCAAGAGCCAGTATCATATAGAATATGCCAAATATCTCTGCGGGGATATCTACATCCGGTGCAGTTTGTCGCTTGAAGTACATCAGCTCGAGATTTCCCATGAAAGTAGGTCGGTGTAATATTGGAAAGATATATCTCCAAAACTCGAACCACGCCTCGCAGCACCTTTTTGCTGTCTCATAAGGCGGCAATTCTTGAACAAACTCCTTTCTCAGCTGGGTCGGGTAGACTTTGTACTCGACACTGTGGTCGTCTGTTTCCACTTTCAGAAGGTCATGCCCGATTTTCCACTGAACATTGCTCTTGAGAGTTGAAAATCTTTGCTCGGCCATTCCAACAAAGAATATCCCTGACGACGAGCCAATGTATCTCCCAACGCCGCCCCTATCAGAATTCATCCGTCCAACTTCACGGCATATCGAGTCATCCACGGTGATGGCTCTTGGCTTTGCTCTATTATCCCGCCGGCCAGAGCTCGTCAATCCCAGAGCACGTGGTGTGTGATCTTGGCTTTTTGGCGACTGCGCATGAGACTGCGCATGAGACTGCGCATGAGACACCGACCTGCTTCGCATGGCCAATTCCAACTCTTGGATTTTGGCATCCTTTGCAGCATTCTCAGCTCTCATTTTCTGAGCTTCTCCCTCCACGATCCGGAGACGCTCCTCGATGGACTCCGTATAGCTTCTCGGATAGCTCTTTCTAGTCAATTTGACCATAGTCAAGCACTCCAGTCCCGCCGCCTGACACCTCCCACAAGTAGGAACAATTCCATCGCATCGGACTTTTTTCATCCGGCACCTGTCGCAAGCCTGTATGGCCCTTCCAGACCCCGTGAGAGCTGGGCCATCACTGGAGGAGCCTTGGCCGGCCTGGCCACTTTCCGACACTTCCCTTTGATCATCCATTTCCGATCCGCGCTTCTACCGGCGCATAGAATAGTCAAGGTTCTAAGAACATTATAGCTTAAGTTGGCGCATTATTGACGCTAGTGATCGACTGTTTGTAGCATATTCCGCGTGCCAATGTCGTCGCGCAACTTCTACAGCTAATACTTCAGGTGCTCACTGGAAGAAACTGCGAGTTAAGAGAAGTAACTGTATCTTCTTGGGAATCTGCTGTATTCAATGACTAGAGAAATAGGTCGGCATGAAGTCGGCAGTATGATCATGGTGGGATGAAGGCGGGACATGCAGTGGGCAGTCAATTGTGGATCCGAAGGTGGTGCAGTTGGCCCCACTTATGCCAAGGGCGGTCCTAAGTTGGATGAGTAAGCATGGAAAGAAGGACATGAGAACCTCAACACTCACTTACGAGACAATTATGCCGTGCAATTCGTTTTCCGTTCGAAATAATAAACAATATCGTGGCTCAGGTTTGCTGATATTGTTTGCTTGTATCTCTTGTATTTCCACCTCCAAGTTGTATTGCCATTGGTCTCGAAGTCGGTCTATCCCGCAACCTTGCCTTTCTCACCTCATAGCTTTCGAGTCCATTTCCATTCGAAACCTGCCCTCCATCTGCTGTATCTCACGTCAGTCAAAATATGGTGGAATTGCACCTTATATCATCAGCATCAATTCTATAATTCCGCACCAGTGGCCAGACATACAGTGCAGATTTTGTGCCGCTATCCCTCTTTCTCTTCTTCTTCTTCTTTCCCGGCTTCTTCTTTCCCAGCTTCTTCTTTCCCAGCTTCTTCTTTCCCAGCTTCTTCTTTCCCAGCTTCTTCTTTCCCAGCTTCTTCTTTCCCAGCTTCTTCTTTCCCAGCTTCTTCTTTCCCAGCTTCTTCTTTCCCGTCTCCTTCTTCCTCGTCCTCGTCTTCCTCATCTTCGCCTTCCTCTTCTTCGCCTTCCTCGTCTTCTTCTTCCTTGTCTTCTTCTTCCTTGTTTTCTTCCAATTCCCCTTCCCAAGCTTCACTCCCACAGAATCCATATTGACTTGCGATATGACACTCGTCACATAGTCGCCATTGTTTTTTCTTTTTCCTACCAATATCGACGACCTTGTGTCCTTGTTGTCCAACAAACCCGCATGTTTTGATTGTACTCGGTTTCTTACAACCGCAAGAGAAGACAAGAGTGATTCGTTGACACATTGTAAAAGATCGAGCTGAACTTGAGCCAATTGAGTTGGCAGATCGTGTATGGGTTTCGCTGGAAGTCTAGGAGACAGTGAGGCGTAGTAGACTCTATGATTTGTAGTGGAATTGTAGAGATGAATCAAGTTGAGCTCGGGTCAACCGAGTTGGCAGATCGTGTGGGTGGGTTGCTGGAAGTTTAGGAAGCATAGACGGCAGAGTGTAGTAGACTCTCTTATTTGTAGTCAAATTGTAGAGAGAAATCAAATTATAAATGCGAATTTACTCTGATACTTATATATTCTCAGATTACGGTGAACAGCTAGTATAACAAAGACCCCTTTAGTATCAGATACTCAAGTCGAGTCTGAATTGACTTATGGAGACAATGGTGAATGGGCCATGTAACAAAGACCAATGTCGAGTATTTGAAACAGGCCTTGATTGTGGTGATTATTCACGTCAGGAGTGTCTTCAGTAACAAAGCCAGATGTAGCTTCATCCAAGTCAGAAGTAGCTTCAGCCAACAATACAATGGCATAGGTGACTCTCTGACTGCACGTCCCAAGCTTGGCTGGGGTCTCCGAGTGGCCTTCGTATCAGTTTTTGGTATTCGGTGACCCACCCAAGCTTGGGACATGCTGCCAAAAACGGTTTTTGGTTTTCAGTTTTTGGGGCTTTGGTGATCAACCCCCTGGTCAACCTTTGGCTACCCCCCCTGCAACCACTGGCCACTTTAAAAATAGCTTCTGTTGATTACCCATATTAGGCGCTAACAACATATTGAGGGCCACACATATATTGAGGGCCATCCAAATACCGAGAGCCACCCAAAAATTGAGGGCCACCCAAAAGTAGCTGATTCCGTCTCCCCCTTCATGGTTCCGCACCCCCCATCAAAAAAGCCTATCCAAGCTCTCAGCCTTCCACCCCTTCTCCCTCGGCGTATGCCATTCCGCCCCCGGCCCCGCACTCCCCCACCCCCTCTTCTCATCCTGTCTCGCATTCCAACTCCCATTACACTCCTCATACGACGGCCTCCCATTAATCAGGCCCTCGAGCCCTTCAATCCCATCTTCCTCAAGCCAGTACGTGACTCGCGACCCGATCGTGCCTACGAACCCGCCGGCATCGAAGCGGGCTGTGACACGGACTTTGTCGGGGGTCGACCAGTCTTCGCAGGCTATTTTCCATCGAGGCTTGAGCTTTGCGAGGTCGATCCTTGCTTGGGCTGCTTGCCGGGCCTCTCGTAGTCCTGAGGTTGGTCCATATGAGAAGTCCCCGTTCGCTGCGTTCCCGCTGGCTCCGCTCGCGCTACTCGACATCGAGGTCTCTGAGACTTTCCTCCGTCCTGTAGGTATCTGCCCGTTCCTCCCATTCCCATTAAAATATGGGGCTACCAGCGGAGTATCGAAACCTCTGCTAGGGCGGCAGGTTCGTTGTAGGATCCCATCATAGTCTCTCGGGGCTCTCAGCCTTCGCAATTGTGGGAATCCACCTGCATCAATGGCTTTGGCAAGGATATAGTTTGCGTCACTGCGGTTCACCTCAGAAGTCTGGGGTGAAGATGGGATATCCCAGTGCAGGAACTTCAACCTGGGTGACGCGATGTAAGGGTGTAGAAACACGGTTGTCCCCGCAGGAAGAACCAGTGGCGTTGGCGAGAAGAATGAGACTTGGGATAGTGAGGGTAGAGATGAGAGAATACGTCCAATGGCCACGATGGACATAACGTCGGGTGGAAGTAAGGATAGTGTTAGAGATGAGAGCGTGGCGGTAAGTGGAGCTCTCGTTAGGTCGATGAGAGTTTGAGCAGTAGCGGTTGAGATGATTGAGAGGTGGAGTGAGGCTAGTGGTGGTAAATGCATTATAAAATCTGGTGGTGGTGATAGGGAAGAGAGCGCCAGGTGACGGAGGGAGGGAAGATGGCTCCAAAGTGGTTCGAGTACCGAAGCATCAAAGGCACTGGTTGGCCTACAGTGTATTGCTAGGGTACGGAGGAAGTCCCATCCGGAATGGTGGGATATGAACGCCTGAGCTTGATCAGACAATGGAACCCCGTATCCACCAACTGACCTGGCGTAGGAAGTCTGGAATGATGGTTGTCCGTCGATATTCCAAAGTTGCTCAGCAAGTCTCGTTCTAGTGCTCAGCGCATGAGAGATGCGTGAGGAATCATAATCATAATGGGGATAAAACCCAACAAGCCTTTCGAGGTTTGGGCAAGCCATAACAATCGATGCGACAATATCGTCGTATAGCAACTGGTCTTTCTTTGAGCTCCCCGCACCCGCCTCCATATGCGAGGGTACTCGTATCATCTTCACCAACTCCGCCAGTCCAGGGTTCGCCCGCAATGTCCTCCGCAGGAGCTTTAGCCGCGTTCCAAACTTTACCCTGAACCTCTTTTTAATATGGCCCATAGAGTCCGATCCTGTGAGTATGATGGTCTCGTACATCACTTTCTTTGCAGGACCCATAAATTGACGGTTTGCGAGCGTGAGGCTGCATACGTCTCGCATATAGCAAGTTGGGCATGTCCTCTTCTTCTCGTCTGCGTCCAGATGCACGGTCCTGAGCTCCGCGACTATCAGTGATATTATTTCCTCTGGCAAACGTCGTAATGCCGATTCGGCGTAGTAATCCGAACTATTATCGAAAGCATCGAAAATATTCAACCGCTGTGGCTGTAACTTCTGTGGTCGTAATAATCCTCCCGTCCCCATCTTTTGTACATTTCCATCCCCATTACTCGATTCATTATAGCCGTAACCTAGTGATGATTTCCTCGGCAGATCTGACCTCGCGAACGTCGACCTTTTGGGACTGGAACTCGCAGCATTTTGTGCGTCCATAGACGTTTTCGAACTGCTTCGCCCACTCGCCCAGTTCACTGACCGCCACCCTGTCGTCGCCGCCGATGAAGCTGTTGAAGGTCGCATACCGTAGCTGTCGCTGCTGTCTGACCTGCGGGGTAGATGTGGTTCCATTCCTGGCTCCGCGTCGCCCTCATACGCCTTTGTCGGTTCTGCCCGCGCGTACCAGCTCGATGTCTCAGTCCGGGCGATGAAGTCGATTTCGTCCTGCGTCAATTTATACGACGGGGAAGTGTCGGAGCTGCGGCTTGTTGCCAATGTGCCATGCGACATTGAGCGGGCTGAACTCGAAGCTGGTAAGGGGCTTGGGTTGCCATCCGTGGCGGCTGACGCTCGCCTGCTATTGAACCAGACATGTCAGCCATTCTGATCCGAATGTAGAGGCGCAGGGCGCCTGCGGGGTTTATTGATTTATTGATTCGTGCGAATACTGCACGTTGAGGCTGAAAGCGCAAGGTGGACTTGGGCGCACTCTTTCGGAAAGGGACAAGGCTGACAGGACAGGGCGAAGGGTCAAGGGGTTCCACTTACACCTCGGCGATTCTATCATCTTCATTGGCGCCATTTATATCATAGGTGGTCGACGGCGCAGATGGCGCTCGGCGCCGTGGGCTTTCCATTGACATTGCCTCTTGGTATGGTTTATCGAGAGGTTGAAGCGCATTGGCGTCGTCCCATCATTTGGCCCAAGCTCCAAAAACTGCGATTCGTATAAACTGATTGATGTCTCTAGCTCGGGCTGAATTGTCCGTCTTACCCGCAACCACCAAGCTGCCACTGGTGAACGATTGATGCTCGAATTGACATGAGATGGGACGAACTGGTGCACATTGGGACACACGTGAGGGGAACCGTTCGGCAGTTAGGAGTTAAAAACGATCTTCATACGAATGATACCATGCTTGGGTGAACATTGTTGCTTGATGCGCGGTGAGTGGGTGGATACTTGTGGGGGGTTTCTCCGCTCCGGTTCCAACCTTCGCTATTACCCCTTTTGAATTATGGTTAATTCGATAACCACACATTCAATTCCCAATTTACATATTGTTCAGCAACCGTTGCCTTTTGTTAAAGTCTACTATAAGCACACTCCTTGACATATGTGGCCTTTTATCTAATAGTGTGTGACAATTTTACAACCTCTTTTGTGCCCAACTCTCGGTATCTTCGGAACGACATCGTACACATGGCATGTCATGTTTATAAGCCTTTTCTTAGCGCATATCAACCTCGTATTGTACGACAGTGTTACAGGGCTACGTGGATGTGACAGTAACTAGGATTATAATGTTTGCGTTACATTATCCCACATGCCGATACCCCCATGTAAAATCACAGAGCCGGATTGATTACTACTCAAGAGACAAAGCCAAATAAATAATTTCTTGAATTCTCATTAACGATGCTATTTTTATAGGAACGCGCTGGCTACTGCCTCATAGTAACGTGGGTATACGTATTCCAAATTTTATAAACGCCTTAAACAGATCCAATTTTCATCACCGTCCAGCCAGCCTCTTTTCCAAGTCTTCGTCCGATGATCCTCTCCTACTCATAGGTAAGAATAGTCAATGGGACAGTTTGCCGTTATTTTGATATTCGTGCGTCGGTGTAAACGGTAACCGCCCCATCTCGTGTAGGACAACTTAGGTGGCGGTAGGATCAAAGCGTATGGCGGTATTGATCCGATCAATCTCTGCAGTCAGCAGGCCCATGCCGCGTTCCACAACCGAGAGTATTTTCTTTAGCTCGTCTAGTGCTGTATCGTTGTGATTGTAAAAGACACCGTCAATGCTGCTCCTCCAGTGCGAGGTGGTGTTGTGGCCGTGTTGGAAGCTGTCAACATCATATTCCGCCATTGGTCTGGATATGGTAGATGAAGATGGATTCTGGCCAAGCGCCGCCTCGACGAAGCGATCATCAAATGAGCGCTTTCTTCCAGACGGGTCATCAAGATCAAATTGTACGTGGTTGACGAAATCTGGCCCAGCCGAATACTCATCGTAACCCAGTGCGGTTGCACGTAAAATAGACAATTCTAGGCCCGGCATTCCCTGGAGTTCCTCCGCAACCCATTTTGCGCCATGGGGCTTAGAAACTTCAGGTCCTAGTCCGATCCATAGTGGGACTGCATTCCCACTTCTGACCTTCAGGTAGACTTCGTTCAAGTAAAGCTCTTTGAGAGAAGAAGCACATTTCTTGACCATATTAAGAAGGGAGTCTGCCTCGACATCGACGCGGTTCAGTTCTAGGTAACGGAGGTTGCCGAGGTTGCTGCTTCCATTGATATCGTGATACGGCAAAGATTGCATTTGCCAACTCTGTAAATCTCCTTGAAAGCCCAATTCATGCTGACGAACTGCAGTAGTCCTTTTGCTATTCCAGCCAATGATGCAGAGGCTTTCCAGATTAGTCGCCTCGGTAATAAGCCTCCAAAGAGCTGCTGAAAACCTATTCTGGCTGTTGCCGCTGCTTTCTTGGCGCTTAAGAGAGAGGACAAGGTGCTTTAAAGGATTGAATATCTTGATGGCGTTCTGCAGGTCAATGGGGTTTTGATACACGTCGAGCAGTGTTGTATCAGACAGGTGGCTCAGCACCATAGTTTCAATAGGAGCTGCCTCCTCTGAGCGATTGGCAAGACACTCAGCAGCTGTTGCGAAAAGCATGGTGCCTGATCGACTTGCTTGGCCTACAAATTGGAATGGCAAGTTGAGTTTAAAGCAGCTTGCTTTATTTGCTGTATCAAGCATTGCGGTCACTGCATTCTTGAAGTCGCTTTCATCGAACGATGCTGGGCCCATACAGTATCGACGAAGGGAGTCGAAGACCTCATTCATCTCCGGGAATTTGTCCACGATGGACCCAAATGCATTTTCGAGGCGTAGGATTTCATCTAAAGTCCTAAGGTCAGCAACCGCCAGATATAATGCGTAGTTCAAGTATATAGAAAGGTGTCCTGCGGATTAATGTGGCACACGACACTGCCCATTCGACTCGACTCGTATGATTCGTAGTTGACAAGTAAAGACTTACCGTCGTCACGTATAATCGTGAGATCGACATAGATGGCATCGCAGTAGTCTGCAGCTCCTGCAAGGTATTTCAAGTCTAGAGGCTTTCCATTCCTTTCAAGGCGGGAGAAATCTAGCTGAATGGTCTTCAGAAGGTCCTCCCGAAGCAACTCGTTGAAGACCTTGCACACCAAGCGGAATTGTAGTATATCATTTTTGGAGCTTGGATTCAAAGCAATCAATGATCCAAGAATCCCTCTGAGTATTTCTGGTGGAAGTTTGTCCATGGCGGCTTATAACGAACCAAATAAGATGGTGGGGCAATAGGTGGTGAGGTTGACCTTGACCTCAACTGACCGCCCTTGTCCCAACTGACCCATGCGATAAGGGATAGTAACAATATTGTTCCGGGGTGATGTCTAAAGAGGGGCGGACAGGCTATGGAACATGGGTGTGTAATGGGGTCGCCGAAGTATATTGATTGATACGAGCAATTTAAGCTAATAGAGTAGTTTCTTTCTCTAGACTTATCTTTTCGAGTAACTGGCTTAATGAAAGGCCACAATATGGCAACTCTGTCTCTGAATGGTTGAAAGGCTTTATTGAATTATAGTTTGTTGTCGCACTGCCGTTATGCAGAATCCTTCTTCGGACTTTCGGGGCGGCACGAGTACCACGCAGGTGCTTATCTCAATTCCATCGACGGATGGAGATGCTCTGAGCTCCACAATTACTCGGATATTACAATGACGCAGGAAGGGAAGGCTTCCTGCCGCGATGATCCCAACGTGGTGCTTCCCGGAGAATGGGGTTTTGAATCACCGAGAAAAATGCTCGACACGGCTTCAATGATTACCCGGCGAATCGGGACAAGCTGAGCGAGGGCGTGTCTTCTCACTGGTGTAAAGAATGGAGCCACATCAACACACCATGGTGATGGATGACCGCCTATGCCTGCGCGCGCGTATATTATTGAAAGCGTGCAGGGGAGCTGCCTTATCCCACGGACAACACAGCCTCTTTGGTTAGGGAGAAAATTGACGAAGGCGGACCATGACCACAAGGGGGAAGTCCATTTTTGGCACCCTGAACTGAAAGCTGGGTTGTCTATTTCGACCAATTCACTGCCGCAAAGGCGCCATTTCCTGCATACCAATTGGCAAATCTGCCTTCCACTCCTTAGCTCCCAACAGGCGGGGCGGCGCAATCCCTACGAAAAATCAATATGGAAAGCGCGTCAGGGGTGCGAACATCACAATCCACAATCCACACAGTGTTCAGTTTTCCCTCCGTGTCGATCATCCCCTCCTCCTGCGTTCGACTACCAGAAAATAATATCAAAAGTGACGACGCCTTGCTTACCTTATTTGAGGCCAGTCCACGTTTACTCATCCACTTTACTGAGTTCGGCACAACTCACTATTTACGGGCACGCACAACATCGGGGCATGAGACGACTCAGTTTTGAAATCTGACGGCTGAAGAAAGGGGTCTGTCCTGTGGAGTTCAATATTGATGCGGTTTCAGAGCGTGGCCCAAGCACTGATTTTTTGAGGCTTTGACAACAGAACTCTGCCTTGTGTTTACTCTGTGGGAAAATGTTCTCTGACAACGACAACAACAGCCAGGACCACGCCACGCCACCAAGCGGGTCAGGGCAGACGGTCTTAGCGCGCGCAACCATGCCAGGTATGGGCCAGCTTTTCAGCTGGACTGGTCTCTGCTCATGGAAGCCGAGTTGACGTCTTTTGCTCCCGGTCTCTGGTGGCCATACGGAACACAGTCAAGCACGGGCAATTGTCCACTCGCAATCTAGGTATTACAGGCGGTCAAGGCTGACATAGTACTCTACTACCGGTATGCAGTATGGTGTTGTGTCCTTGCATATTGACATTATCGCCTCTGTAACCGATCCCTCTACTGATGCAGATGCAACATGGTCAGCCCCTACGATTATTTCCTCTCTGGGCAAATCAGACATTTCGAACAAGGCCTCCGCATGGCTGTGCGTGCTGTATCGTGTTGTGCTCGCTGTGTGTGTTACTCAGATACCCTGCTACTACCCTGCTACTCCCAGATATCAACAGATGCATGAATAGTTTGGATCTCTCAGGGAGGTACAGTACTGCTTCAGTACAGTACATTTATAACAACGGACAGCACATCCTGTATGTAGAGCATGTAGAGCATACACATATTAAGAGTACTGCTATTCGTAAAATACGACAAATTCTGTACTGTGCAGCAAAATGGCCTTGGAAAGGATACATGCAAATGTCTTAAAAACACGACAAATATGTATATGTAGTTTTGTACCTGTTCCCTTTTTTTATGAACCCATCGACCCATCCCCCTCACTATCTGCTATCCCCGGGGCCTCCGACATAGCCCTCTCTATTCCCCTCTCTTTCTAATTACCATTTTCCCAATCTCTTTCCTTCACGATTTTTTAAAAGTTCACCTCAGTTATTATTCGCAGAGGATTTAATTTGCGGCTCTATGTTGACTATTACGATCAACTGACGCATTGAATAATACGTAGACGGCCGCATTCGTTTAATCGTTAATCACCCAGGTCACCTTTTTGAAACACGAGCCACCCCGATAGCTTTGGCTAGGCAGGCAGACTGGCACAATCTCGTCCAAGCAAGGCGCTTCAGAACACTCTTGTTTGCCACAACCTATGCTTCTCTGCAGGACGGAGGAGCTTTTACATCTTTGAGATCTAGTAAAATAGCATCCTACGCCGTTCGAACATGCTCAATTGAAGACTCCACGCTCGCTTTGGTTCCATTTGTGTCACCCCGGATATGGAGGTCTTGACAGGCGCTGCCAGTTCAGCCTTGCCGCGGTCTCATTCTTCGTCCAACCTGCCAACCCGCCAGTCCAGCGAATTCAAACACATTCGATCTACTCGGGATTCCGAAGAATTACCTCGGTCTGCCAGCTTCACCTTCCTGCCAGGTCTCGATGTCGACACCTTCAAACTCAACGATTACTTCGACGCCGAGGCAGCAGTTGAACCATTCAAGCTCTGCCGGACATCATCGGAAGCTACGATTACTGACAAAGGTCACTCGAAACATGGAGGAAGTAAAACGCAAGAGCAACAGCTACAGGCAGCCGACAAACGCAAATCAACTGTGTCGGGGTGGGTTTCAAGGGTCAGAGGGAGCCCTGAACGGACCATATCGTTACCCTGGAAGGCACCCACGGACCGAACCACACAGTCACGTCCTATACCGATAAGAACTGCCTCAACGAGGTCGACAGCGTCGCAATCGCGAGCACAATTTGACGACTCCAGTTCTTCCAGATCGTCCTCTAGGTCGCCTTCCCCAAGCAAGAAGCTGGTCTCTGATCTGATGGGCCACAGCCCCGATGATCTTTCGACACCTCCAAGTTCTATATCATCCTCAAGCCCGAAACAATCTCTAGCTACCTTATCGATACGATCTGGGCTATCTAAGGCAAAAATCCGATCTGAGAGTCCAGGGGCGGGACTAGTGAGGAGAGGCACTCAGCTACTCAAGCGGTCGAAGAAAGTTCAGAGTAGCACCTTTGATGACGGAAGCTCTCGATCTTCAAACACCTCCAGTAACAGCCTGGGAGGAATATCTACGCTGAACATAAATGGCCTGGCTACCCCCGCAACGAGCAGACCAAGTTCGAGAGGCCTGAAAGGCAAGCTTGCCCCCCTGGCAATGCACTCCGCACAGAAGAAGGATGAGCTCTGGCCGGCCTTTTGTTCATTGGATTCTGATTTCCGGAAATTCCAGACCAAGACGAGTGCTTTAAAGGCTCAGGTCGTACGATCGACTCTCTTGCCATTTCTACGAAATGATTTCTATCATGATCACCCATCTACTAGGAATCTAGAGCCCGAGCACCTGGATAGGAGAGTGAATGTCCTCGACAAGTGGTGGATAGGGCTATTGGACATGATTGACACGCAGAATGGCATGTCAGGAGTGGACAGGCCCGTGATTCTAGAGGCCATGGCAGAGATCATGGCGCGTCCAGAATGGCGGTTACCACCGTCCCTATTCGCACCATTGGGGGACAAACCAGCGCCTACTGACATGGCAAGGAGTCACTCTACTGGGTCTTTCTCATCTAGCTCATCTGGGTTTGTTACCGATTCAGTTTATCATAATGTACGCACGACATTTATTCGAAATTTGAACGCCCAGATGAGCACCATTGTCGAGAAAATGTCTCTTAGACATGCCCCCGCAAGTCTTGTTACATTCTGTGGAAAAGCCACAGCATACGCCTTCTTCTTTTGCCCTGGAGTCGCCGACGCACTTGTGCGGGTTTGGAGAACGCCACTGGAAACGGTCAATAGAGTAGCAGATGAATTTGGATTGCCCCGACGATATACCAGCCCGAGTGGCGGTAGCGATGATATTGTCGAAGCATTTCCGCCCAATCTACAAATGCTGGGTTGGACATCAGCAAAAACGCTTTCCAACCAGCTACAGAGACCTGCAAAGCTGCCTCTGGAGGTTGCAAAAATCGAATGGGGTGGCGCATGGGCTGGCCGATGGTGTGGGCGAGACAGTGACCTGTTTTACGTGTTCTGCAAGCATTATCATATTCTCATGGAGGAATTCGTACCTGCTGACACACCACTTATCGAGAAGGCCCGGGCACCGGCATTCGTGCTTGTGCATGCCCAGATTGTGACGGTGCTTGATGGAACGTTTAACAGGAAGCCAGCAGCCGCAGCTGGCTCTGGCCCGATATCGCTACTTGGTGGCTCACTGGCGGGCGCTGATGCTTCGGCAGCGGCGCTGCCACTTCTGCCATCCAGCAATCTAGCTCGATTGATGTGTGAAAACCGTCTGATTATGCTGGTGCGAGACTTCTTGTCGGAACAGCCACAGGACGTCAGCGAGGCACGGCGAACATTCGCAGAGTCGTTTGCGCTTTCTTTGAAAGCTGCCACGAAGAGAACATCGGTGTATAACCACAACGCATGTTCCATCTTGTGCGACTTCCTAGAGGAGGTTCTTCCGATATACCTGAGATACAACACAACGAACTCATTCCACATTGACTGCATCGACTGGTGGTTCTGGCTCGACGTCTGCCAGAAGATGCTAGAGAGCGACAACCAAATGACCGAAATCCGCCTCCTATCCTTCGTCTACACGACCTGGAACATCCTCACCGTCGTCGACGCCCGCAAAGAAGTCGTCTGTCTCGACTGGCTCCTCTCCGAGCCCACCTTCGAAAAACTCTTCATGCACTGGTCCCCCATGGTCCGCGCCTACTTCATGCGCCTCCTCTGCTGGCGCATCTGCCGCTTCGAAAACGACGCCACCCAGCTCGAGACCCAGATCCTCAGCACCGTCTCCTCCCGTCTCAAGCGCATCTGGTCCTACTACCAGCACCAAAAACACACCGCCCTCCACACCAGCACCCCCATCCCCTCCTCCACCCCCTGCCTCCCCGCCCCAGGCCGTCGCCTCCTAATAATCCGCAACGAAACGCACCCGCCACCACCAAACCACTTCCTCAGCTTCGACGGTATCATCTCCGGCTCCCCCCGCACCCCATCCCCTACACGCCGCAACTCCACCGCGCCCTCCCCGCCCTCCCCTGCCGACTCCACCGGTCCCCGCCGCCGCTGGAGCATCCTCGGGAAAATAAACCCCTTCATAGCCGACCCCAATGCACCCCCGCAACCCACAACCCTCGAAGCCGCCCGCCTCGCCACCGCAGCCTCCCGCTCCCCATCCACCTCCTTCTCCCCCCCCTTACCCGCCCCCTCCCCCTCCCCCCCCACGCCCACCTACCGCGCCTTCTCCTTCCGCTTCTCCCTCGAGTGGCACGGCGGGCACATGCAGAGCGCCTCTGACCGCCGTATCTTCGGTCGGGACCGCGTCCTCGGCGTGCCGCGGCTGCCGGGGGCGGCGCAGACGTTTCTGCTTGAGGCGGTGGAGGGCGCGGCGGATGAGGTGCCCGGGGTGGCTGGGGGGTCGAGGTATGCGGGGAGAGCGCTGGCGGAGTGGGAGATGGTTGCGAGGGAGTTGGAGGGGTTTGTGGAGAGGAGGTTTGGGGAGGGGGTTCCGAGTTTGGGGGCCGTGGAGGTGCCTGAGTTGAGGGCTGATGGGAGGAGGTGGTAGGTTGAGGCATTGGACAACAGAACAAATGGTTGAGAGGACGAGAGTGGGATTGCAGTCCTGTCGAGCTGCTCGTCGTTGTTATGAACATTTTTTTTACTGTATTTGTGGAGAGGATCCCTTGTTTTTCATCGCACCGGCGTCGCTATCTTACCGGAATCCCTGCGCAACGCTGTGGGCTATCCGTTGCCTTTTTTATTTTAGTTTATACCGCGAACTGGCTTGGATGAGCCGCATCATTTTGTTCATGTATGGGGAGTTTGGCTTGGGGGTGGATTTTATATAATGCCTTTAGGGCGCCGAAAATTGGGAGGAATGGATGGAACACACACGGTGGGGTGGGAATATTTACACATTACAAGGAGCATGCATATACCTAGAATTCGGAATACCATATTTTTTTTTCGGGAAGACCATATTTATCAGGAAGAGGAACTGGATGTGTTTTTAAAAGTCTTCGATTTGTGGCCCGTTTTGTGGCTCAAAGTTTGTCTCAGAATTAACATTATCATTCCATCAATGGAGCGAATAGTACAGTTGTGGGCACCGCCACTCTCGTCCTCCCAGTTTTCCCACGGCGGGCGATCCAGAAGATTTCTCCCTCACTCCCCCCAGTTTGCTCCCTAGTAAGTACACAGTGATAAGCCAGCCAGCAAAAAAACGCCACAAGTGATGTACGCCATCCCCACCCCCCTAGCCTTCCAAACACAACAAGCAGCAGTAAGCAGAACTACTCCTCCACCTCCCCCTCCTCGCTCTCCTCTCTCTCATCCTTATCCCCAGATTTAATCCTTTTCGAGTCCCTCTCCCCAGTGTCGATATCGACTATACTCTCCTTCCTCTTCGGCGGCACGCCCTCTATCGACGCAATAGCCTCATCACTCCTCTCATGCGTCGCGGGGTCATTAGCAACCCTCTTCAACACCGCATCATCATCCCCTGCTCCCGCCTCCGCCCTTTCAACAGGGGATCTCGACCTCCCCTCCCCTCCTCTCTCCTCCCCCTCCCCACCCCGTTCCTTCACGCTTTCCGGGGTCTCCCCGCCCCTCTCCCTCGTCGCCTCCAGTTCCCCCGGACTCCCCCCCGGACTCCCCTCCAACGGCAAATCCGTCCTCCCAAGGGGATTCTCCGCATAAAACTCCTGCACAACCGCAACCGCCTCCCCAATCCTCTCTTCATCCCCCCCCGCCCTAACCCACCAGGGCCTCCCCCCCTCATCCGGTATCTTTTCTCCATTATACCGGGCAGCGAAATACACCGCCGCAACAGCGACATCCCTCGGTCCCATCCTCAAACACAGTGTTGTCATCTGACTATCATTCAAGAACGCCCACGCGATATTCCTGAGCGCTTTATCGTGTTCTAGACCAAGCTGCTGGAGTATACTCTGGAGATGGCTATACGGGCTCTCGAGAACGACGTCGAAGGTGAGAAGCTCGAGCATCGTCTCTTCGTAGAGGAGGATGGAATCTTTCCACCGCCAGAACTCTTTGGATTGCTCGTCGATGACGAGGTTGGCGTTCTTTTGTGCGACCTTGGCGACGGCGATGACGATTTCTTTGGTTTTGCGACAGTTTTCTTCGGCTTTGGTGGCGAGGAAGAGGCTGGTTGCTGCGATGTTCTATAAAATCCCCCAGTCAGCACACATTCATTGCACTTGCACACCTATTCACCCCCCTCCACCCCGGCCCCAACGCCTCCTTCTCCTCCAGATAAGCACAAGAGACTCACATAATGATGCACCCCCCTCTCCCCCACCATCCCAACCCTCATATAAAACCTCTGAAAAAACACCGCCGCGCTCCCCAACGTCACCTGCGGCACCTTCAACAGCATCCCGGCTTGCACAATGAAATTGACCCCCTTCGCCCTCCTCGCCCTTTCCTCCGCTGGCGTCAACCCCGCCGCCACGCTCGGCGAGTTCGCGATCTCAGAGCCGCTGAAGAGCCATTGTGCGTTTGCCATTGTATGTCGTGAGGGCGCTGACGATGACGGAAGAGGTGCCGGAGAGGGGGAGGGTGAGGGGTGAGTCGGGGGGGAGGGCGCGGCGGGTGGGATGGCGCGGTTGGGGTGTGAGCTGTTGCTGGTACTGCTGATGGCGGCGCTGGTGGGAGGGTGGTATGAGGTGGGGAGGTGGTGCGGCGCGTGCACGGCGGTGGAGGACATGGGCGGTTTTGTTGCAAGGTGGGTTGGAGGTTGATGGTGGGTTGGTGGTGTGGGTGGTGGTGGTGGTGGTTTGAGGTTGAGTGAGCGCCCTGGGCGCGAGGTGGTGTGTGTGGTGGTCTGGAGCTGGTGGGTGGATTGCTGGTGTGGTACGGGGGGGTGGTGGGGACGGGTGTGCAGTTTTGTTATCTTATCGCGAGGATTTTATTCTTGGAGCTTGAGGTCAGGCTGGGTTGGAGGAACTTATTGGCACTTTGGATGGGTGAAGATGGTAAGAATATAATGAAGGTTTTGGAAGTCTCGGGTATATTCCGATTCATTCTGGCAAGGTAGTTATCCAGAAGTTGAATAAAAGGATTAATACTCTCAACTTCAATTCCAGGTTTTAAGTTCGCGGCCATACTCACTTAGCCCACACAAAGCACAGGAGTTATCACAACATGACCTCCACCTCAAATCATCCGTGGTAAAGAATCTTTTTTGTCTCCAGTATATCTATACTGTGTAGCCTATTGGGTCTGTGGGTATTTATGAATCTATATACAATAAGAAACCCCTCGTTCCAAAGAAAAATCCCCCAACCAATGGAACCCTAGCCAAAGAAATAACTTTCATAGAGCCAAGACATAATCTTCGTCCAACGTCCATTCAAACGACGTGGCGGTGTGAAACTCCGATCAACCCATCCATCATCCAACCTCTTCCCAAATAAGAAGGCAGGTAAAAAAACCAAAAGGTAGGCAAAAAAAAAAAGCATTCAATCATCAAAATCAACTTTTCCCTTTTCCGTAACTTCCTCTCTTTCTTTACTCCACCGCCGAAACCGACTGGTTACCAGTAACGGGGTTCATGGAATCACTCCAGTTGAGCTTGAAATCCTCACCCAACTCCTTCTTCAGCGCCGTCGTGACAGCCTCAAGCACATTGTTGAAAACCCCAAAGTTGGCCGGGTTCTCCTTATCATTACCCTCGCCCTGGAACACACCGGTGCGAACCAGGCACGTGTTCCATCCGTACATGTTACCACCCACGATATCAGATTGCGGATTATCGCCGATCATGTAGATGTTCTTGGGCAGACGCTCTTCATTGTGAATCGTCTCCATCCAGGACGACATCACCTCGTCGGCGTACTTGTACGTCGCCAACTCGGGCTTGCCGTACACGACACGCTCCAGCTCGTGGCCGGTGATGGACTTGTAGATAGCCTCGAGCGCGATGCGGAAGGTTCCCTGCGACATACGCGGGATTGGGTACTCGGTGGGGCAGAGGACGTCGCCCTGGGAGAAGTAAACCGGGATGCGGTTCGCGAGGGGGTCCTTGGCCTTAGTCCCCAACACACCGTCCTCGGAGAGGAGGAGGTCGATCATGATCTGGAGATCAGTGGCGTAATCGCGGGAATCGGAGAAGACGAGGATAGCATCGAATTTAACCTTGCTGAAATCCCTCGGCGCAGACGTAGCGCGCTGCTCCTCGGTGAAGAATTCCTTGAGAGGCGAGATCTCGGGGTTGGCGGCGTAGATGTCGTTAGGGACCACGATATCCTTGAATCCGTACAACTTGGCTACCTCACGGCACTTGTACTTCTCGCCACCGACCACGAGGACGGTGTCGTAGTACTCAGCTAAGGCGGACATGGGGGTGTGAGCTTGGATGAACTGCTCGGTTGAGATGGGGACGCCGAGGATCTGGGACAGCTGGTCACAGCGCTGGCTCTCGATCTTGCCGCTTCCGTTGGTGAGGAAGATGTGGGGAATCTTGATACCGAGCTCGTTATCACCGTTCAAGATCTCCAGAGCACGTCGGCCCTCGGGAATCAGACGGTCTCCGTGCACGAGGACTCCATCAATGTCAAAAGCGAACGCCATATCCTTCGCCGCCTTCGTCCTAACAGACGACATATCCTGCAACTGACTCGCAATAATCTCCCTCGTCGGCTGAATCGGCGGCATCCCCGGCCTCAAATTCGCCGCCGCCAACGCATCCTCGATGCTAATGCTCGACGACAGCCTCGACTGCCTCTTTGAGCGGGGGATGGGGAGGGAGGTACCGAAGCTGTTGCGGGAGCCGCGACGGTCGCGGGAGGACGGGGCGTTGCTGAGGGGGTGCATGAGGTCGTTTGTGTCGGCGAAGGGGGAGCGCGACATGGGCACCTCAATGGTGTTGCGCTCGACGTTGCCGTTGTCGCCCTCGGGGACGGAGAGCATGCGGCGGAACATGGGGCGGTCGACGTTCCTCTCGGGCGCCTTGTCTGCGGACTGCTTGCCGGGGGATGTGGTGGCGCCTGGCATCTTGAGGGATTTGGTGGTGAGTGGTTTGTGGATGTGATAAAAGAGGGAGGGAAGGACAAATCGGTTTGCGTTTGTGTAATGGATGGATGAGGTATGAGGTTTGATTATGGGTGATGAGAGAGCTTTTTAGTGTTTGAGCTCAAGCTTGATGACAGACGAAATGATCCAAAAGACCGGATTTATGAGTGACAGAATGTGTGGGTGAGAAAGTGGGATGACGAAAGGATGGGGCAATGGGGGAACGGGAGGGCATATATACGGTCAGGTCTTTCGATTTGGACTGGTTCACAAGTTACCTGGCTTCCCACTACTGACCAGCTTATTACTATCAGCTACTAGCTACCTGAGTTCGCCGCCCCGGTGAGCCCGTATGAAAATTGAGATATCTGAATTATGGATACCTACCCCCTTCGAGCAACCGACGCCAGCTAATGGTTATCAAAAAAAGAGAGATGAATGGAGACCGCCCCTGCACAGCCTTGACTTTCCGAAACGTACTTGGGCATCAAGTGGCTCCAGTAATTGGCCGACGGACCCGGAGGAACGAGAGGAACGAGAAGGAAGAGAAGATAGTAGAAGCTGCGTTGGCCATTCTCTGGCCATCTCAATGCAGCGGAGTGGGCATAGGGCGGTTGTAGAAGGGATAGAATGGATACTGATACGCCATGTATGGAGAGGGTATGGAGATAGCGAGGTAGAGGTGGATGAGCAGCACCGTCATACGTCGGGAGGAATCGCCGTTGGATGTGATGATGCGTGCATTGATGTACCGGGTACTACTTAGTTAGTACCTAGCACGATTTGTTAGTGGGATGGGATGCGGCCGCGGAGTGTTGGATGGGGGCGTGGGATTGGGAGAGGGAAAGGGCGGACTTGTTAGTGGACGGTGAAGATGTGAGCAGACAGTTGAGTGGACAGCCAGAGGATGAGGGAAGTGGACTGTCGTCGTCGTGGTTGCAGTTACATATTGGCGGAGGCGGAGCCATAAAAATGGGACTTTTGATGGTGGGATGGTGGGATGGGGACTGATATTGTAGACGTTTCGTGGAGAACGCACATCATTCTAGTAATGGTGTGGGTTATGGGTTATATGGCTCATTAAGGCGCGTTGTTAGCTGGGATCTGATTCTCACTACTATCACTACTATTACAACACATCAGTGAAGACGAGTAAGTAAAAACAGTAAAAAAAAAATAGCTAAAACAACCCCCAAGCAATTTAAAAATACATGGTAAAAGGGTAGCTGTACCTTGCATCGGTACATCTCACAACCCTACCAGATCTAATAAAAAATTAACTTTTTTCCCAGTTCGCTATTGGATGAGAGAAACATAAAAAGAGGCTGAACGGCATAGAGGCGGCAAACGGTGGCGTTATGTCATAGACCGTTATCTTAAAACCCTAGCGTGGGAAGTGGGAAAAGAGTGAGTGGAGACTATGATGTCATTTTCACGATCCGCAGATTTGCTTAGGGGCGCTAGGAGACTCCATAGTTCGTTCGTAATACTACTAGCAAGGCTAGAGGCCAAGCAGGGCCAAGCGTGTAAGGCTGGCGAGTGAGAGGGAGTGTAGGGATATGCGTACGTGCATACTCTCATGCACCCATACAATCTCATAGGGATTTCCCTCATACTTTACTGGGAGTACTGTGCACCTTTGATACGACGATACGAGTGGTAATTGGTAGAGGATTGGTAGTATTGCTAGTATTGCTAGTATAGCCAATACTGTGGTAAGTAGATGCGATAGTAGATGTGAAAGTAGCTGCGAACGGTCCGTTGAACGGGCTTGGCGTTGACCGTGTTGTTATTACATACTGTACTACGAAGTTTGACTACCATGCCACCTACGTACTACCCGTACTACCGTAGTATTGCCATAGTATGGTAGAGAATCTACGTACAAACAAATTGTAGAGCTATACAGAAAACAGCTCTACAGAAAACAGCTCTACTACTCTACAGCTCTACTGCATCCGCCATATTCTCGTCCAACGGTACTCTGCTATCGGTACTCTATCACGGCAATTACTGTGAGCTGTACAAACACTACAAGTACACTCTTACTCTATTCTTACATACTATGATGAATATAAGGGTTACTACTGCTACTACCTGTGAGTATGTACTCTATGTGGACTATAAACACCAAAACCAGAACACCATGACTAGGAAGACTCTAAAGACCAGGAAGGGACCAGGAAACTCTACCAGGAAGACTCTGCTACATTTCTAATAATAATATAATAAAAAGCAAACTCTGTAAAATACATACCCACTACATCCATCCCTACTCTACCCTTCTCCCACTTTCCAAGATCATCACTCGACTCGCCTCTCATGCCTCCTCTCCGATTGCCCCTCCGATTCCCCCCCTTGCATCCTCGTCTACCCTGCTCCTGCCCCTCCAAATATATTCCACCCCCCACCCCGCGATTGACATCATCCCTTACCTACCTCTCCAAACCCAAACCCCTCCTCTCTCCCACCACCACAACATTACAACCACCACAACCACAACCACCGTCAACACAAAACTCACGAACCTACACAACCCACAAACAACCACCCAACATGGCCGTCCCCTGTCCCCTCATCAAGCTCAACAGCGGCATCTCCATGCCCGCCCTCGGCTTCGGCACCTTCGCCTCCGTCGGTTCCCCCGGGGAAACGCACCGCGCCGTCGTCGCCGCGCTCTCCGCCGGCTACCGCCACCTGGACTGCGCGTGGTTCTACCAAAACGAGGACGAGGTAGGCACCGGGATCAAAGAGTTCCTAGACGCCCACAAGGACGTCAAGCGCGAGGATCTGTTTGTGTGCACGAAGGTGTGGCAGCATTTGCATGCGCCGGAGGATGTGGAGTGGAGTATCAATGATTCGTTGAGGAAGTTGGGGTTGGAGTATGTGGATTTGTTTCTCATTCATTGGCCGTTTGCTGCGGAGAGGAATGAGGATCGGAGTGTTAAGCTTGGTGCTGATGGAAAGGTTTGTTACCCCTCCACACCCCCCTCCCCAATACCCTTACTATCAATTGAAAAACAAAATACTAACTCATCTATAGTACATCATCAACAAAGCCCTAACCGAAGACCCAACCCCCACCTGGCGCGCAATGGAATCCCTCGTCGCCAGCGGAAAAGCCAAATCCATCGGCGTCTCCAACTACACCATCGCGGGCCTCAAACAGCTCCTCTCCCTCGCCAAGATCCCCCCGGCAGTAAACCAGATCGAGATCCACCCCTTCCTCCCCAACCAAGAGCTCATCGACTTCTGCCGCTCCGTCGACGTCGTGCCCGTCGCCTACTCCCCGCTGGGGTCCCAAGACCAGGTGCCCGGGACTGGGGAGAAGGTAGCGACGAACAAGGATTTGATTGCTGTGGCGGAGAAGAATGGGGTGTCCCTGGCGCAGGTATTGATTGCGTGGGGCATTAGGAGGGGGTATGCGGTGCTGCCGAAGAGTAGTAATGAGAGCAGGATCAAGAGTAATGCGCAGTTGATCGAGTTGAGTGATGAGGATTTTGAGGCGGTGAATAAGGTGGCGGATAGCAGGAAGACGAGGTTTGTGAATATGAAGGATACGTTTGGGTATAATGTGTGGCCGGAGGAGAAGTAGAGGGTAGGGGGATGAGATGGGAGTTTGGAAGACCTTGCTGGCGAGAGGGGGTTTTGAAGAAGAAAGGAAATGGCTCTAGATAGCTTGAAATAAAAGGTTTCGAAATAGGTATGCTTCCAGTTTACATCGATTGAGTGAACATATTAGACACGTATGTCCACAGCCAGTCTCGCAGTCAGTCAGTTTCACAGGATCAGAACACCCATTTGGAGTACTGAGCTGAGCGTACACCAGGATTCCCACCAAATGACCGGCCATAGCCACGGCCCAAAGCTCCATTTCGGCATGGACACGCATCCATGTAACAAGCACTACAATTAATTACAGCTCCCTTTTCGTTTCCCATTATTGGTGCTGGAACGGAATTAATGGAATTGGCCATATTAATTGTCCATTAATATCACAGTTGAGGTGAGAAAGGGTGGTGGTGGTGCACAAGTCCGTGCATCTGCCAGCACACCAAAAACTGAAACTGCCCCTGCTGCCTCCGATTATCACCCAGCGAACCCGTTATCAGAGACCCTGCATCAACAAAGGACCCCCGATTTTTCGACATCTGCCAGCGAACTTCCTCACCGCTGACCGCCAGAACAGAACTCCAGGAACTCCGCAATTCCGGAATTCTTTTTTAAACCTATTACGGTTTTGCAAACTTGATTTGCTGGTTACGATTTGAGAATAAGAAGCGACTGATTATTGCGACAGGGTTTTTTTTGTTTTGGTGGGGTGCAAGCAAGTTCGTTAAGAAAGCAGGTTCTGGTGATAATTGAGGTGGTTGGCAAAGAGGCAAAGAGGTGGCTGGGAACGACATAAGACACTACGCAACCACAACCACATCTTTCGATTTTAAGTTCCCTCCCTTATCTTTCCTATCCATTCTGGACCTGTTCCATTCCTTCACTAACTCGATACTTTTCGCTTTTCGTCGCGGTTTAGAAAACGAAGGTTGACGACTGCGAGAGACACGAATTTTGACGATACCTTGGCGGATTGAGACGACGACGGGATACTTAAGGTTGTACGAGAGTACTGAAAACGACCAATTACGTCAACTACGAATTCCCCTTGAGAGAGAGCATCACAACGTCCCCTAATTAGCTTCTAAAGCTGGGGCGAGGTAGCTCAACCACACCTCCCTCACCACCACCACCACCCACACAACACACTCACAATGCATCTCCCCACCCCCCTCCTCCTCCTCACCCTCACCTCCCTCCTCCCCTCCGCCCTCGCCGGCCCCTTCCCCCGCAACGCAGCCCACGACTACGCCGGCTCCGGCTTCCTAATGCACCGCCAATGCGACTCCTACTGCGGCTACGGCGACGCCTACTGCTGTTCCGCCGGCCAAGTCTGCACCACCAACGCCGCCAACGTCGCTGGCTGCGTTGCTCCCACCGTCGGCTCCGGCGGTGGTGCCGGGAGCTGGAACTACTACACCACCACCATCGTCGACGCTGTGGCGACTACGAGGGTGGTGACGATATCCTCATTCCTCGGCGCGCCGGCGAGTTCACAACCGTACGTCGCGCAGAGCACGGCGGTTTGCTATGCGCCTCTCACTTCGTGTGGGACGATTTGCTGTGCTACGAATCAAGAATGCTATACCAGCGGGCAATGTCGCGCTAAACAAGGTGGCAGCAGTGGCGGCGGGGGGGTGACAAGTGGTCCCCAGCCCACTGCCCCTGTGAAGGGAACAAGCGTCGTTGCTACTACTGTGCCAGTCACTACGACCCAGGGTTTCGTGGCGCCAGTTCAGACAACCGGATCGAGCGAGACTATCACCTCAGGCCATAAATCCGGACTCAGCGGCGGCGCGATCGCAGGGATTGTGATTGGTGTCATCGCGGGTATAATCTTCCTCCTCCTCATCTGCGCCTGCTGCTGTCTCAGCGCCGGCATCAAGGGGGTCTGGCACCTCATCGCCGGCAAAAAGAAGGGAGACAGCCGACGCGGCTCTAGGACCGAAGTCACTGAAACCCGTCGGCACTCTACGCGCTACGGCGGCTCTGCGGCCTCAAGGCGGGAGACGCATGGGGGCTGGTTTGGCGGCGCGGTGGCGGGTGGGAAGGGGAGTGAGAAACCTGATAAGCATAAGAAGGAGGCTGTGGGGCTTGCGGGGCTGGGATTGGGGTTGGCGGCGCTGTGGGCGGGGATGAAGTTTGGGAAGAAGAAGAAGGAGGAGAGGAGGCAGAGTGGGTCGTATTATACGAGTTATTCGGAGAGTTATACGGGGACTACTGATAGTGAGTTACACCCCATCCATCATCCACGGCCTTGAGAGGTATTTGGGATTCGGAGACTAATAGTGTTTGCAGGTAGCACGAGCTCTGGTGGACGGACGAGGAATACGAGGAATTCGAGGAGGTCGAGATCGAGGAGGTGATGCGGCTTCCTCGTTTTGCTTGGAGACAAAAAATCGATTTGATCGTGTAGCGACATTTTTTTACGGCATTTTCATGGCTTGTAAGCCACTGGAGTTTGGGATGAACATGGCATTTACATAGGAGGATGACAGTGGAGATGATGAAGAAAAGGGATATATGAGATGAGATGGGGCTGTATGAATTATGGATATGGATAATAGGAACGACGAGGAAATGATGGAAGAACTGTGGATATGTGAAATTGGAATTATCCCGGGGTTGATGATGTTGAACGGGCAAATTTACATAAGAAATCGAAGACCAGGACGATTTGAATCTATATTGAGGATTCAACCAGATTCTTGCCCAGTCCAAAGAAGTGATTAGTTTAAACTTTCGTAGACTGTCATAAATAATTCAACCAGAAGTCGTTGCATATCACATGACATCGCATACAACCTTGGCGTCTGCACCCTCCAGGTGCACGGCCCAAGATCTTAGCACCGCCAGCTCCAAGCTCACTCTCGATAAGGCACCTCCAACCAACCCATCACCAACTTCACAGCCCCGTTTCGGCGCTCCTCTCCAGACTGACACAGTCAACCCTCACCCATCCAACAACCTCACAACCCCAGCCCTCGTCATGTCTCTCGACCCCCCAACCTACCTCTCCTCTCTGCGGAACAACATCCGCGCCCGCCCAATCCCATGGGACGGCGCAGTGCGCGCGGGTACCATCACAGAAGAGCAATTGACCCGCATCCGCGCTGTGGACAAGGTCAGGAAGGAGCAGCGGAAGCGGACGGTGGAGGAGGAGCTGGATGCGTATAGGACGCTGTTTTTGGGCGCTGGCGATGGGGGTGCGAGGAGTATCCTCGAGGCAGCGGCGAGAAGGGCGGATGTGGTCCAGTATGTCTTAGTGCTGTTGGGGGATTTGCTCGAGGGTATGTTAACGTTTCCCTCTTTCCTGGCGGGGAATGAAGACCTTGATGTGGAGTATTTGCTGTGATGTGTGATGGGGGCTAATCGATATACAGGCAGCCCAGCTTTGGTGGATGGACTTGTGGAGCATGAGAATACATATGCGCCTTTCTTGCCACTTTTGGCACAGGCTACGAGCCCGGAAGAAGCTATCCCGCTCTTAACCTCGACGGCACTCACTACCCTGCTAGCCAGGGAGTCGACTACGAACCCCAAGGGCAGGCCGGCGAGCGATGAGGCGCTGCCCATTCTATATAAATACCTGAGTACGCTGGCCAAGAGCTCGGATAGCGGACTCCAGGATATCGCGGTGGTGGGGTACTCGTCGCTCCTCCGGAGCAGAAGGTCGAGGGAGCTGTTTTGGGAGCACAGAGATGTGACTGTGCAGCCGCTCATTTCGATCTTGAGAACCGCGGCGGGCATTTCGGCGAGTGGAGAGAGTGCGGCGTCGTTGTGGAGCACCAGTGCCACTTCGAGGACTGGGGCGGAGGGCTTTATAAATGGTGGGATTGATTTGCAGTTGCTTTATCATGTGCTTTTGGTCATGTGGCAATTGAGCTTTGAGGGAGCTGCTATTGGAGATGGGCTTGAGGAGTATGCATCCCCCATTATCCTCTTGACTTCCTTGGTTAAATGCTTACGAGTTATAGCGAGTACGATGTTATCCCGCTTTTCACACAGCTACTACGATTATCGCCCAAGGAGAAGACGACACGTCTGTTAGTTTCTACGCTTTACAACCTGATCTCAGGGAACCCGAAATCTCTCCTCCCTGCGGCGGCGCTTGTACGACTACCCGCACTTCTGCAAAACGTGAACGGACGCCATCTTACTGATCCCGACCTGATTGAGGACCTGACAGCCCTATCTGAGCTGCTCGAGGAGCACACCAAGACCCAAACTACCTTTGATCAATACGCGGCAGAGGTGGATTCTGGCCACTTACGCTGGTCGCCGCCGCACAGGAACACAGTCTTCTGGGCCGAAAATGCGCGCAGGATCCTGGAGCACGACAACGGACACCTGCCGAAGAAGCTGGCTGAGATTATTGCCAAGCCTTGGGATAATGACAAGCAGGTTCTCGCTATTGTGTGTAACGACGTTGGGTGCTTGGTCAAGGAGGTGCCGGAGAAGAGGCAGCAGCTGGAGAGGCTGGGGTTGAAGACGAGGATTATGGAGCTGATGGCTGAACCGGATGAGAGTGTGCGTTGGGAGAGTTTGAGGGCTGTTGGGGAGTGGTTGAGATATAGCTTCGAGACGAAGTAGACTGTCGCGTTTCAAGATAGTTGGAGAATATGTGACGAGCAGTTGGTGCTAGAGACCTTGTACTATCATTGCTTCGTGGTTTTTGGTGGGGGTTTGCATAGAGACGATACAGAGCCATTGGGAAGCTTTCCGATTTTCTTACAGATTCCACGCGGTATAGCATTCATATTATACACTTAACAGGAATTGAATGCAATAGGATTTATGCTATCTGTCTTTCCATATCCTATTATCTTGATTGTAGCCCAGCCCAGTCGAGAGCCCAGACTTTTTGCTTGACATGTGGACTCGGACTTCGCCCACCACCTTATCCGGACTTGAGCTCCCGATAACGAACACCCCACATAAAAGGTTGCTGCCCCCAACTACAAACTCCCCGAGTTCCTCCTTCCACCACCACAACTTCAAACAGGTCAATTTTCAAGATGAAGTCTCTCCGCTCTACTCGCTATCTCAAGGATGTCATTGCAGCGCGCAATGCCCTCCCGCGCTCCTCCGGTCTGATCACCGCAGCCACGCGCCGGACCATCTCAACACGCACCTCCCAGCATCATATTCTCAAACCCACCGTCTCAGTCCCAGCAACCCCCCTCCAAACCACGCGCCATGCCTCCTCCTCTGCAGCTCCCGAAGAAGAGCTCTCCAAAACCCCCCTCTACGACTTCCACCTCCGCAACGGCGGCAAAATGGTCCCCTTCGGCGGCTATGCCATGCCCGTCCAGTACTCCTCCCTCTCAGTCCTCGACTCTCACAACTTCACCCGCAAGGGCGCCTCCCTCTTCGACGTATCTCACATGGTGCAGCACCACTTCACCGGCCCTGGCGCGGCCGCTTTCCTCGAGCGCATCACCCCCAGTGATGTCGCGGGTCTGCCCGTGCATGGGAGCACGCTGAGCACGCTCCTCTTGCCCACGGGAGGCATTGTGGATGATTTGATCATTACTAAGCTGTGGGATGATCGCTTCTACGTTGTCACCAACGCGGGGTGTCGCGAGAAGGACCTGAAGTACCTCAAGGAGCAGCTCAAGACTTTCCGTCTCGAGAACAGCTCTGAGGTTGAGTGGACGGTGTTGGAGGGTAAGGGGCTGATTGCCCTGCAGGGCCCGAAGGCGAAGGAGGTGCTCAGCAAGCTTGTTGCGGACCCGGCGCGCGATGGGCGTCTGTCGAACTTGTATTTTGGACAGAGCAGGTATATGAAGCTTCGCACTGCTAAGGTGGGCGAGGAGCTCCCGTTCCAGAGCAGCTTGTTGTTGGTTAGCAGGGGTGGGTATACTGGAGAGGACGGGTTTGAGATTTCCATCCCCGCGCAGGAGACGGAGAGGGTGACAGAGATGATCCTCGAGGCTGGTGGCCCGGAGATAGTACAGCTGGCTGGCCTTGGAGCCAGAGACAGTCTGAGGTTGGAGGCGGGTATGTGTCTGTACGGCCACGACCTGAACGAGACCATCACACCCGTCGAGGCTGGCATGAGCTGGATCATCGGCAAGAGGAGGCGAGCAGAAGGCGGATTCCTCGGCGCCGAGACGATCTTGCCCCAGCTGAAGCCGAAAGCCAAGGGTGGACAGGGTATCGAGCGCCGCCGGGTCGGGCTCATCGTGCAAGGCCCGCCGGCCCGCGAGGGCGCGGTGATCAGGGTGGACGGGAAGGATGTGGGCATCGTCACGAGCGGGTGCCCAAGTCCGTGCTTGCAGAAGAATATCGCGATGGGGTATATTCAGGAGGGGTTGCACAAGTCGGGGACGCCGGTTGAGGTTATCGTCAGGGGGAAGGCGAGGAAGGCGGAGGTTGCGAAGATGCCTTTCTTGGCTACGGGTTACTACAAACAGGAGGAGTAGGTGCTATGTTGGGCAGCATGGGCTTGGTAATCTAGTCTTATTTCTTGTATAGAAGGTACACAATTCCTACGTTAGCTGGAAGAGAATTGAACGTGACAAATGTTATTTCTGGTAGCCTCGAGCATCCTAAGCTTTCCTGCCAACCAGAGGCCAAATTGAACCCGTAGGGCATGAATTATACGCCGTAGAACCCATCGGCATGGAATACGGGGTTAGATATGTCGACAGAGGACTGAACATACTGGTAAACAGGTGGATTACAGGTGGATCGCACGATGTTGCACGCGCCTTCGAGTCGAACAACATAAATCAAGCCGTCCCAAAGTCCAATAGCTTGACTTCAGTGAAACAGTCCCGATGGTGATCCGTCGTCTCCAGCATATTATTCTGACGAGATAGTGGATAGAAACACGTTGGCTGAGCCGGAGATATGTTATGATATGTGATTCCTGTCGCACGAATCTATGGTATCAAAAATAATTGAAGCAAGGAGATGGCGAATAAGATTAGGGCCCGCCTGGCCAACACTCCAGTTGAGCCAAAAAGTCCCTTGTTAAACTAAATACCACCGAGTACGTGGAATGGCGATCTGTTACAGCGGATTATACGGAGAAAAAGTCTAAGCCACGCTAGATCGACGTTGGGACGGTAAAGCTCCCCCTGCACAATTTATGATACATAAAGTGAATTAAGCTTCATGGCGCCGCCGCTCCCGTCGGCTTATCTCTGCTGCGCCCAGCAATGCCACGTCTCCCTTAATAAACTACCAATAGGAGATGCATCCTAAATACGCGATCTGCATTCCTAGTTCTATCAGATCTAGTTCCAGAATATCTCGAGATATCTCTTCCGATATAAGACATCTAAGACCTCCGGGCGCCCAAGAAGTCTCACATCTGCGGCAGCCCCCCTCTTTGCATCATTCTTCTGAATTAAACTGTGTAATTATATCCAACGGTTCGAACATTTCGTGCTAAGCTGTATAACACCGGAAGAAAAGGTCAATTCGACCTAAACTAAACTGGGCTTGTATGGTATCAGTTCTGAGAGACGACCGGCCACACACATCAATATGCATCAAGCTATGCGGATACAACAGCAAGCAAGGCCGTTTATGCATTCTCTGACTCCATTGTTGATCCCTGTGGGGACTAACCGATCGGCAATGAAACGACGGGACAGCGCCTTTCGTTGTGAAAGGGGGCTGTCCAGCAATGCCCGATCGTCGATTTGCTAGCATTTGTTTATCCTATGGTGTAAATAACCCTGCCGTGCCGGGGGCGCATATTCAAGGAGTATGTTGGTGGTTTTTTGGTCCTGGTCTTCATATATAGCTCGAATGCTCGTTCGATGGCCATCATTTTATCGAAATTTCCTGGAGAAATATCGACACCAATGCACACTCTTGCCACGATATCTTCAGCCATAACTTATTAAATACCACTTCAAGATCTTGGTTTACCTTTTGTATTGGCTAGGGACGCTTCCTTGCCTTGAAAATGACAAACCCCAGTCCCCCGGGTTATATGGATGATGAGAAAAGGGGCCGTATCACTGTAACTACTACCAAAGTTGAGGATTTCCCGCCCCCAAAGACCGAAAGCGTTGTATCTATGGGCGCCTTGGCAACTATCCCTAGTCCCTCAGAAGGAGGACCTTAGTCCCTGATGAGCCTGACAAGCCAAGCAATGAGTTATCGGCATGGCTAACTAGTATTATTATTATCACACTTTCGGGGATCACTCTTACAACCAGTATGAGTGTTGGTGCGTTTACTATTGCCTTGCCAGCTATGGCTAAAGATATGAATCTTACGGCACAGTTTTTACTATGATAAGCAATAAAATCTTCTTTAACTAACTATTTATTGGTGCCTTGGTGCTTTACCTCTGGAGCTATCTCAATGTCCAACACGTCCAGTAACACAATTGCACATAACTTCTTCTATTATGTAATAGCCCATGGGAAATTGTTACTGACAAGTAAATTAGGCCTCAGTCAATGTACTCGTAAGTATTACATCGAATAGTATTCTACAACAACTAAAATGTTCATCCAGTCTTACCAATGGCTGCTTTCTCTTCCTCGCTGGCTCTATAGCGGACCACATTGGCAACCGCAACATGAACATCTTCGGCTGCTTTTTTGCAGGAGTATTCGTCTTTGCTGCTGGCCTCTCACAAACAGGACTTCAATTGACCGCCTTCCGTGGGCTGCAAGGTATTGGTGCTGCCATGTGCCTACCGACCGCTTTTAGTATAATTTCAAAGACAATTCCCATGGGAAGGAAGAGGAATATTGCTTTCGCGTGTCTTGGCTTGGGACAACCACTCGGATGGTTTCTGGGCCTGTTAGTCGGAGGTATCTGTGAAGGGTCAAAGCCTGGATGGCGGCTTGCAATTCACACAACGGCAGCACTGACTATTCTCCTTGGCTTCATTAACATCTGGTCGCTCCCTAATGATAGAAGGATAGAGTCGTCATCATGGAGCAGCTTCTACCGCAGTGTAGATTGGATAGGTCTTACTATATCGAGTACGTGCTTCGGCACTCTCTCATACGTTTTTGCGTAAGTCTATCCGGTCGAGTATGGGATAAGTGCTAACACGCCCTTTCTAGAGCCATTTCGGGGGACCTCAAAGCGATAGAACATCCGGCCAATATAGTTCTTCTTTGCCTAGCTGCACTTCTCATACCCATGTTTACCTTCTGGATGAATTTACAGGAGAAGCATGGACGCCCAGCACTGGTTCCTAATTCAATGTGGCGTAATAAAGCTTTCACATGCATGTGTCTTATGGTAGTGCTAATATGGGCCACCCTTCAATGCATGAGGCTCGTCCTCAGTCTCTTGTAAGTTTCCCCTGTTATCTCTGTGCTAATACGAGACCAAATTGACGAGTCTTTTCCTGGCTAGTTTCCAAAGCATCCAGCACTTCAGTGCTTTAAACGCTGCAGCTCTCCTCCTCCCAAACGTCATCGCTGGTATCGCCCTCAATCTCCTCACGGGGTTCCTCGCCTGTCGTGTCAGCAGCTATTATCTCGTCTTAGCTGCGAATGTTTTTGGGATTGTCTCCCCATTGCTTCTATGTGTTATCAACCCCGCCTGGAATTACTGGCTATGTAGTTTCTGGGCTGTGTTACTGAGCCCTGTATCTGCAGGAGGTAAATCATCCTTCCCCGTTCCCAAGCATCGTCTCCTTCACAACCAGCTTATCACTACTGCTGGGTGTCCACGTAAACAAAGGACAATAGCTAACATATCTAAACAGTTGTTTTCACAATTGCCAACCTCGTCATCACTGATGCTTTCCCAAAAGAGACACAGGCTCTCGCAGGCGCCATGTCCAACACCGCCCAGCAACTCGGAGGTGCCTTCGGGCTGGCGCTTGCCGGAGTCGTGGCCGCGCGCGGGTCCCAGGGAGGACAAAACGGGAGTCAAGACGCACTATGGTTAGGATATCGGGCCGTGTTCTACATGTGTTTCGGCGCCATGGTGGTGGCGTGCTTACTTGGTGCCGTTGCGTTAAGAGGAGCGGGTGTAGTCGGGACGAGCAACGAGGAGAAGAGGCCTATGACAGCAAAGCAGGACGGAGATTTATAGGCTGTGTGACATGAAATAAAAAAACGGGACTGCACGAGGCTGAAAAAAGCCTAGGGGGCGGGTAAGTTGGATTTTTTGTTAAGCAAGGGGCTCATTCAGGGGGAGAAACGGCTGGAAAACGGTTTTCACTTGGCATGGGTCTGGGATGTTCGTTGCTGCAACTCGGAACAATCACTACCATAGTATAATGTTATCACTTAATCAATTAATATTTTCATTCATATCTTCCTAATATGTCCATAACACAGAGCAGATTTGGTGTGGTAGTATGTAGGATCTCTTCACTGTCGTAACACATCCATATACATTGAAGCTATCAACATATGTGGCACTCATTGCCGCTCTAAGTTCAGCAACCAGTCAAATATGCTCCTCTGCGGATATATTTTATGGTTCCACCTCCAATACCGGGGTTTAGCACGTTCACGATGTTCGTATTCCCATCTAGGTTCGACTGTAGTGCTCTGGGCCCGCTCCGCCGTGCTTCTTGATCTGTCGTGGCAACTTGTGCGTTGTCATTTCGCCATGTTTTTAAAGGCACTGGATATTATGCTTTAATGCAGTGGCTTCATATAGGTTTATAACACTAGGAGTAAGAGTCGGATGCTTCAAGGTAAGTGGATTGCTCTTTGCTCTGCATTTTGTTACTTGTGCAATAACGAATTCCGCGTCCCATTGTTGAACAGGACTTATGTAACCTGACGATAGTGCCTTGAAACAATCTGTTGGTTGCTCAGATATTTTATTATTGCTGTGATTTCTGTCAGAAAATCAGATATGAGCACGAAATATCTAGAGCAGACTCGTCGTTGGCTTCTCACATTCCATACTTCGCGGTTACATCCGTCTCAGACACGATATGCAAAGAGAGGTTACACTGTATTGACAAAACCTTGATCGAATCTATATGTGTACAAACATCTTAGCGGCAACTCTCATCATACACTCTATGAATCCCAGCTCCCGCTTCTCGCAACCCACCACGGCTGCAGCCACTCGCTACCACCAACCTCGAATCCAAGTTCAACACCCTAACCACCCACACCCATCCAATCTTCTAGCTCTTTTAATTACAATTCTTACGCGTTCCTCGACATATCTCCACGGATCCTGTTGTAATCGAAGAGGCCTTCGATGGAGCCAACAGCGCTAATGGCGATATCCTGATCCCAGAGCTTCCTCTGTGCGAAGTCCATGATGTCCTTCTCGGTGATCTTGCTGACGACACGCTCGACCTCCTCGGGGCCCATGCGGCGGCCAGAGGTGATGATCTGGCGGCCGATGTCCTCGGCGACGGCGGTGGTGCCGTCAAGGGAGAGGAGGATGGAAGCCTTGAGCTGAGCCTTGGCGCGCTCGACCTCGGCCTCGGTGACGTTGTACGACAGGCGGGACCACTCACGGAGAGTGAAGTGAACCAGGTCGTCCAAGCGGGTCAGGTTGTCGGAGACAAGGTAGATACCCCAGAGACTAGACACGTTAGCTACATATATAAAAGAAGGCTACGGCGGTGTAACATACCCAGTGTCGCTGTACGAGGTGGAAAAGCTCATGAAGCTGTTGGCCAGGTCGTTCTTGTGAACAAAGCCGCTGAGCTTGCTGCCCATGTGAGGAGCGTTGCCCATGGCCTTGTCCCAGTTACCGACAATAGCCTGGGTAACGAGAGCAGTGAAGTAGTCATCATCCTTCCAGGAGACACCCTCGACGGCAATAGCAATGTTGGCAGTTGGGATGGTGTCATCACGGATGCGGACTTCCGAGCCGACGAACTCAGGCTTGCGCTTCTGGAGCTGGGCAACGGCAGCGGAGGCCTGGGAAATTGGCCCAGATGGGAGACCGGCGAAGTGCTTCTCAGCAAGCTCGACGAGCTGAGCGTGGGGGACGCCACCAGCACCAACGAGGACCATGCGGTCAGCAGTGTAGTTGGTCTTGATGTAGTCAACGAGATCCTCCCTCTGGATGCTCTGAATGTTCTCTGCCGGGCCAAGGATGGTGCGGCCGAGCGGCTGTCCCTGGAAAGCGGTGGCGTGAAGGTGGTCGAAGACAACCTCCTCGAGCTGCTTGTCAACCTCCTCAGACTCTCTGAGGATAACATCGCGCTCACGCTCGATAGCGGACTTCTCGAGCTTGGAGTTTTGAAGGATATCGGAGAGGATGTTGACGGTCGCGGGCACATCGGCGTTGAAGGCCTTTGCGTAGTAGACGGTGTTCTCGCGCTATTGTAGATTAGCATACTGCCTAGTGTATCATTGCTGATATGGTTGCTGATGTTAAAACATACAGATGTGTAGGCGTTCAGGTGTCCACCCATGTTCTCGATTTCGAGCTCAAGCTGCTGTTGTGTGCGGTTGGAGGTTCCCTATTCATCAAATCAACATCCGGCCATCCCCAAAAGCTTTCCCCAGCTTCTCCATGACTATTTACCTTGAATGCGAGATGCTCCAAGAAGTGTGCTGTGCCATTGGTCTTGTCCGTTTCCGCCCGAGATCCGGCGTCAATCCAAACACCAACAGTCGAAGTCTGTGCCCATGGCGAGTGCTCGGTGGCAATCTACGTGTCTTCGTCAGTCCATTGAATCTCACAGCTTCCATCATCTCAATGCGCGCATACCGTCATGCCATTGGAGAGAGTTGTGCACTCCGTGGCGACGCCATTCTTCGTCGTGACTGGAGTTGCAAAACCTCTCCTCACCGGGGCGTTGAACGCAGCACGCTTGCTGAGGCCCTGGGTGAGGTTAAGTGCTAACCGCCGGGACGCCATGGCAGCTGTATGTGAAGGTGTTCAATGGGGGTATAAGGGAAATGCGAAGGGAGGAGGCTCAGTGAACGCAATCAGCACAAGTCGTCGTCAATGGGAGAGGACCGGTGGTAGTCGGGATTTTAGATTCGCTCAGGCTTGAAATCTGATTCGGCCAATCAGAGCGTCGATATTGTATCTGAGCTAAGCGGCTCTCTCCTCGGCTATGTCACAGGATTCCGAGTGTGCTCGACCACCGAACCTCACTTTTGCCCTGCATCACCAATTGCACGTCTGTACACTCACCGGGAGTTTTGGCAATGGCTTCAATTATTCGTCCTACGGTGCTGAGGCAATCTTGCCTTGCCGCTGCCTCGAAGCGCGCATACACAACCAAGGTCTCGTCGTCCTTCCCGGCAGTCCTGTCCCAGCCGACACGACCCGCACCAGCACGACAGGCCATCAAGAGCGCATTCGCGCCTGGCAATGTCCGAGTAGCTGCCTTCCACGCCGGTGGCCGCCAGCAGATTCTCCCTGCAGGTCCCCGTATGTCTACTCAATTGCCCCAATTTCTAAAATGCGTCGCTAACAGAACCCGCAGAGGTCATTGACGGAACTGGTATGATATACTCCCAAGGAGCACCACCACAACAACGGCAATACTGACTATAGCAGCAAACGACGCCGCCGTTGTACCTCCGACAAACGCCTCCGAGGGCTCCTACCACTGGACCTTCGAGCGCCTCATCGCCGCCGGCCTCATCCCCCTCACCATCGCCCCCTTCGTCGCCGGCTCCCTCAACCCAGCCACCGACGCCATCATCTGCGGCGCCGTCCTCGTCCACTCACATATCGGCTTCGACGCCATGATCGTCGACTACTTCCCCGCCAGGCGCGTGCCGAAGACCAAGAAGGCGCTGGGATGGGTGCTGAGGGCCGCGACGGTGGCGGTGGGTGTTGGACTCTACGAGTTCGAGACCAACGATATTGGTGTTACGGAGGCGATCAAGAAGGTCTGGACGGCTTAGATTGGTTTGCGCGTTTGGGATTGGGGGGTGTGGTGTATACATAGTAGCTGGCTAAACAGCAATACCAAATGTCAAGTATTTTCCTGAAGTCTGCTTTGTATAGCTGCATTGCATGTAATTCGAGAGGAAAAATTGCGACGTAATAAAGACAAACATTCACTTGTAGCATTTCTAGGCACTATACTATGGCATCTATACCCTTTTTTATAAACTTAGAGGTTTCTGGCTTAGTTGCCAGTGATATGGCCTTCTCTTTCCCTTAACCCGAAGAGGCACATCCCTTAAGGGACTTGAATGTAGAAGATGGCCTTCGCCCTCTAAAGCCTAACCTGGTTTATATCTGCTTCAAGCAGCGGAAGTATCATCTATAATCAGCTATATATATTATTGATATTTCGTTCCAGAAGGCTAACTTTCGTGGTATGTTTGGAATACACAGCTTCGATTCAAGAAGACGAATGCCAGAAGACGAACCAACGAATACATCAAGTCTAAACGCGCAAAGAACAAGCCACACTGCAAGTAAAAAGCACATCTATTTGTACATCCAGATAGCATACATCTAACACAACATGACATATAATACAAATCACACCCCTCAACCCCATCCCCACCAACGCAGTCACGCCAGCTTATCCTCCCCCTCCTTCCCCCCCGCCTCCCCTCCCTCCCCCCTCCCCACCTCAACAACCTCCTCATCATCCAAGCTCGTCCTCCTCCTCGCCTCCGTCGTCCCACTCGGCTTCTTCCCCTTCCCATCAAAATCCCCACTCGCCTCCCGCTCCCCAATCCCATCAAAGCCCTCGTCGCTATCACTATCGCTCTCGCCGAAGAAATCATTCCCCTCTTCCCCGCGGCCATATCTCTCCCCTACACTACGCCTTCTGTGTCCGCGACTCGCGTGGTTGAACGGCCATAGACCCGAGAAATTCGACGACCGCGACGCTGAGTCAGTGTCTTGTCCCTCAGCAGCAGGCTCGCCATTGCCGACTTCATCTGAGCCAACGGCCTTGGTAGACGCATCAGTAGGCACCTGAAGCGCGCGCACGGCATCAACTCCATCACCGAAGTTATCCTCGAATCCCTCCTCAGTGACCACCTTACCCCCCTCATCACCCTCCATATCCCACGCCGACACCTCGGCCGCCGACCCAGAAACAGCCTCAATAGTCAGCTCGTCATCGGAGTCCGTGTCAGCAAAGGGATTTGGGTTCGCGGCCACCTCGATGGCGTCGGGATCCTTGTTTGCGGCGTCATCGCCGTTACTCGTCTCCTGTGCTTTCTGGTGGAGAGCGAGGCGGGCGGCGAGTTGGCGGCGGGCGCGGGAGGGGGCGATGTTGAGGGGTGGTGGGGGAGGGGGGGCGAAGGCGGGGGGGTCAATGTCGGAGGGTGCGGTGGTTTCGGAGGTTGCGGTTGTGGTTGAGGGGTTGGAGATGTAGCGGGAGAACTGCGGGGTGGGGTATAAGTAAATGGTTTGTTAAATGTGAGACGAGGTGGGATATGGAAGAGCTTATGGGTTCGTCTGACTAAATGATAGATGATGATGACTGGAGAAATGGAAGGTATGAAAATTGTAAAAAAAAAAATCGGAACATGAATCACACACTTGAATAGAGCACTCAAAATGAAAACGGAGCATCTTGACGTAGAAACACTTTGAATCTACGAAAAACCACGGCGACTAAACCGAGAAAAAAATAAACCCCGCTCGCGCGCACTGACATTCTATCAGGCGCATCCATCGCTCAACGAGCAAAAAAAAGAATTTATACAGAGAATCAAACAAAACACCGAGCCGCCTCAGTCGTCCTCTGGGAACAGAGGCCCGTACGCGAGCGGCGGCTCGTGATTCATCAACTCGAAATCGAGATCATCATCGTCATGGGGCCGACGCAGGGAAAGAATCTCAGAATTGAAAACACCCACTTCAGCTCCGCCGACATTCGCGCCTCGCATTCCGTCGTCGTCGTTCATGTCCTCATCCATCTCCTCGTCCTCTTCGTCGCTCGAGCTGCCGAAACCACTCAGCAGGGAGCCGCCGCCGAGGCCGAAGCCGCTGCCGGATGTGCCGCTGCCGTTGGTGAGGTCCATTCCGTCGAGGGTCGAGTTGCCGTTTAGGCCGGCGTCGGCGAGGGCGGATGAGCCGCCGCCGATGGCTGCGTTGACGGCGTTCATCACTGCTTGGCGCGGGCCGAGATTCTGGTCTGGTCGGACGCCACCTAGGATCGCGTTGTCGCGCTCTCTTGTTTCGGCGAGGGTCACCTCGACGTAGTGGTTCCAGTCGAGGTTGAGGACCTTGTCAAGGACCAACTCTGACAGAAGCTCCGGTGGGTGTCGCTCGGTGAACTTCACTACCTCTTCTGCGATGAGTGTTAGGTGGCCCATGTAGCCCAAGCGCATGCGCTCTAATTGTTGAGCTTCATCGCTCATGTTCTGTCCGCCGACGATTCTGTTAGTGATATCGCCAGTCTCGAAGAGATCAACAGCAAGGTTGCGGTTATATCCACGGTCCATGGGTCCGTTGAAGACTTGCTGTACAACATCGTAGACGACATTGTGCAGGAAGTTGTTCCATGGGAACCTGAAGAAGAAATCCTATAATTGCATGAATTAGCTTAATCCTCCTACTTAAATGTGAGTGCTTACCAAAATGGTTGGAACAACCCTGTGCTCAACAAATTGCATCTTGAGATAGTCTCCAACCACAGGCGACGAGAAGTCATCTTCGATCTCGATAGGGTTTGTATCGTCTGCATTGTCTAACCGGATAGTGCCGTCAACATCAACCATAGTAGAGTCCTCGATCTCAGTGCCGCTGAAATCAGCTGCCGCCGGAACATCTTCCGGAATAGGGACCTGGGAAGCAATATCTTGAACGGAGGATTGGGGTTCTCCCTCCACTGCAGGAGCTTCCACTACTGGGGCTTCCGCTGCAGGAGCCTCCACATCAGGGGTTTCAGTCTTCTTCTTGGAAAACAAAGGCGCTGGGCGGTCATCAGGGTGAGATGTCAGAACATCCTCGGTGGTTTCCAAACGAACAGGAACCTCAAACGTTGCCTCTACAGGTTCGTCGGTCTTAATAATTTCCTCGGCCTTAGCGGCTGCCTCTTGTTCAGCCTGGTTGCTGATAGCCTCATCCAGAGCTTCCTTAGCCTGCTCATCAGGCGATACAGTAGCATCCTTCGAGTGATCATCATAAGATGGCGGTTTGGCATCGGCATCCTTTGGTTCCTCGCTCACATCCAAGTCCTTAACCTTATCAGACAAATCCTTTGTCGGCGAAAGTGGCGCGACAGTAAGCGAGCTGTCCACAGCAGCCGGTTGAAGGGCCTCTACCTCAGTGTTAAGCCTTGGCGAGCTCAACGGCTCGTCGACGAATTCATCATCATCCTTATCTAAGAATGAGGGGAAGTTCTCGGTCTTAATATTAGCGAGCAGCTCGTCCTCCGCGTCCAACTTCTCGTCAAAGTCGTCTTTGGCGTCATCGCCGAGGTCCTGAGCGTGTGTCACTTCTTCAAAGCCGTCATCGTCAGAGGCATTCTGCACTCCGAGTCTGCGCCCTTCATCAGGCGAGTGGGATCCAAGACGGCTGGTGTCCGAAGACCTCATAGTCAGGTCATCGCTCTCGAGGTTGAAGCGGTCTCCTGGAGGAGCCAGCTTTCCCTCTGCCCTCAATCTCTCGCGCTCTGCGTCGCGAGCCCTAACCAGTTCCTCACTGCCGCGCTCATTGAGCAGACCCATATTACTGCAGTGCAGCAACTCGGCCATAAGCTCGCAGGTCTTGAATCTATCAAATCCGAGAGGCTCGACCTTGCCGCCGAATGCAGCATTGAGTTCCTTCCTCTTAATAGTAACGGGGCCATCATTGCTGCCAATGGTGTGGTCAGGGCTGAGGATCAAGGCCATGAAATCAGGAACGTGCTTGGCGAACATGCGTAGCAGTGTTCCTAGGTAAATAGGGTCGCGGCTTGACGGAGCCATCTGCGACTCCGTGCCAACTTCAGGGTCGTAATCAGAGTTGTTCTTCCTGATAACTTCGATCACGATGCCAACGCCAACCGTCAACGGGTTGCCGCCCTTGAGCATATCGGTGATCAGCTTCTCGACACAAGGCTGCGAGACCAGCTGGCGAGTGAGCTCATTAGGTCCAATACAGGACTGCTCATTCTGGGACGCGTTGGCAGAAATAGTGATAATAGCCTTGAGGAAGTCTCCGGCTGATGTTTGGGTGGCCCATGAATGCTCGGATGACAAAAATGACAGTAGAGTTGGCATAAGGTCTTGCGAATGCAGCCAGTCTACAATTCCTTGTCCGCCCTCGGCCTTCTCTAACGATATGATCTTGAGCAGTAAATCCATAACCATCGGGGAATCAACATGCTGAAGCATGTTCTTCACCACGTCTGGAATAGACTTAAACAGCTCCAACATCTCCTCGGTCTTCTTATCAAGTAAAGCCTCATTAACTTTCGTAAAGTATCCAGCCTGCAGAGGGTCAAGCGGCGGCGGGCAAGCCAGGAACTCCCAGAACTTGCGTAGGAGTGCCTCATTCTCCAAAAGCGCAGCCGACAGCGACCACGAATCAGACGCCAGGATCTCAGCCGATACGAACGCGTATCGGTTTCGCTTCTTCTCCCTGTCATCCTCCTCGTCCTCGGAGCTCATCCGCGTCAGCGAGTGAGCCCGCTCCTCGGCCTCCTTGCCCTTGTCGTCATTGTTATCTTCGTCAATATCATATTCGTCGGATGCGATAGTGTCCAGCTTCGGCGCGACGACATATTCAAGCAGGCGCTGCAGAATCGCGTCTTCGCGTAGGTACTCGATGAGCTTGGTGTTGTGCGACTTGAGCTCCTGGATCAGGTCGCTCTCCTCCAGCAGCTCCTCGAGCGTCACATCGGGCTTCTCGAGCAGGGTGTCGATGGCGGAGATGTTGGCGTATCCGCCAAATCGCCAGAACATCTTGATCTAGGAGGGTCCTTCTTCGTGCCGCAGCTGGCGGGGGTCCGAATGCTGATGTCCGGGTCCGTTGTTGCAAACTAGATGCGCCGGGTAATTGTTCATACGGGTAGTCGTTTGCTCGGAGAGGGTCGTATGGGGGTCCGCGGTCGTTCACGCTCGTACGGGTATCACAGGTGGAAGGGCAGAAGATGCCGTCGAGAAGACTGCACGGGGACTCATTGTCAGCGCTGTCGGGCGAAGGATTCAAACAGGCCCAACACGAAATATCTCGTCGGCTGGCTGCTGCCCGGCGGTGAGAGTGAGGTGACTCCACCGCGTCTGGGACTTGGATGGGGCCTCGGTTCAGCTTACATTCTATAAGAAAATATATACTCTTGAGAAAGATGTCGTCGTGCAGAAACAAGCTTTTCTGGTAAAGGTCACGCTATCTCTGGGTCGAGCTGAAATTACAGAGCGCGGAGACCAGCACTGGGTATCGTAATTGGCATCAAGAAACAAAGTATAAGTACAAAGTCGGAAAATGGTCGTCGCGAGAGAAGGGGGAGGATAAGATGCTTTCGAGCGCGGGCACGAGAGGGTTTTCGCGGTCGTGAAGGCAGCGTGGTAGAACGGGGAAACACGACGTTTATGATGCGGTCGGTCGCTGGTGGTGGTCGTTGCGAATCTCTCCCGGCAAAATCCCTGTCCAAGGTTCTGGCCTGTGAGAAGCAACGAACCTCACGGTTAGCATTCCCCCTTTATCCCTGGGAAAGCAGATCAGACACGGGCAGGGAAATATACTGACTAGAGAGGAGATTCTCGCTCTCAGAGCTTCTAAATAATGGTATTCTCGGTGATGGTTTAAGCTGTTTATTTTGCCCTTCCGTTGCCCAACACAACGTGATGCCCAGCCTTAGGCCCAGGGCATGGATGACCTGTACAGCCATCAACTCCACTATCCACGTGATAATCTCGCCGAAATAGGCCGCTAAACCTGAAATGGACGTTCGGGAGGGCAAGTACAGCAAGGCATGACGAAAGAGCAGAGAACTACGGCGGGCTATTCGTATCGCAGATACAACTTTGCCATCCATATCCCTCAAGGCAGCTGTGTTATTTGAGGTTCCCTACGATTTGACATAGATACCCAGGGACTTTACACATCTGAAGCTGATACCAGCAACTACTGCTCTACGCTTTTACTCTACGAGGCACTGCTCACTCACTTACTCATTCCTGCCTGGAAGCGGCAAATCTTCAGCGTTGTTTCAACTCTGCCCGCACCCGTGTCCGCCACAGCTCACAGCACAATGAACCGCCTCTTCGGCGCAAAGAGCACGGTTCCCAAGCCCACGCTCGACAGCGCAATCAGCAATGTTCGCACTCTCTTCCCTCCCCCCGATCCCTCCAAACCGCAACTAACCCCGCCTCCCAGGTCGACAGCCGAGTCTCCTCCATCGACGTGAAGCTCGCCAGCATCAACGCGGAGCTCTCGACCTATCAAGCCAAGCTGTCCAAAATGCGCGACGGCCCCGGCAAGAACGCGATCAAGCAGAAGGCGCTCAAGGTGCTGCAGCGGCGCAAGATGTACGAGGGCCAGCGCGAGCAGCTGGAGCAGCAGTCGTGGAACATGCAGCAGGCGGGGATGATGACGGATAACCTCAAGAACGTGATGACGACGGTGGATGTGATGAAGCAGACCAACAAGAGCTTGAAGCAGCAGTATGGGAAGATTGATATCGATAAGATCGAGAGGATGCAGGATGAGATGGCGGATTTGATGGATATTGGGAATGATATCCAGGAGAGCATTAGTCGGAGTTATGATGTGCCGGAGGATGTGGATGAGGCGGAGTTGGATGCTGAGCTCGAGGCGCTGGGTGATGAGATGGAATTTGAGGGGCTAGGACAGAGCGAGGCCACGCCGAGCTTCATGGTCGACGAGGTGCCGCAGTTCATTGACGAGGCGCCAAATACGGGGGGTAAGGTGCAAGAGGCGGCACGGTAACGACGGGTGGTGATGTCTTAGCAGTGGCGTTTGGGGTGGGAATGGCGTTTGTGGAATTAGCATGGCACGGCATAAACAAGGCGATGGTCGACGCGGTTGACGCGTGGTCGAGTTGAGGGGAGGGCGTGAGGGGTTCACGTTGACGTCAGGGACAATAGTTAAAATAGTTATCTACAGCTTGAGTCGCTCTTCGTGTTCTCTCACCAAGCCATTTTCTTTCTCGATTATATGTTTTCATGCTGCATGCGGCAGTGGCTGATCTTATCATCAATATCGCCTTTGCCTCCCCGTGTCTGACTGCCAAATGCGTATATGACGGCAATATAGTAGCCCTCCACACCATAGTAGAGTATCTAAGACAAGCTCTCGGCTCTGTCAACAACGGGGCAAAGCACCGTGCCATATCCTATCAAAAGACGACTAGGAATCGCTAGTGTCTATCGTGTTTAGAACAACAGTCTCTATAGTATACCCCTTCACATCACCTGCCTCCAACACAACACAGCCTTCTGGAGTGTAGTTCCTCCTAAGGCGCCGTCCATGTCTCTGAGCAACACTGGGTACAGCCGAGACACGTTCGGGACGGCAACTCACAGGACGAGAAGGAAGGCGGCAGGCAGACAGGCAGGCAGGCGAAGGAATGAATCATTGTAGCACCCACCACCACCTTCCCTCCCGGACGCGATGGGTTAACCCGTATGTTGGTGGGAGTTGGTCATGTTGGAAAAATTATGAAAATGTCCCCCGCCAACGCCAACACAGGGCCAACGATGGACATGAAACAGACTAATACCAAAAATCTCAGCGAGGAGGGAGGGAAGGGGTTAACTCGTCACATTTCCGGATGCGGCGATTTTCGCACGTGCTGTACACAAATCGGGGGGGGGGCGGAAGGGGATAGTAAGCACACTATGGAAAGTAGAGTACTTTGGAGTGTGGGGAGGCGAGGAGTCTTTCTTCTACAGCGATCTTGGTGGCAGTTGCAGTGGGATTACTGGTTTCTTGGCGGCCAGTTGTGGATATTGGTGTTAGAGAAAGTAGAGTAGAGGATACTCTAATGTTAGTTAGCTGTTACTCTCTCCTGTACTGTGGTCTCTGCGTACCATGACGCTCATCATCGCCATATTAGATGTTTATTGACGCTCGTACACCACATAACCATGCCTCTTTTTTTCTTCTCCGAAACTCTACTCTGTGCCTCTCTCTCTGTGCTCTGTTATACCAGACCGCGCACCGAGCCGCCGCCGTACCTGTCCTGTCCTTGTCCTCCCACACTCACATTCCAGCGTCCCATTCCCCGTTCTCCCCGTCCTCTCCGTCCCTTCCCCCCCCCTTCCCCCGTACTCCCCTCCTAATCCCCAGCGGCCTGGCTCGCGGTGGCTGGGATGCATTAGTGGCCGTGGCAGCGCGTCGGGGCATCGGCAAGGGCCGTGCCCAACCAACCGTCTTCCCTTCCCTGACCGCCTTGTACCGTTACTGTGCCTGCCCCTGCCAAATTGCCAAAACAAAAGTCAAGGATGGTGCTGTTGTGCAGCCAACCAGACGCGGTATCACTCTCGCTTTGAAACCCCCTTTTCACCTCTTTTCACTCAGTTTTTAGAGGAAGTAACCACGGCATAAGGGGGATTGTTATGTCAGTTATCCCCCGTTTAATACGGCGTTCAATACATAATACTATCTACTTTGAGTACAGTATACACCCTGGTTGGGCCAACCGTTCGTGCGGCCAAGGTCGCAGTAACTTGGCTAAATTAATATGGATGGGCAAGTCACGTACTAAAATGTGCTATGTGCTATCTGTGATCGCGTCGTCTATCGATAACCCCCCCGTACCCCCCGGTATATGGGGCTGGCACTGTAAGCTGGGCAGAGTAGTGGATCAACCCCCCGGGCAGCTCAATGAGATCCTGGGTTTTTTTATCCCGATGGGCTCAGGAGTAAAAAAGGCTCAGCCCAGGGAAAGCCAGAGAAAGCAGAATCCAGTAAAGGGCGGTGGCACATCCATCCAGCTGACGGGGAAGAAGTGCAAGTGCAACAAACTTCCTCCCTCCTTCTTGACCCAGTCCCAGTCCCAGTCCTCACTCACCTGCATACCACCTGTCGTGCATCCCGTCTTCTCGTCCAACGACGCTCAAGAAAAAGGTCCTTCCTTCTGAATCCACTACCCAGTTTACCAGTCTCGTCTCACCTGTACGCATTCTAGAACTCGCTGTCTCACTTTCTTACTCTCCTTGAGTCGACGTGCTTGCACAGTGCTCCATCGCCAGCATAAACATCCGCAATGTAAGGAGGACTACTGCGACCCAGGGAGCTGAAAAGAAACAAAAGATCACCCCCCGTGCTTTAAACAACCAGACGTGCCGTTTCGTCTCAGCCTATACCTCTTCGCCAATCTCAACCTGCAACGGCGCGCAAACAGGCTGGCTTTGCATCTAAGCCTCTGGATACCTACAGACTGACTTCAACGTCACACGACAGTTTCCAACGCTCTCTCTAACAACAACAACAACAACAACAACAATCAATTCCAGCTTGCTATTATCCTGCACACACGAAAGGACAACACTTGCCTGCTTGGGCACATACAGGATAGCCCGGGAGCACCGCATCATACCAAGGCCCCACCAACAAACATAACATAAAGCAGACGCCATGGACACCCGCGAGATCGACCGCCATCCCACACCAGAGCGAACAAGACCACCCGGGTCCAGCGCCTCCCTCCAGTCCCGCGGCACAGCAGGAAGCTCCAACGCCTCCTCTTCGAACCTCCCCCACCACCGAATCCAAAACATACGGAGCGATCGAGGCAAGATGCATGACGCCGCAGAGCAAGGTGGAAGAGAGGCACAGGGACAGGGCGGAGACCTGCTACAGGAGAAGCTCCGCGAGATGAAGGCTGCAAGGCTGCATGAGCGCAGGAAGAGCAGAGATGCCGCTGCGTATCAGGATATGCAGCGCGGATCGCAGAGTTCGCCGGCGGGCCCGAGGCGGGGTGGACGCGATCAGGAATTGGAGGCGCCTGGGTCGGCGGATCGGAGAGCTGACCGTGCGAATGGGAAGCAGAAGCTGGGCGTCAAGGCCACGGAAGATGTAAGGATATCATATAGCTTGTGGTGGATGTGATACTGACGTGCTTTGATATTCAGAGAGTTTCCGCTTTACTAAATGAGAACTTCGATCTCAAACTCAAACTACACCACCGAAAGGAGCAACAATCGAAGCTCGAAGAGCGGCTAGAAGATTTAGAGGAGCAGGTTAAGCAACAACATGAGCTTCAAGATATGAACGAGCAATTGGTGTCTGAGCTGGCTAAGCGGGACGTGGCCATTGAACAGGCTGTCAACGTCATCATCGAGCTTGAGGAGAAGGTCGACAAACTCATGGAGGAACGAAATGCAGTCAGGTCCCTCCAAGCAGCAACGAGCCTCTACCTGAGTGACCGCGACGACAGCACCATCAACAGTGGAACAAACAGCGGAACAAATAGCCAGATCGTGGGCAGCTCACCTCCAGACGATCCCCGGTATCGCGCTAACAACGATATCACCCCGCTAGGGCACCGGCGCCAGGAATCACATTCGAGGTCGCTCGCGAGAATGCCCTCGTTCCTTTCCGAGCGGACTGAGGAGACGGAGGCTCTACGCAGCCTTTACATACCTCGTGACCAAAGTTTGCCCAGGCTATCAGAAGATAATGGCGGAAAGGGGGACGACATGACGTCTGAACTGGATGGAATGAACAGCCCCCGTCTGAGCGTCCTGAGCGAGAGCTCGTTTATAAGTGTGTATGGGGCCAAGAGCAATGGCCAGGATCTGGACAGCCTGGACTTGGAATATGAGAACTTGGATTCGCCCGAGCCAAACCGCTTTATAAACGCCACATCCGTGGACCAATGGGTCGGAGACGGCCTGAAAAATGCAAACACGATGGGGCGAAAATCATCTGGACGAGTTCCGGGTGTTGTTGCCGTAGGACAATTCCTATCTATGAACGACGTCGTGAAGTCGCCGCTCCAGCGACTCGAGAAGCTCCAGCGCATTGTTGAGAGGCGCAATGGGCCGGTCATCGCAGCTCGCCTCATGCAAAACACGTCGGATCACAAACTGAATGATCCGCCGAGGTCTGTGCCTGCGAAGAAGGACGACATCCGGAGAACGGACTTGCAGTCGTTCGAGCAACGCGCCCTGCCTCCCACGCCAGACACGTTCAGCACCAACTCGCTGCAGCAGTACAAGAACTCGAATTCAACTGATACCCTCAACGCCGACGCGACTAGCTTCGTGTCTAGAAAGACACAGGAACAAGATGATAACAGGCCTTACCTGAGCCGTGCCCAGACCAGCCCCGAGTACGATCTAGCCCGACTCCGCCGCCCCCGTAGCGCCGCCGAGACTATCACCAGCCGCCGCGACGGCCATGGCTGGGACACAGCGACGCAGAGCGAAGTTACAGAGACGAACTCCGACATAGCTAGCGAGACAACGAGCACCATGGACCCCTGGGTCTCCGCAGCACGAGAGAACCTCCGACCAGTTACATTCCGCGCACCAGAGATGTTCTCCTTCGGCGAAGACTACAAGAAAGACTGGGGCCGCGACGTGATGTTCAACCGCCGCGACGACGACATCCCCATCCGCTCTCGCAAACCCCTCGACGCCTCCACCACCAACGACATCACACCCACCATCTACCGCTACGAGCGCTCAGCAAGCGGCTACACCAAAGACCCGCACGCCTCCCTCACCGCACAAATCGAAAACTCATACCACCCCGCCCCTCCGGAACGCCGCTCTTCCCTCGCTACGGCTCCTTCCCCAGGAGGCAATGAGAAACGTCTTCGTCGCCTCCAGGCTGCGCGCGCGGAAGCAGATGCGCCAGAGCCACCGCCATATGGGCCTAAGGCGTCGCCGCAGAAAACTATAGAGGAGCCTCAGAAGCGTGGGCTGTTTAAGATGCTGGGACTGGGGAGATCGGTTTCAGCGGCTGTTTCGCAGATGCCACCACCGGCGTTTATGCGTGGGGGTAGCGAGCAGCCTCCTATCACCACCAAGGATATATCGGCTCCCAAACGCATCACTGTCATAGAAGATATCCGTGACGCTTCGGCTACCCCGCCGCCCATCTCGCGCTATCCTCGTGGCCGCGCTACTGCAGCCGACGCACCGAGGCCGTCGACGTCGCATAGTATGGAGTCCCGCGGCCCGAGTAGTAGGGTGCATTGGGAGCGGAGGCTGAGTACGGGTGCGAGTCCGACGGATGGGGGTGAGGGGACGGGGATCCTGGAGACGGGGGTTGGGGGGAGGGATACTAGGGATACGGCCAGTACGAGGACGAGGAGGTGGTATGCCCTTGGACGGGTGGGGAGTTTGAGGAGGTAGTCTGTTTGGCGGGGGGGGGTGTAAAAACTTGTTGTTTGTGTATTGATTTTCAGTCCGTTTGCGGGGGAGCGCGGAGTTTGGTTGGGTGGATGGGGTGGTGGGTGGGCTGGTACTCACACTGCTGCTGCTGCTACTACTACTACTATTACTACTTACTACTATTGTTATTCGGAGAAGCTTATTCGGAGAGGCTAGGTTGGAGAGAGAGAAAATATTAATTATTACTTCTAAGCCATGGTCCACCCCATGGGGGGATCGTACGAATGTGTCACATGGGCGCTGTGGTGCCGATGCTTATGATGTTGTATGACGGACGAGGAAGTGGCAGCGGGGTGGCTATTGGTCGCGCTAGGGATAAGGTTCGCGCCTGCCGACGCGCTATGTCGTCTGTCGGCTGTCATGATCGTTCGTGACGACCAGCGATGAGACGTGAATTCATTGGATTCTTTGGACATTTTTCTCATCCTAGAGGTGAGGATAGGGGAGTATACTGTTTTTATTTTTGATATACAGCTGGCGACTGTACTGTCAATGGCAGCACAAGGGGACTAACTGGACCCAGGTGATATAATAGGAAGGAACACCCCATGGAGAACCGCTTCCCCATAGTTCCTTCCTCATCCGTTTTTATTTTAGTTATGCTCTTAGCTTCTCGGACCAGCTGTCAAAATCTGGTCCGCGCATTTTCTAGAGGTCATGTGGTCTCCATACCACCAACTTCATCCAGTCAACTCGCTCCTTCCCATCATATCAGCCCAGTCCCAGATTCTCATACCACGAGGGTTCATGGTAAGCTAAACAGGCAAGCAAAGCCCGCATCTACAAGAGGCCCTCTCATTCTGTCAATATGATCTTATCCCCCCCGCTCATTACTACATCTCCATCCCCCATCTCCATCATTTTTCTCTCTCCGCAAACCCCTCACACATCATCTTATCTTTTCCTCCTCGTTTCCCGAGTTTCGACGAGAAATTATCCATATATATCAATCAGTAGTATAAGAGCATTCCAGAACATTCATTACGTGTCTACGGAATAACTACCACCACCACCAATTCGATTCAATAGCCGTGGCGCCCCCGATACCCGTCGAATCAAGCCTCCCCGTCTCCTCCGTCATGGGCGCCTTCACCAACGCCGCTGGGCGCCTCGCAGGCCGCCCCAAGAACGAAAAAGAAGATGAAGCCGCCGAATCTCCACCCATGACCAACATCTTCGGTCCTGACAGCACGGCCATCGCCCCTGAGACCCTGCGCGCTCAAGATGCCGCCGAGCGCGAGGAGCGTGTCCCGCTGGCGCGCCAGGCGACTGCCATCGAGAAGGAGATGAGCACCTGGACGTGCGTGCGTGCCTTCTGGCCCGCCGTGTTGCAAGCCATTATCTTGTCCTGTGCGTGCATCATGGAGGGCTTTGATCTGGTCCTCATCACGGGCTTCCTTACCAACCCCGTATTCCGTCGGCGCTACCAGTGTCCGGATGCGTCCCTAGATGGCAAGGTATGCGAGATCCCCGCGTCCTGGCAGTCAGCTATTGTAATTGGGCCGACGGTTGGGCAGATGGCGGGTGTGCTGCTGAGTGGCTGGCTCGTGGAGCGGTTTGGGTATAAGAGGACGTTTATGGCGTCGCTGGTGGCGCTGTCGGCGTTTATCTTTATAGTGTTTTTTGCGGGGAGTCTGACGACGTTCTTGGTGGGATTGTTGCTGTGTGGGCTCCCCTGGGGGGTGTTCCAGACGCTCACGACGAATTATGCGTCGGATGTTTGTCCGACGCCGATTAGGGCGTATGTTACGGCTTGGAGTAATGTGTGTTGGATTATTGGACAGTGTCTTGGTGCGGTTACGCAGAGGGCGTTGGTCAATAATATGACGATGCTGTCGATTCAGATCCCGCTTGGTCTGCAATGGGTCTTCCCTCTCCCTATCTTCATTTTCTCGCTGTGGGCGCAGGAGTCGCCATGGTGGCTAGTCCGTAAGGGCCGCACCGACGAGGCAAGAAAGGTCCTCACTAAGCTCGTGTCTCAGAGTCGCGCGCCAGAGGGTTACAGTATCGATGGCCAGCTCGCCATGATTCAGCTTACCAATGCCGATGAGCTCCGTGAGACTAATGGCACGGGCACGGGATATCTCGATTGCTTCCGTGGGGTCAACCGCAGACGTACAGAGATCTCGACGTTCACGTGGGTCATCCAAAATGCGAGTGGCTCAGCACTCATGCAATGGTCACCATACTTCTTCCAGCGCGCAGGCATGGCGCCCGAGCAAACTTGGAACTTCGTTATTGTCCAGGTAAGCCCCCAAGTCCCCCAACACACGCACATAAGCTAACTTTCTCAGTACGCCCTCGGTCTCATCGGCACAGCCGTATCCTGGTGTCTCCTCGGCCGCTTCGGCCGCCGCACCATTGAGCTCTGGGGCCTGTTCCTCCTCACCCTCGTCCTCACCATCTGCGGCATCATCGCCACCATCGGCCTCAGCGCCGAGCTAACCGGCTGGCTCTCCGGCTCGCTCCTCCTCCTCTACACCCTCGTCTACGGCTGCACCATCGGCCCCGTCACCTACGCCCTCGTCTCGGAACTCTCCTCCACGCGCACGAAATCAAAGACCATCAACATCGCGCGCATGGGCTACAACGCCTTCGGCGTCTTCAACTGCGTCGTCACGCCCTACCAGCTCAATCCCACCGCGCTCAATTGGGGGATGAAGACGGCGTGGTTCTGGGTCGTCTTCTGTGCGCTCTGCTTCGTGTATGCGTTCTTCCGAATCCCGGAGCCGAGGGGAAGGACGTATGCGGAGATGGATTGGTTGTTTGCCGAGGGGATTTCGGCGAGGAAGTTTGCGAGTACGGTTGTGCCACGCTTTGGGGATGAGATGGAGGTGGGGAAGGCGGCGAGTTCTTCGGTGGAGAGTTATGAGAAGAAGGGGGGAGGGGTGGTGGAGGCTGATGAGGGAGTGATGCCCAGGTCGGGGTCGTTGGGGTCGAGTAATGCGCCGGTGGTGGCGACGGTGGAGAGTGTAGCGGAGGGTGGTGCGAGAGAACCTAATGGGGAGGGAGAGTGGGGGAAGAAGAAGTGGCGGTTTTGGTTGTGGGGGAAGAAATAGGGAGGTGTTGTATATACTCCGCGTTGGAGCTGATTAAGAGAGCGGATGAAAACTGACGGCTTAGGGGGTTGTCGGGGCCCGCGTCGGTCATTCTTTCCACTCTTGATGATGAGGAGTTTGGGTAGAAAGAGGTTTCTTGGTTAGGATTTTAAAGTTTTGGTTCTGGTTCTCTGCGGCGTTTTGTTATTACCCACATTCGCTTGGTTTTGGTCTGGTTGCTTTGGTGTTGTGTGTTGTTCGTGGTTTTATACCAGAGTCACTCGCTTTTGGTTTGGTTTGGTTCGATTTGGATTTCTTTTTGGCTAGGATGGGGAGTTTGAATGGCAAGACAGGTTCTAGCAAGGAAGGAGTTTGGGAAAATGGGGGCTAGAATTAGATCAATGGTCGTAGACAATTAAACTCCTCACTCTTTTATCACTGTCCACGAGGTCACGTATGCACGTATACACATGAGTGTGTTTTTTTATATCCCCATTTTCTATTTTTTATGTATCTGTATCTGCGTCTGTATCTCCCCCCCCCACCCCCATCCATTTACGAAAATAGTAGTTGCCCATCCGAGTCTGTTTTTGGTATGTAAAATGCAATGCCCCCATCCAAGCCACGCCCATCCCAATCCCACATTAACATCCCATCCCCCATAAAAAAAAACGCCAGAGCAATGCAAAGCAAAAGTATGCCTCTATCAACAATTTTCTCCAGAGGGCTTTTGGTCTCGTTCTTATTATTTCTCTCGTGGTGAGAGTTGTGAGAGGTTGTGTGTTGTTGCGTAATTACATTCCGTTCCGTTCGTGTCTTATCACTTTTCATCTCTCTCGCTCCCTGCTGGGCCAGGAGAGCTTCCGCAAAAAAAAACTCTGAGATGGAAGACGAGACCAGTGTAAATGTGTAGAGTAGCAGTTATCAGCGCGCGCGAATATCGAATCACCGATGTAGCGCGTTCAAGAAAACCGATTTTGTAGCACAAAAAAGTAGACCCCTCAAAAGGCGGGGTATCCGCAAAAAAGCCAACACAGCCACGAAGTAGGGATGTCACTCCTTTCGTGGCGCCACCGCATAAAACAGCAGCAGGCTCAGTTGGCAGGCAGATTCTCCATCTTGCCCTTCCCGCCAGCGAGCCACTCAGGCTCGATGAGTCGCTCGCGGTCCTGGTACAGGAACTTGTACGCGGTACGGATGGTGCCGTCGCTGACACCAGCCATGTTGCCGATCTCGCGCGCGCTCTTGGGCTTGCCGAGCAGGTGGCTGGCCATGTAGATGCATGCCGCGGCGACGGAGAGCGGGGAGCGGCCGGCGAGGTCGCCCATGGTGGATACCTTGTCCGCGAGGCCCTGGGAGACCTTGACGAACTGCTGGCCGTGCAGGCCGAGCTGGGAGCAGAAGCGCAGGACGAGGTCTACGGCGTTCGTAGAGGTCGTCGCTTGGTACGCGTCCGTTTGCGCGAGGGAGCCTTCACACACCACGCGGTTAATATGGGAGAATAGATTAGTGTGTATAGCAATAACAACTTACCATTTGTCAGCGCCGCCTTGTTCTCGTCGCTGGCGAAGAACTTCTCCAGCGCCTTGAAGGTGCGGCCGATATCCTTCTTCGAAACCTTCGTCAAGGCGTAGATCTCGCGGAAGGTACGGGGCACTCCGCTCTGGCGGCAGGCGATGAAGATGCACCCGGCGATGAGGGCTTCTTGGGACTTCCCTTTGAATGCTTTCGCATCATCCACCATCTTGAACAGGTGCTTGGCTACATCAGCGCCGGTCTTGGGGATTCCAATAGCGTCGCAGTGGGCGCCGATCTCCTTGTATGCTGCCAACAGGTTCTTGGTGCTTTTGTCATGGGCAGACTTGTTCTGTGCGCGCTGAAGATCGCGGCTGCGGCCAGAACCATCGCCAAATGCAATGGTGGTGGAGAGCTGGGATCCGTTTAGGAGTGGGTTCGCGCCGTCTCCGACACGAGATGGGTCGTCGTTGCCTTGGTCATCGTTTGCGAAAGTGCGCCACTCGGAACGTGTATCGACAATCCGATCTCCAAGAACGAGGCCGCAGGAGCCGCAGACCATGTCGCCAGAGGAAAACTCTTCAACCAGGTTGGGCGGGAACTCTTTGCACTCCTTGCATATCATCTGCATATTCAGGTTCTCGATATATGGGTCTGTCTCGCCAGGAGCGGTGGCGGTGGTGGTAGCCATCTTGGGTTCGTATGCGTTCTTCTTGTGGTATATATTTCTAGTATCACATAAGATCTGTCGCAGGGAAACCTTCTCTTTGGGCAGAGATTTCTTCTTCTTGGTAACCAGAAAGCGTGTTTTCAGGTCTTGTGTGGGTGTTGTGCAGAGTCGTTTCGTATGGAACTTGACGAAAAGCGGAGAATGCAGTTTGGCGGTTTGGTCTGGAGAAAACTCCAGTGCCAACTGAAGTAGTTACGCTTTGAAGGGTTCGCGCTGTTGAAAGCGATCTCTGCAAGGCTGTCACTTGAGTTCTACTTGATGTTCACTGAGGTTGAAGTGAAGCCGAGGCTGTGGCGATATTCGCTTCGATCTCAGCAGACCGTCGAAAGCAGTCGACGCACAAGGTGAAGTATGAGATTCTAAAGACGATAGACTGAACGAATGAGTATCTTGAAGTTGAGAGACTGGCTCCTAGATCAGGATAGTTGAAACCGGGCTACGCTGCACACCTGCGATCGATCTGAACCAGTAAAGGCGTCTCCGAAGTCGAATATCCAACCCCGTAGACTGTAGAAAGATCGGCTGAAGACGGTTTACCTGTCGCTATCAAGATGGCCAGCACTTTGTAGGTCCTTCGGCGATGGGTAAGTCGTTCTTCGCGGTGGGTGCTGAAGCAGGCGTTGGACGTGGAATGACGCAGAAAAGAATGAGGCAGGGCTGGTGTGTCGCAGTCACATATACGCACACGCACGCCACGAAGCGGCGCTAAGGGGATTCGGTGCGGCTACTTCTCGCGACCACGTGATCCTGGCGATATTCGTCTCGGCTAGCGTTTCGACGACTCCCGGAACAGATTTGAAGGTGCTGGAAGCTGTCTGTCAACGGTCAATTGAGCCCCATTCACCTCGTCACCATGCTCGCACAGTCTATCCGCGCTTCGGTACGCTGCCATTGATCTCTTGTTGATGAACGATTACTGATTTTCCGCCAGCGCTCCTCGTTCGCCCGCCTCGCGCGGAGCCAGTTCATCTCCAAGCGCACCATCATCACCCCGACTGCTGTCCGTCAAGGTACGACTCCCCTCTGTCGATACTACATCTCCAATTGCGTGTATATACAAGATTCTAACTATATCTCCCGCAGCCGACCTCGTGCAGGACATGTACCTGAAGGAGCTCAAGGCCTACAAGCCCGCCCCAGTCAAGGCCTCCGACGCCGAGGGACACGTCCTCAAGTTCAACCCCCCCCCGACCCCTACCTCCCCCGAGGAGGCCGACATCGCCAAGGAGCTGAAGGCCTACGAGGACTCGACTGTTGAGATCGAGGGCCAGGCTGAGGCTGGCTCCGAGGCCGCCGTGGAGCAGGATTGGTTCGAGGAGCCTGAGGAGGAGTCTGCCAAGCACTAGATTGCTCGGTGGCGCTGGTCCTTAAAGACGGTTGTGATGGTTTAGAACACTCTAGAGTGGTATGAGAGGCCATATGTATATCAATCCCGGCATAGATCTTGTACTTGATCGTTACTTTGTGTCTTCACGCGTTTTTGGGGTGGTTTGAGGGGTGTGTTTATGCTGCTGTGTTGTGAATTGCTGTGAAATTTCAATAATGGTTTGCCAATCTGTTGGGCTGATCCACAAGGTGTATTGCATTCTTCAGTCCTCTCCAGCTTGAATTATATGCACGTTGTGGGGTATATGAGTTGATTTCACAGCTCTCCCCTGAATATTTATCCTGGCGGGAAACAACACCCATCACATTTGACAAAAATATAATTGTAACTAAAGGGTTTTAAATCAAGAATCAAGGTAAATACAGTGCAGTAGGATGTCAAATAATGATAGGCTCCAGCCAGAGACTGCATCCGTGGAGCTCCGGTCTTCATATATTCTCGTATATGGCCTATATATACACGAAATAAAACTCAATAGCACCAAAAATCACATCATTAAAGACAGGTATTTCCATTTTGTATAGAGTATGATAAAGCTATCCACTATATATATTACCACGGGTGGGAGGAAGTAAATCTGCGTGCCGTAGTTTAATATCCTAAAAGTATGCCTCCCCGGAGCGTAGCGTGCACACTGAGTTTAGAGGCGTGCTCAGAATACTCTATGAGTACGAGACGGTTTGCGTTCCATTCCCATTTACAATTCGCGGGGCTAATTCTTTTTTAGGCGGCAATCGTGGATATATATTGATTGCACCATACGAAGGCCCGCTGGTTGTGCGAAGTATTAATATTTATATTTATTTTCCCTCTAATAAATATAATATAATGCCTACATATGTTATGAACAATAACGCAGAAACACATAGATGGACTTCCACACCACTACGAATCACTCCACAGGACAGATAGGACACAAGAAAACCTTTCAAGCTGCAATGCAACCACTGGCAATCACTGGCATCAACTACCAAACAACCTACAGGATCCCGTCGTCTCTCCACACCAAAAAACACATCCATGACTCCCAGACCACCCCCTCTGACCAAACCACAACAATCACACACAAACAACAATCACAGCACAGCAAAGCACAATATTCATGACCCAAGCATTCCTGACTACCTACGGTGTGAAGAGAGATACAAAACATCACCCCCCCCATCCGCCATCCAACGAGTCCCTCACAGTTCCTCACTGGACAGTCTCCATAGCCAGCCAAGCCACAACTATTCATCATGAAAACCACACTCACTGCTCACACCCCCCCATCACCCTCTCTCCAAAAAACTTTCAAAAAAACTTTGCTTGTGGTATCATCCTCCGAGGCTTAGGACACCAAGCACACCCCTCCCCTCGTCTCCCCATTCCCGTCTCCAAACATTGAATGGCCGGGTTGCACCCTCTTCGTGCCAACACAAATATACGCCTTTATCCAAAAATGCAAAAAAAATGCAAAGCAAGCAAGCGACGACAACGGATAAGACTATAAAAAAAACTCCGCAACCTATGCGTGTCGATACCAAAAAAACAACAGCCCCAATGGCGACGATAATGATGATAATGATGATGATTTGAAACCAGGAATAAAAGATATATAGATCCTCCTCCTCCGACGAACCAACTACCAGGGCATTTACATATCGAAATGCTCGCCGTTGATCATGCTGCTATCCTCATTGGGATGCGACTTGACGATGCCGCTCATGCGATTCGTCTTGACGTCGCGGTCGTCCCACGCCTCGTCCATCTCGTCAATGTCATACTTCGTGCGGTCTTGGAAGTGATCATCGATGGATGCCTCGTCCACAAAGGTGAAGCCCTTGAAGTTGGCTTGCATACCAGGCGACAGCGGGGTCGAGGTCACGATACCGGCAGCCAGGGCTGCGGCACGTGCGTTGAGCGACGAGGCGCCGTTAAGGGCGTTGGTGAATTCGGGATCGAAGTTTGAGGTGTCCGTCTCCGACTTGAGCTTGGGCTTGAAGGGAGGGGTGATAAGCTTCTTCGTGAGAGCCTCCCAGTCAATGTCGGCAAAGAATGGGTGTCTCTTGAGCTCTTCCGCGTCGTCGATAGCGCCGAGGCGGTGCTTGGGGTTACGATTCAGAAGGCCCTTAACAAAGTTGCGGCCCTCTGTCGATAAAGTATCCCTGGGAAAGCGGACTTTCCCAAAGGCAATATTCTTGTACATTTGTTGGGTATCTTCCGCGTAAAAGGGACTCCAGCCACAGCACATCTCGAATACCAGTACACCAAGTGACCAGAAATCGACCATCTTGGTGTATCCAGCCTCATCGAGTAGTACCTCAGGCGCGAGGTACTCTGTGGTCCCGCAAAATGTGTTCGTTGTATCATTCTTCGTTAAGTTTGCCTTTGACAGGCCAAAATCGCAGAGTGCAATGTGTCCATTGGCATCAAGCAGAATATTCTCTGGCTTGAGATCGCGATAGACAATGTCGTGCAGATGCAAATGTTGAAGCGCAAGAATGAGCTCTGCGATATAAAATTTGGCACGCTTTTCATCAAAGCGGCCTTCCTTCTGTAGATGCCAGAAGAGTTCGCCACCAGACATGTAGTCGGTGACGAGATATAAGTCGGTAGGTGTTTGGAACGAGAATTTGAGCCCGACAATGAAGGGAGAATCGGTCATAGCTGTGCGGACCAAGATATTCCTCTCACCAACAGTGTGTGCAACCTCCTTCTTCTGCACAATGACCTTCTTTTGAAGGACCTTCATGGCGTAAATCCTCTTGGTATCCTTCTTTCGGACTTGATAGACTTGGCCGAATGTGCCCTTTCCGATGAGCTTGAGGATTTGGAAGTCTTCTGGGCCGTAATGCCTCTTGTCCGTCCGTTCGAACGAAATTTCAACGTATACTTCGCCGATTGAAGAGTCCTCTTCACCCTTCCTGTCCCGTAGCGGATACCAGCCCTTGACCGGAGCCGTGTCATACTCCGATAGCTCGGGGTTGAAGTCTACGTGACCCAAGAAATCTTCGGACAAGGATCCGCGGTCGTAGACGCTGATACTCACCCTGGAATCATCGCCAACAACGTCACTTTGAGAAGTTAGCCAAATGTTAACTAGGACTGGCTTCGTGGTAAACTTACAAGACAGCTTCCGTATCCCACTTCGGGTTAGTCATCGATCGACGACTTTTAACCTTGAAGTCTCGGGGTTCCGGGTCGCTGGTGTTGCTGCTTTGGCGGCTCTTCATTGGAATTGCCATTGGCCTGCCAGAGTCGCTGGGTTGGCGGGAAATTGGGATACCACCTGGAGGTGGGCTTATCGTCGCCTCCTCATCTTCATCATCCTCATGCTCGGATCGCGGGCCCTTGGAAACAAGCTCGTTGCGTTGGAATACAGCCACAACATAGGGGTCCTTGCTTCGGCGCAGGCCTCGTGCCTCGGCGATCTTCACAGTGAGCTTTCCTCGTGGTGCCCTCACGCGAGCACCGCTTATATCGGAGCTGCTCGACTTCGTCTCAGATAAGCCCGAGGGCCTCTTGTGAACTAGCTCGTGGCCATGGTCACTGGTGTCTGAAGTGGAAGTGTTGTTCGAGAGCGCTCGTGTAGGTGTCGCAGGATGGCTCTTTTCATCGCCAATCGTTAGCTTCTTGAGCATATCATATGATAAAGAATCAGAAACTGAACCAGAAGCAATACGCGAATGAACTGGGGTATCTGGTGCAGTCGTAGTAGGAGTTGGCTCTTTTGGAGTCGAGGTATGGGAAGCAAGGACGTTCGAAGGAGTCAAAATGTTGGATAACGTCTTCAACATTGAAGAAGCACCAAATTTGGGAAGTATGGATTCTGAGATGGTCTTGTGATGTGGCAACGAAATCTGGGATGTAGGAGATGCAAGCTCCGGACTCGCAGCTTCCCCATCTTCAGCGGTCGAATCGTTGGATTTCAACTTTCGAACGGAAGGTGGTTTGGAAACCGGCGGAGTTGGGTATGGATGTGGATTGTGTGACGCGCCATCTGCTGCTGACGAAGCTCGGCGTTCTGTTTTCTCATGTGGCAAGAGGTCTGGGGAGCCCTCACTATCGCCACTTGAGTCCTCGCGACTAGAACTTCCTGTTGCTGACAGATTCTCATCAAGCTCCGCCGTCGTCTCCCGCACATGGAGCACCGGCGGATTCTCCGCCTCGGTCCCAACTGCAGGAGTCTCAAGTGGAACAGAAATCGGATTTTCAGAAGAACCAGAATTGAGACCAACCTGAAAATAACTGTGCATAATCCCAGGCAACCGCTTATCGGACGGATCAGGTTTCGGTGTCGCGACTCCTGAGCGAGGGGTGTCGGAGTCAATGTGATCGTTCGCGTCATCTTCGCCAGATTTGCTAAAGAACATAGTCTTGTCAGCTTGGTCGCCCAGGTATATTCGAGGCAGTTCGCCGTTTTCTGAGCGCGGCGACGGATACATGGCTGTCGACGAAGTAAAAGAGCGGGGTCTTGAGGCAGCAGTGTAGTATCGAGGACCCGGCCCGAATGATCACAAAACTTCTTGTCTCATTCTTCTCAGAACAGGGCGGTGCTGGAACAGAGGCAGTTGCATCAGCTGTGATAAGCTTTGATCCAACCGGGATATGTTCGCCCCGAGGTAAGTACAGTGCTGCAGCAAAGATACATCTACCGCGGGGTATCCCGAAGTAACGTTCCAGGGAAGGTGCGATTATGAAACTGAAGCATGGGAAAAACAATTTTTAGGAGCCGCACAGCTCGTCTTTATAACTGGGAAGTCGCGACTCTCTCAAAGGTGCCAGCAGTTCCAACGGAGCAAACAAAAGCCACACAAACGTGTCTGGGAGGATAGGATTTGGCGTACCTTGACATCATGGCCTGTGTTGCTTTCCTCAACATGTCTTGGGCGCCACCGCCCGAAGCTGTCTCAGTTCCCGTCATTTTGGGAGTGTATACAGGTATCTCGGATTCCAGATAGTCGCAATGTGCATGAAAACGGTGCTGAATTGATTGTTGTGGTTCGTGGATTGTGGTATGGGCGGCAATCGTTAAGTGGCGTCAAAAGGTGGCAGATTCGTAGATTTCGTAGGTAGATTCGTGAGCAGGTTCGAGAGTACTGCTAAGAGAGCATGAAGCTTTTTTGGCCCAGAAGCAAATGGATCTTTTTGTAGATGGGGGGAAGGACAGCAGCAGTCAATATGCAAATGACGATGAGCGGATCGTAGTAGTGGCAGACAGCGCGCGTAGGCGTAGGCGGGGTCGATTTTCGTTAGGTCTGGCGGGGGGCGGGTTGTCAAAAATATAGGGCGGCCGGTTTATATTCGAGAACCAGTTTGATATAGTTTTTGGGGTATATAGAGTAGAGGAGGAAGAGAGGAAGAGGTAAAGATAGAGCACATAAGGGGAAGGAGTTGGATTTTCATGGAATGAACGATCAAAGAGCGCGATTATTTGGGATTATGGGGGAAGAGGTGGGTTTTTTGGGATTTTGACTTCGCTACGGGAGTAACTCGTGTAGGAGGAGGGAGTACTATTAGTACTATGAGTACAATTATGAGTACTAATAAGTACGAATAGTGTGGTATAGTGGATGGTAGTAGATGGAGTACCATTGTAGTCGTAGTGGTAGTAGCCGTGTAGGTAAGTCGATTAGTCCCAGTAGTTCCAGTATAGTCCAGTAATAGTCCAGTAGTAATCTAGCCTACTTAGTGTTATTGTGGGCTCCACAACACGCACCACACAAACCACACAACCACACACCACACAAGCCTTGACAAACGGCGGACAACGAACGGACGGGGCCAACGCGGTCTACGGTCTATCTACGGTCCACGGCTCAGAGTAGTAGTAGAGTACTATTACTACGCCTCGTCATTCTCGGCCTGGACGAAGGGGGGGAGGAGATGGGAGGGGAATTAGAGGAGAAATGGGGAGGGGGACGGACTGTGGCAGGGCGGGGAAAGGGTTTTTTTCTCTTCTCTTACTCGTTTCAAGCTTCTCCATTATGATCTCCATTCTCCAGTCTCCAGCCCCCATTCTCGGCCTCAGCTAATAGCAAGTGAGCTGATTGTCATAAGCCGCTGCCTCCGTGGGGTATCTGATACAGTTCTAGAGTAATCTGGTGGTGTTTGAGTGTTTGGGTGTGCGTGTTTATTTGTTACCATGCTGAGAAGATATTGGTTCCGGTGTACTCTCCCCTTCGTATACTGACTGTGTGTGTGTACTGTACTGATACATAAAACCAAAAATACTCTCACTGTGGCTGGCATGACATGGCATATGCACCTCGGACATATGCGCGCGCTGAGCCGGGAGACAAAGCAAGCAAAAAAAAGAGAAACAATAAAGAATGCACTTCCTTTTGCTGGTCTACCGCCATTCCCCCCATTGTTACCGTTTGAGTGCTATATTATAATTGTTGTTATATTGCTATCACTGGTATCACTCCTATCACTTCTATTACAAAACCATATTGCACTGTACTGTAAACCCTGTGGCAGAGCAAACACCCGCTATTGCCCGCCCGCCCTGCTACAATGAACACTCGGACCTTTTGTTTTCCTTCATGCTTTCCTTCTGGAAGCTCTCCTTTCCTTCTCCCGGCTATTCCCAAACATTTTTGCCATCCATGGCTACGTCATATGTGGGCGGGATTGCCGATACGCCAGACAAGAAAGACCCAACAAAACCAAACGGACAGAGCAGATTAGTCCAGGCCGCCCCTTTTACTTACTCATGGTCCCTCATGCTCACCCTCACTAAATGGTTCTCACCCACTGTGTGTACTCACTACTTACGGTACTAACTGTTGAGTCCCATAGTGGTTACTGCACTGCTGTGTACTGTACTCGAGATAGCTGAGATCGATGCAAGTAATCCAAGCACAGCTGTATCCTGGCCGTGTAACCCGCCCATGCCGTGGCCCAGTAAGCAGGCAGAGAAGGATCTAGAGACACGGAGGCGGCAAAGACAAGACAAGACAGGAAGCACTTCAGCGCTCTCCATCCATGCTCCTCCTTTCTCTTACAAACACACCACTCACTCATGCCGAAAAGTAGTCCCTCATACTGTACACTTTCCATACTCTGGCCAAGGGGGTACCCAGCAATCTACATCTCACCGTCGGACCGGATAGGGTGCTCTGTGCTGTCCATCCTGTGCTTCGCCGCGGATCGATGTCCCTAACAGTTATTTTAAGCGGAGTATCTCATCTCTGATCACCCCAAGGAATCCCAAGAGACCCCCAAGCCTCAGCACGCCAGCTGGAAGATATCGGAACCTGGGTTTATCAGCTAATATCTACCGTATCGGGCATCACACAATCGGGCAGCGACCATCCCTTCCAAGCCCGCCATTTTTTCTATCCCCCTCACTTCAACTTTCCCTTCCCCTTCCGCTCTTCCCTTCGTCCCTCCATCCGCTTTCGGATCCTGTCAAAAAGCAAGATCTCTGACATTTTCCGTCCGTCAGTACGTACCCGTAGACTACTGGCCAAGAGGCGCAGACGGCATCGAGTGAGGAGGATTACCATACATCCACACATCCATACATGCTGACTCAGGCCTTCCTCTCAGCCCCTCGCATGGATGCTTGGCGCTCTGCTGGAAATTTCAATAATGCCATTCTTATGGGAGCACAGATCTGACCGTCTCGCCACGGACCTACTGCGGTATCATTTCTTTTCGTATCTGGCACAGATGCGAAACAAATTTCCCTTGTAGGAGCTGATATATTTGATATTGCCCGTCCAAGACATTGTATTTGGGCATTTGGGCCCCAGTCCTCAATCTCCGGCTCAGCGCGTGCAAAGCAAGCACTGCGCCTTACACACACACACACACACACCGTCTTCTTCCCATTCCTCCGAATTGAGGTGAGCAGGGCTGATTTCTGACGGCACAACGGACGTCAAGGGCACTGCCGGCCCATGCAGTGTAGAGTAGAGTAATTTTTCATATCACGATTCACATGCAAATTTTGCGCGATTCATGTTGCCTGCCGGAGGATCCAGGGTCCGGAATTGGTCCAGCGGCGGGAAGTATGTACTCGAGTATACCATACATAGTAATTGTACTGTATACTGCTGTATCTCGGACAAGTTGGCCCTCTCGACTAAACCCCCAGCAAGCAAAAAGGAAAATACTTTGGGAGTGCAAAGCAACCACTTGCATCTTCGCATGGGAAAATCCGTTTTCTTCTTACCAGAATTAATGCCTGCCACGACGCCATTTTTCTCCACGGTACCCATGGAAATATGAGGCGGAAAGGCTCCTCATTTGATATTACCGTGAGATCTCGGAATGGTGCCGAAATCGTCGCCGCCGCTTCCGTTTCAGAATTGCCCCATATAAAATAGTGTGTGAGGCCAAAAGGGCACTAGCGTTTTTTATGATCCAGCACGTGATCGGTAAATCACCTGATTTAACAATCACGTGCGTTTAAGCCTGAGGTATCAAAATATCTAGGCGCCTGAGGCGATAAGGCTGCAATTGCAACACTCAATTGGCGACACGCCAGAAAACGTGACCTTGAACGTCAAAGCCAAGCTTCGCGACCGTGACACGCCAAATATTCCAAGTATAGACCCGGAAGCTACTCGTTCCATCCCAAGCTCCCAGCAATTGCCCCATCGCGTTTGCGCATTCCGCAAATATGGGTAGACGACCAGGCAGAGCGGCAGCCAAACAAGCTGCCGTCGCCCTCAGTACGTTTGCAATGCCCCCGAATTCAAGCTCCTCATCTTTTATTCACCCCGTCCCGCGCGAGCAGCTATACTAACCTCAAGCTCCAGAGAACACACCCCAGACCATTGAAGACCCGGAAGATGAGACCATGGCAGACGTCCCTACCTCAGAGCCCGCATCCCCCCGCGACCACGACGACGACGACGACCCCGACGCAGAGGACGACGGCACCCCAGCCCCCCAGGACTCAGAACCCCCCTCCGAAGCAGCCACGCCGCAACCCGAGCCCGAGCCCGTCCCGCGCAAGCGCCGCCTCGGGCGCCCTCCCAAGATAAAGCCGCCAGGCTGGGACACCCCCGATGACGGCGACGCACCTGCCAGCACCCCCGCCAAGCGCGGGCGCGGACGCGGCGGTGGATTCGGTCGCGGAGGCGGACGCTGGGCGAGGAGGGGAGGACCGTCGCATGTCACGCAGCAGCCGATCGATAAGGAGGGGAACATGATGAATGTTGAGAACGACGAGGTTTCCCTCCCAGAGGACGCAGAGGGCGAGACGAAGGTAGATAAGATGGGTCATCTGCAGGGTGATCGCGAGTACAGGTGCCGCACGTTCACGGTGCTCGGGCGCGGACAGCGCTTATACATGTTATCGACCGAACCAGCGCGCTGCGTGGGTTTCCGCGACAGTTACCTCTTCTTCACGAAGCACAAGCGGTTGTATAAGATTATCATCGACGACGACGAGAAGCGCGATCTGATTGACCGCGAGCTGATCCCGCACTCGTACAAAGGCCGCGCTATCGGTATTGTCACCGCGCGCTCTGTGTTCCGCGAGTTCGGCGCCCAGATCATCGTTGGTGGAAAGCGCGTCTATGATGACTATGAGGTTACTAAGGCGAGGGCTGAGGGCGTCGTGGCGGGCGAGCTCGCGGACCCGAATGATGTCTTCAAAGTCGGCGAGCCGTACAACAAGAACCAGTACGTCGCCTGGCACGGCGCAAGTTCCGTGTACCACTCCGGCGCCCCGACAGTGCCTCTACAGGCTGGAAAGGCCGCAGAGTCCAAGAAGCGCCGCGTCATGGTCAATGATACGAATTGGATGCTCGAGCACGCTCTTGAGGCTAGGTACGCCCCGCCCCTCCCCCTTCCCAAAAATAATAATATAGCAGAAACTAACCAACCCCTAGCCGCTTCAACTCCGCCCTCGCCGCCACCCGCCGCCGCAACCTATCCGGCGTCTACGACCCTCACACAAACACCATGCAATACCCTCAATCCATGCAACCGACCCACGCACGCTGGGAGCCCGTCGGCCCCCTCGACGCCGCAACAGCCGGCATGCAAGCCATCACCGTCTCGACCTCTACCCCCCCCTCCCCCTCTGCCAGCGACACCATCTTTTCGCCCGTCCCCCCGCAACTATCGCGGAACTTCCTGATCGTCGACACCGTCTACGAGAACGCGTCGCACTCGCACCTTGGGATTCCGGGGCCAGATGGAGGGGATATGGATCTTGGCTTTAAGGGGCTGGAGGGGGTGGGAGAGGATGTTAAGGAGTTGTTGCCAAGGGAGTGTAGGGAGGCGTTTGAGAGGGCGTTGGGGAGGGAGAGGGTGTGGAAGGGGGGGTGGGGGACGGAGGTGGAGGATGGGAGGAGGGGGAGGTTGGTTATTGATAAGGGTGTTATTTTGTGAGGGGGTGGCTCCTGTGTGATGCCGGGGTAGGGTGTTTGACGGTGGGATGGGGCGTTTTGGCGTTTGGTTGGGGGTGTGGTGTGGTGGCCTGTGTGGGTTTTATGGGCTGAGAGGGGATATTGAACTCGCTTTACTGCATCTTTTAGGGGTGGAGATGGGGTTATAATGTAGGAATATATATTACGTCGTCTGCTCTACTCTTCTTGTCAAGGCTGCCGACCTGCCCTTGCTTACCCGCGTAGTACTGAAGGCTGGATATAGACAACCAATCCCCCTCTCTCCATACCCCTTTTTTACCCTGTTTGCTTAACCTCCACGGGCTGGGTTTGATACGGGTGGCATCTTATGTGCACAGAACAGGTTATGGAACTTGACATCTTGCGCTATAACTTGAGACGGATGCAAGACGGAGGCAATACGGATGACATCGTGAATTTGCGCAAAATGTACTAAAAGGATAGGAATCTGCGCGAAAACGAATGTATGCAGAATGCATTCTAAATGCATTAGTCGACGAAGGCTTAATATACGTATAGAACAGGCTATAGAAACAGGAATCGTGCACCAACACAGACCCGACACGGATCCGACACGGATGACATCGTGGATTTGCGCAAAATGGGCTACAGGATCTGGAATTTGCGCCAAATCTATTGTATGCTTAATGTATTAGGAATGCATTCGTCGACGCAAGGTCAATACTCACGCATCTAGCACTAAAATCGAAGACGGATAGAACACGAACGACATCCTGGACTTGTGTAGGGGGCTATAGAACCGGGCTCTTGCTCTGAAATTAGATACGGAAGACATCGTTGGTTTGGATTTACACAAAAGGGGCTATAAAATAGAAAATCTGCGCGAAACGGAATGCCTGCTGAATGCATTCGTCAACGTAGATTCGTTCGAAGGAGGTTCAACGCATGTTAGAGGCAGAACGGACTACTGAAACGGACTATGCCAGAACTCAATACGGATCGGATAGATGATGGAATACCATCCACATCGTATATTTGCGCAAGTTAGACTACAAAAGCTAGAATCTGCGCCAGAAGGGTTCGGACAGGGTTCGGACAACACGCGCAGAAGGGACTATAAAATCTAGGAACTGCGCCAAAAGCAGTTCGGACTAGGTTTAGACATCGTGCGCAAAGGAGGCCATAAAATCTAGAATCTGCGCCGAAAGCAGAGTTCGGACAACATCGTAGATTTGCGCAAAGCTAGCTATAAAACTAGGAATCTGCGCCAAAACTAATGTATGCGGAATGCATTCGTAATGCATTCATTAACGTGGGCTTACTGTAGGATAAGAAGTAAACGTCTATAAAAACTAGGAAGCTTCTACTATATAGATGGATGGAATACGGAAGGCAACGTGGATTTCCGCAAATCGAGCTATAAATTTTAGAATCTACGCCGAAAGCAGAGTTCGGACAGAGTTCGGTCGACATCGTGAATCTGCGCAAGAGGGGCTATAAAATCAAGGATCTGCGCTAGACCACAGTTCGCACAGCGTTCGGTCGACATCGTTGGTAAACTAGATCGTTGGTAAACTAGATGGAGAATGGGAATTGGCCATCAGAATAACTATGCGCATATTAGGGTATAAAAACTAGAATTTGCGCCAAAGCTGTTGTATGCAGAATATATTCGTAATATATTCGGAATGCATTCGGATTGTATATGGAAATTCACTTAGACTCCATACAGAATCTACTCGGAACCCATAGGATTATTATTTAGATGATATACAATTTATATCCGTTATATATGCGTTATGTGTTCCGTCATGCATTCGGATTATTTTTGGAAATGCATTCGGATTGTATACGGAATCTATTCGGAACCTATACTATTCATATTCGAATTATATTCAATTTATATCCATTGCATATCTGTATGCATTCGCCATACAAACTCTGTGCGCAAACTAACCTATAAAATCCTAAATCTGCGCCAAAGTAGAATTTGAATAATTTTCTAAATCCGCGCAAAATCAACTGCAAGACGGAAAATATGCGCCGAAGCGGAAGAATAGTTCGACCGGCCCGTCGACCTAGCGATTATATTCCTCTGCTTGCAAAGGGGTTTGGAGTGCCTTTCTCTATGAGAGGATTAGTAGTCACGGAAGGCGACAGAGGGGGATAATCAGCCCCTTTATATCACGTGCCATATCTAAGAGATATATAGCATTGCGTCAAATGTGCGCAAAATGCACTCTAGAAATGAGGAGATGCGCAAAACCGCAATAAGGTTTGACCGACCGGTCCTAACTAATAGTTGTTTGCCAAACGCCCTTGTTAACACATACTTTAGTATGCACAGAAGTCGACAGAGGTGGGCATATCCATCCCATTGATATCACGTGATGAAAGGGGAAGTTTGACAAACCCCCCTGTAAATTTGCGCAAATGTAGCTTTCCAAACAGACATTTGCGCAAAAGCGGGTGAATGTTAGACCGACCGGCTAATTAGGCGGTCCTAACATTCATAGAGTACTATGTTTATGGTTATGGGGTTTACGACACAGAGGTCGACAGATAGGAACGCACACAGCCCCTTTCCATCACGTGATGGAAGGGGTTGAACAGTCCTTAGCGATTTTGCGCCAATCCAGCTACAAAAGCGTGGACATGAGCAAAATCGGGTGAAAGGTTTCGCCGACCCGCCTGCCGGCCGGCCAAACCTAATGATTGAACGTGTGCCGTGTGCCGTGGACACTCACACTCAACACAGATATACACACAGCTAGACACAGGACCACCATGAATCACGTGACAGCCTCCTCCTCTCCCCGCCCAAAATCAGGGCAACACCCATGCACCACAACCTGCATCACCACCGCCACCACACACACCGCCAATGACGACGATGACACACTGCTTGCGGCCCCAGTGGAGGTGTGGCGCACACCCTCTTATCGAGAGGGATATGCGGGTTATTACATATTCACGTTGCGTAGGGTGACTAACCTTGGTTTGTGAGGTTGATGAGGCCGATGGGGATGGGGATGGGGGGGGGGTGGTGGGGTGGAGGGGTTGGGCGCTTGAGGTGCATAGGCCTGTTTGAACCACGCCGTTGTTGAGGGTGCTGGTTCCTGACTGGTATGGATGGATGGATGGGATGGAGAGGAGGGCGGCCGGGGGGTAGGGCACACAATCCCCTCCTTCCTGTCCTGCATCCATCCATATACCAACGAACCGATCGCGGAGAGCGCGGAGAGCGCGGAACGAACTACACCACCCCTCTAGATTACCGCCGTGCCTCTAATATCGGGAAGAACGGAGAGGGGAGGGGGGTAAACGGCGATATTACGATCCACATGCACGGCATACTCTAGTTCCGTAGAAAGGACGACCTGCTAGGTACAGTACAGTACAGTACAGTAGTTTGGAGTAGGGGTAGAAGGTCGTCGTGTAGAGTAGGGCCAGGGTTGGAGAAAGGTGTGCGTATCAGGTGTCAGGTACGCCTCTCTCTAGACGGGGATTTTTCCGTATAGCTTTCTTCGGCGGTACAGTAGTATGCAGCATCGCCGTGAAGAAAAAAAAACCCCTCACATCACATCCTACCCGCCGAGCAACGCATGTCCAGCCAGCGGTTATCGAGGGGTCAACCCTCCACCCAGACGTCTTTGCCGTCACCTGCCGCAACGGTGGGGGTCGCGTGTGTCTCTCCTTCCGCTGGAAACCCAACGGCTTGAGGTCGAGAGGTGTCGAGAGGTCTGGAGCGGGAGGCATGTTAGTAATCCGCCCAGCGGTGAAGGTTGATGTGGAGAGCCCGATGTTGATGCTGGGTTTGGGGATCGGCGTGGCGGGAGGGTCTGGATGTGCGGGTAGAGGGCTGGAAGGGGTGTGCGGCATCTTTGGAGGGACGGGTTTTTGGTAGAGGAGTTTGGGTGGTAATTGGGTGGTATGGAGAGGGGTTGGTGGTATTGTGTGCTGTAGGGGAAATTTGTTGCGGGAGGTGGGAGAGGAGGAGGGAGAGAGGGAGAGGAGGAGGGAGAGAGGGAGAGGGAGGTGAGGTGGGATGAGAGGGGACACGGGATTTAGAGTTGGGGGTGAGGAGTACACCTGTAAGTTACGACGCCGCAGTTTGAGAACATATCCCCATCCCCAACGCCCCGAGCCTTCACATGACCCCCTCCCTCACGATCCATTCACCCGCCTCGCCCTCGCCTGTTAGGAAGAAGTAAAGTAACGTGCATCACCTCCCCAACGCACTCCCTCGCTGTCCCCGTGCCTCTGCGCCTCCAGCAACGACGAGTGTAAACGTGCCTGGACACCAGAGATGTGCCACATGGATCCCCTCACCCAGCCAACCCATCGATCGTCCATAGAGAGCGTCGATGCATGTGTGCTTGGCACGGGGGGTTTCGGGGACTTTTTCCTTCTTCCTCCCTCCCCCATCCTGCACCCCCTTCAGACGGGCTGCACTACCACTGTACTACTGTACGTACATACTGTATATGGGTGGTATGGTGGGATGAGAGGGAGGAGGTAGGAGCTTGAGACGGGTCGTGATACACCGTTACCACCTACCTCGTCGCCGCTGAGCGGAGAAGGTCTGCGTCTGCGTCTGGAGTGGGGGGGTGCATATCGCACCAGAGCAGCAGTACGGACATGCATCTGCCATGGATAGAGAAACGGTAAACTCGGCGAGGAGCGAGGAAACCCCAATGCCAAAGCTGGTATATGCACAGAGGCGGAGATGCATATATCCGTCCGTGACCGCCCACCGACGACGACCACCCCCACCCCCCATCATCGACGTACGCGCTTCAAGTCTTGTAGCCGCTAACTTGGGAGGTAAAGGACTGTGCAGGTGTAGTACAGGATGCAATGCACGCCCTCGTCATGACTTGACTCGGCTAAACTGCCCGCGAGGAGGTGGAGGAGGTGCATACAAGAATACAGACGGAGACAGGACGGGAGAGGAGAGTCATACAGGCTACATGCGCGTACATGGGATGGGATGATGGGGGTTGGCTTACCCGGATTGATGAGCAACGTGCTTTGATTGATGGTTCGTAGAGTCGGTCGGGTCATGTCATGTCATGTCATGTCATGTCGCACTGAGTGTGTTTTGGGTGTGTTCCGTCGTCAGATGGGATGGGATGTACGAAGTGAGTGAGGTAGGTTGGGTTTCTGTCTAAACTGGTGGTGCAGATGCAGTAGTCCAGTGGTGCACGTTACTTCCCTTCCTTCCCACTGTCTGATACCGTTGCTGTTCTCAGGCGTGACGGTCCCGTCCCCCCACAAACAAACGCGGGATTGGATTGGGAGCTGTTCCTTCCAGCAGAGACAGACATGTAGCCTCACTCCCACTCGCCTCGCTCGCTCCTTTGCTTGGGGGGCGTGTCATACGGAGGGAGTTGGAGTCGGGATACGAAGATGTAAGACCTTCGGGGCTTTATGAGGGAGGGTGGTCCTGTGTTGCCTTCCTGCCATCCTAGGGAAGCTCGACCGCTTGTTCGAGCTCAGCTCACACAGCTCGATCGAGTAAGGTAGATGTGAGTGAGTGAGTGGGTGAGTAATAGGTACGAGCGCACTCAGTACTACCTCCCCAACCGGTCATAGTCGGACTCGAGCGCCAAGACGTTGTTGTTGTTGTGCCAGTCTGTCTTTGAGTAGCTGTACTATGGATATTCCGTCTCAACCTCGCTCGAGGGAGGAACAGGCCAATTACAGCACCACAATTTGATCTCGAGAAAAATGCTGCCCGAAAGTGGTCCTCGCAGCAGCCGCTTGGGTACGAGTAAAACCGACCTACTGCGCGTGCTGGTGGTTCTGCCGCGGCAACGACAATGCTCTTGGATTTCAGTTTATGCGGCCGCGTACGGAGGGGACGGGAGGAGGGAGGTAGCTACGGAGACAGGCACGACGGTAATTCGACACGATGGATGGGAGTGTGTGTGTGTAGTCCCTAAATAAGGAAATAGGAGGGAGGGGCTATACCGGATTCGGTGGTAATCCCACCTAAAACGGGTCCAAAAACAACAACACGGACACAGACGGTTTTCTCAAAGGGGGTCTTGTAACGAACTGTGCACGGTACGAAGTAGAAATCCGCGGAGAATTAACAACCCTCTACTCCGATTGGACAAGTACCCTAAAACCCGGAGTACCAAAAAAAAACCTCGATAATTTCAGTGCGCGGCCAATGAGAGACAAGGTATTGCCGAGGCTTGCTGCCCCCGTCGAAAGTCCCCATCAGCAAAAATCAATGGTCCCTTTTTTTTTAGGGCGGTAGAGCGGTAGAGCGGTAGACCGTCGGAGGAACATTTTTGCCTGTGCTCCTCTGGTCCATCTCTGGTGCGGAAAAGTGTATTTCGAGAGAGAGGGCTTGGCGGATAGTAGTGCCAATGTAACTCTGGCCAGTTCACCATCAAAAATCAAAAGAGGGTAACTCGGCATACCACCACCCACCAGTACCCAATACGGCAATTTTCTTCATGACGACCGCCACCACCCACCACGAAATGAACGGTACTTACAGTACGGTATGGTATGTATGACAAGAGTGGTTATACTTGTAATCACAATCCTGCATCCCGACTATATGGTCTTGAACCCATCGCCGCTGTGACGGGATCATCGGTGTCTGAGGTTTGTCTGAGCCTTGGGTTCGCCCGGCGGGCCGTTTATTGGGATTTGCTTTTTTTTGATACACAGGCGCGACTTCGCCGGAACGCGGAAAGAGGGATGGGACTCAGGGTTTGGGTGCGTTCGTATGTAGAGACGCGCTAGATGTACTGTACTGTAGTAGGGGAGTTTATTGTTTTTTTTGGAGGTATCCACTCTCGAATTATCTGTGTCTGTGGTTGAGTGGCGGTTAGTAGTGCACTCAACGACTTCTAGTTTCCCGCGATGGGTTGGACGGAGATGAGGGTTTATGGGTTTGAAAGTGGTGCCTGGGACCGGTCTGTAATCCGTGCTTTGAGAGATCTCCTTTTAATTGTGTTTAATTATGGGTATACTCGGGTCGGTAGTGTGGTGTATTAGTCTGGATAGTAGGTTCTGTATAGTTCTGTTATAGTCCGTGGTCGTATTGGAATAGAGGGGACCTTTGAATGGAGATGGGGGTGTTGTGATATTGTGATATAACTCGGAGGTGTGTGTGTGTGTGTGTGTGAGTGTGTGAGTGTAGGCAGCCAAATTAAGTTGGAGATACGATAATATGTGTAGGTAATGTTACTGACACAGTTTGTTATGATATATGTATAGTGCTACTTTGTATGGTACTCGGGATACTCGAGCATATGATGCGTACGTGTACGGAGAGTGTAAGTAAGAAATAGTACGTGGAGTGTAATGAGTGAGTGTAAATGTGAGTGTGAGTGTAATGAGTACAGAGGTACCACTGATGCGTAATGCCAAAGAGCCAGACCAGAGCAGACCAGACAAGACCAAGAGCCAGACCACAAGCCAGACCAAGAGTTAGGACAGACTCTGTTGTTATGTACAGCCACAGCACAAGTTGTGTGTACGAGTACTTCTTACACTTACACTACTACACACTTCGTACATATCGCCTCCCACCCGCCGCAGCCGTCCACGTCCACGTCCACGTCCACGTCCACGACAACGACGCACAACCCTTCCCTCGCTCTCCCTCCTCCTCCACCCACCCGCCCATCTCTCCCACCGCCAAATGGTAGTAATGTCTGCCTCCGTAATGAAAATGTCTGTTGTGACTATGTCTGCGGTACCAATAGCTACTTCTGCTGCAGATACAATCCCCATACAAACCCACTCACACTCCCACCCAAATCATCGTCAACAAGCCCAAGTATTCATGTACCCTTCATGTACTCTACCATTCAATGTATAATTAGTGTATTTCGCTCATCCCAATCCCATCCTTTTTTTCGCCCTTTCCCTTTTTCCCTTCCCCAATCCCAATCCCAGCCCCAATTCCCACCTACCCCCCCCCCCAATCCTAATCCCAGCCTATCCCCAATCCCATCCCATACATCCACCTTCTGCATCCACACTCCCTCACTCTCCCCTCCTCCCTCTTCTCCTCCAACCACAGGCCTCTTCTTACTATACCCTCACCACTCAAACCGCTCTCCTACTCCTCCTCCCTTCTCCTCTTCCCTCCACCTCCTCCTCCCTCTCACCCCCCCCAGCCAGTCGCGGGTCTCCATTTCTCCCTCTCCCCCTACCATACTACTGCCCTCTATTTTTCTCCTCCTTCACCCCCCCCACTCCACCAACCCCCATTTCAACCCATCAAGTCTCACCTTGGCACCTGATCGCTGGTTACTGGATCTACCGGGGGATTACTGGGCCACTATTACTCTTACCTTGCTACTTACTACCTTACTACCTCAACTACCAACTACCATTACTCTACCTCCTTCTACCTCCCTTCCCATTCCCTTCTATCCGACCGACCTCCGACCCTCTCCTACTGAGCGACTCTTGGTTTTTGCCTCCCGCGACTTCTTTGCTCCATTCTCCCAATCTTTTCCTCTCTCCCGCCAGCCCACATCGTCATCCTCTTATTTTTTTTTGCCCTCGACCACACGAACAGAAAAATTTCTCTTCGTGCCGCGTCCTAACCCTCCTTCACGACCCTTCACGACCACTTTTCGCCCTCGGTTACGTCTTGGTGGTTTCTTGTTGTGAGGCTTGTCAAACAAAAATAGCCCTCGGACACTTGGGATTTTGTTACCGCGCCTCCTTGGGATCAGCCAAAACCTTCAACCCTTTCTTCCTTCAACAACCCCCCCCATCGACCGGACCAGCTTTCCGACCTGCTCTTACCTGGCCCTTTTGCAAACGACTTCAGATTCACAATACGTTGTGTAATTCATTTTACACTCAGCTCCTTGTTCTGCTTCGGTCCGCCAGATATACTCTCCAGGTGTCAGCTTACTGGTCGTGTGGACAAACAGTCGCCTCGCCTCTCCAACACCGCCTCTGACCGCAGCACCCACACGACGACCTCACCCTCCGAACCAACCAGCTAGTCCCTGGATTTACGTTATACGACCCTCATAAGCTACTAGGCAGATTCTTGCATCACGTTAAGACCGACACTTTCATCTCCGGCACGAGCAACTTCCCTTTGCAGAGCCCGTCCGCTTTCCGCCCCATTCCCTGAATTTGATATACGCATTCTTCAAGTCGGAAACGTTTCTCGCCACAACACGCAAGCGTTTTTAAGCGGCACATTTTCCCTTCCCTCTGATTCGAGAGTTCCGAGGACGCCTCCTAATCACACGCTTGATTTTCTGGAATTACTACGAACCTGGTGAGCTTTTAGCTAAGTCTTGCCCTCGTCGTCGATCTTCAGCACAACATCTCGAAGCAAATACGCAACACAAAGCAACTACAAACAAACCGATATCTGCTTGATCTCGAAAACAACAGATCAAATCCTATATTTACTCTCAGCTATCGCTTTTACCACCACACACCGAACATACATCTGAACATCCACCCACGCATGTCGACGAGACAATAGAACAAGTTTTTTGTGTGTTTCGCTCCGGATAGAGCTTTCGCTCTTGTCGCTCAGTTCTGTTAGAGCTGTGAAAGGACAGGTTAGTCGCTGCGATACTTCTATACATTGTGAGGATATACTGACCGTCTTCTAGATATTTATCTATCCTTTCCACTCTCAGTCTCTCCCACTCGCTCATCATGCCGAACTTCTACACCCACCCCCGCGCGGGGCTCATTACACCACCGGACTCAGGCCATGCAATGTACGGATACCACAACACTGGACCAGTTTCATACAACCAGAGCAGGAAGAATGGGTATGATGGCGTATCATACGCCGCCCCTCCCGCACCACTGATGTACCAGCCTCCACAAATGCACTACAACAACATGCCTTCAGTTGCTGCCCCGGGCATGCCTAACCAATCCTACGGACCAATCGCTGCCCCGATCTTGCCAGCTCCCATCTCTGACCGCCCCGTTGACGCCTCTGGCCGCAACACCGCACAGAGATTCGAGCAACGCCCTCAGCAGCCCCCAGCGAAGCAGGAAAAGATCACCGGCGGCGTCGCTCAGGAGTTGGATTATGAGATGGATCAGATGACCGACTACGTTTCAGACATGGCCCAATCAATGTATGCTCTCCTATGCTCTCCTCACATCCGCCTTGCAGATATTGACCTCGCCCGAAGTGTTATGCCTGGCTCGAAAGTCTCCCCGGCCTTCCGGAAGTTCGTCTCTGGTCTCCTGTCCTCGACTCGCCTCCCGAGCTCGACCATCCTGCTTGGCATGAACTACCTCGCTCGCCGCATGAGCATGCTCAACAGTCCGACGCCTCGAAAGACCACCGACGGACAGGTTTGGCGCATGCTGACCATCGCTCTGCTCCTGGGAAGTAAGTTCCTTGACGACAACACCTTCCAGAACAGATCTTGGTCTGAGGTCAGCGGTATTGCTGTTTCTGAGCTCAACTCGCTCGAGAAGGAGTGGCTGCAAGCAATCGAGTGGAACCTTCACGTCGACCCTGTCACCGACACCGACTTCCACTCGTGGCTCGCCTCGTGGGCCAGCTGGAAGGAGACCAAGAACAAGCAGCGCAACGCGACCCTCGAGCGTCTCGCACCTCTTGCCGCTATCGACACCAACGTTCAGCGCAACCATGGTCAGCGCAAGCCTTACTCCCCAACATCGGCGTCGTATGGCTTCAACCAAGGCGGCAACGAGAACCACCCACCTTCGGCGTACCATGTCCCTACTCAGCCCCGATATGAGCAAACCTCATGGGCACAGGGCAGAGCACCACATGAGCTGTCTCCTCCTTCGGCTCCCGAGTCTGGCCCAAACACTCCAGAGTGGATGATGCTGCCAAACTCCGGCCTGCCGCCCACCGACTGGTACGGCTACGATGCCTTCTACAACAGGAGAAACCAGCAGCCATCGACTCACGTCTCGTACGCGCTTCCCCAGACCACTCCGTATCAGACTCCATACCACAGCCACTACTCCCAGAACCTCTGGGGTCACCACGCTGGGTGCGGATGCGGATACTGTGGTCGCCCAACCGACTCGTACTTCATGCCCACTTACGGCCAGCAAACTGTCGCTGGTTAAGTAAGTCGTTGGCTCCGACCATTGAACACCACGGAAGCTCATTTGAGCGCGCTCACATCAAAAGCTCAAAACAAAAATTCGCTTCCACTCTAGGACCTCACTTCTTGCAATTGGTCTTTTTCGGTGTTCGGTCAGCAAAAAAAAAGTACAACAAAAGTTTCTCATGTTTTTTTTTTTTTTAAAGAGTTCAGATTTCCAAGCGCGCATTTACGTTATCAAGCGCCATTGTCCAGAATCACGATTTCGATCTCTTGACACAACCAAAAAGCAACGCAGGATCTCGACAAAATTTGAAGGCACCAACCATCTCTCTGGTGTCCTCCATGATCTCGAGTTGCGTTGCGCCCCCGCATTGTGCTGGGCGGCTGCCTCGATCTTCACGACTTCCTTTTTTTATTATTGCAACTTCATCTTCTCAAACAAATGTTGTTTTGTTTTCTTGCCTGGGCATCGCGGGTGCATTAGAATTTGCTGTCTTTCCTTTGTTCTCGCTTCGAGTCCGCGCGCGTTTTTTTATTTTACATATTGCGGACACACAACCGGGAACGGAGTTTATTTGTTAAACCGGAGTTTAATGGATGGTGATGGGGGGGGGGGTGGCAGGGGTGTTTTATATCGCGTTTTTGTTTTCTAGACTTCGATTTTTTTTTGCGCGCGCGCTATGGCGTCAGAAACCCACTCGTTTGTTTTGCTGTGGAGTGGCTTACTGTTACTTGTAATCTTTTTTTGCGAATCTTCTTGATCTTTCTGGCTGAGCTGATTTGCTCCTTTGGATCTGGCTACGGACATCTAACTTTCCTCTCTCGAGGAGAGATGGCTTGGATGGGCTAATCTACCAAGGGCTTTTTTTGGCATGGCTAGAGGGGTTACTTTACTTTTCCCTTTCTTGTATTGATGTACATGGATGGGGGTGTTGGCGAGGGGGGGTAGCGGGTTTGTGGCAGGCTTGGGTTGGGAGGGGAAATCAGCGGGGGGAAACGCAACTGTTCTTGCACAAAATAGGAAAAAATGGGAAGATGTGTTCTCGCGCAGCGGACGAGAAACATACTGAGGGATTGGAGAAGCGGGTTTTTTGCATGGATGCCCTTTTTTTTTTTTTAGCCTTTTGTGTGGCTTGAGGGCTGGGGGAACTACGACGTTTATGACTTTTTACCCTTTTTTTATTATTTATTTTCGAGCTCGCACAAGAGAGAAGACATTTTTTCCTTTCGAGGGGTTAATGGTGTGGAGTGTGCCGCTGAAAGAGATTAGCGAGCCGGCTTGGGGGGTTTGAGGAGGGGGGATTGTGTGGGTATTGAGGATGAGGGGATGGATAGGAGTAGTATAGAGAGGTGGTAATGAAGATCTTTGTTGTTCTTCACTTTTGATGCGCTTCTGCCGTGATTGATTCGAGTGATGTGAGTGAAGTGCCCAGTATCAAGTATGTGAAGTGTAGCTGTGAAGTATGTCAAGTAATATACTGGTATGTAGTAGGTAGTAAGACGAGTATAATTCAGACAATGTTACTCCTATGATCGTTTAAACTACTCTATTGCCAAAGATTGAGTTCCAAAGCCAAAGTTCAACCCTCATCCATTGACGTGCCATGAAATATAGGGGTTAGGGCCGTCACCAACCTCGAAATTCCCGAAGCGCGCTAGCTCCCAAAAACCCACACATCACGTGACTAGCATCAGAACTATTTTCCTTTAATCCCGACCCTTGCGAGGCTCGCTTAGCCCTCTTGGCGTGCCGCACACACAATTCGGGTCAAATCTTCATTTTCACACGCGGACCGCTTTACACCCAGCGACATTTCATCGACAAACGCGCCCAGCTAACGTGTCAAGATGAGATACATTCACTCCAACGAGACCCTTGACGTGCCGGAGGGTGGTGAGTCTTACCCTTTTTTCCGATTCCTGGGAGGCTTTGGGGAGAGAGAGGGTTGAAGGATGTTTGAGATGCGTGCCCGCGCCGAATTGAAGTCAAGATGCTGGGAGGATATTATACGATAACTACGACCTACGACGAGGGAAGGAAACAACGGGGGGCAGCGAGGGCACGCATCGCATCTGGAAAACCCGATCTTGAACCAGGCAGAGTGCTATAGAATTTCAACGAGCGGAGCGCTGACATCTCTTTCTCTCTTACAGTCAAGGTCGTCATCAAGTCGCGCCTTGTAACCGTCGAGGGCCCCCGCGGCAAGCTCATCAAGGACCTCGCCCATCTCGCCGTCAACTTCTCCCACCCCAAGAAGGGCCTCATCAACATCGAGCTCCACCACGGCGCCCGCAAGAATGTGGCTACCCTCCGCACAGTCCGCACGCTGATCAACAACATGATCATCGGCGTCACCAAGGGCTTCAAGTACAAGATGCGCTACGTGTACGCCCATTTCCCAATCAACGTCAATGTCAGCGAGAACTCCGAGACTGGCCTCTATGAGGTTGAGATCAGAAACTTCATTGGCGAGAAGATTGTCCGCAAGATTGTTATGCAGCCGGGTGTTGAGGTTGAGGCGAGCAAGAATCAGAAGGATGAGCTGCAGTTGTCGGGTAACTCGGTCGAGAACGTGTCGCAGTCTGCGGCTGATATCCAGCAAATGTGCAAAGTGAGGAACAAGGATATCCGTAAGGTGCGTTATCAACCTCTCTCTCTCTCCCTGCCATCTTCCATCAGCCACTCCTTGATGGGAGTGGTGTGCAAAACCCTGGCGAAAAATAAAATCCCTGCAGACAAAAAGGCCAAACATGCTAACGTTCTTTTGCTCTACAGTTCCTGGACGGTCTCTACGTGTCGGAGAAGGGCAACGTCGTGGAGTCGGAGTAAATGCAAACAGTGCTGTCGCGCGTTAAAAAGGGGGACACACACTTTTGTTTTTTATTTCCTGCGGCTAGTCTTGTTGTATCCGGGGCGAAGATTGGGGGAGCATACTTTTTTGTGTTTCTTGCTTTGTCTAGAGCCAGGGCAACGGTGCTAATGGAACTTGCAACAAAACAAGATATTCATGATTCATGGGACTTGGGATGAGGGTATGTGTGTGAGTGAATGTGTGAGGCTATGTGTGGTGCGGATGGGAGGTGAGAATGAATGAGGTGAGGTAGCTTGAGGCTGGGCTGGCTTCCTTTTGGAGGGCTGGGGAGGTGAGTGATATGTGAGTGATGATAGTGGTGTCTTATCAACCTCGATCTTTATACGCATCTTCTTCGCCATCCCTCTTTCCGCTGTCATCCACACAGATATCCACCTTGATATCACCTATTTCACCCCCCACCCATACCATTATTTTCCCCTTCCCCACCCTGCACCAGCCAGGCTCCCTCCCATCTTTCCAAGGAACATTATATACCACTTTCTCTGTTGGAAGCTGGATACCCACCCCATAACCTCCACTCCAAACTGTTATTCGTCAACACCCTACCTTCCTGCTGGTGACTTAAGGGTTGATGGGATAGACTAGTGTGTTAGGGAGGCTATCTCAGCGGTCTCTTCCCATCACATTCCTTAAGTTTTATCCCCATCCCCCTCCCACTCTCTCCAACTATCTCCATACCCCTCACCAGAGCCCCACCCCTTCCCTGCCACCGAGCCTTCGTCAAATTCCTCGCCAAGCAAGTTCCCAAAGTCTCAATCAGCACCTCGCATCCTATAATTCAGATGGTGCAGCTGCACCAGTCCTTGGGGTCTTGCACTTGAGGATCTTAGGAGCCAAGCGGCATGCACTGACTGAATTTGTTAAAGACACTAGCATCGCATCCTCAAAAGCATCACGAAACGATAACTGGGAGCATGTTTCGAACATGGGGCTCATTCACAGGGCGTTGCACGTCAGGTTGTTGGGACGTCGTTGTTGGTTGTTGGTATTGATGGCGTCGAAGGTGTCGATGGTGGTAATGTTGATGCTGTCACCGTCCTACTGTCACCGTCACTCCTATCACCACCACTTCTATCACCGTTACTTCTATCACCCCACCATCATTACCATGCTCATAGTCATACCTCCCAACGGTGCCACCCATATCAGACATACATAGAGTTGTATAATCGTATATTCTTCCAGACAGCATGGCCCTGTTGTATGCCTCATGGATGCATGGTGTCCATTCATATCCGTCGTCTGGGCCTTTAAATAGGGAATAAACTCGAAAAAATTGAGTCGTCTCCCCCCCCCCGCTGCCCCAACCCCAAGCTACGCCATCTATCATCCCAAGATATCTACATCCCTTCGGACGCTTACCAGATTCTCGAACTTGCGGCAAAGTCCTGTGAGAAATACTGCATTTCCCGTCCTATATAACGAATACCCAGAACAGTTCACCTGATTTAGGCAACCGAGGTCAAAGAATATTGCCGCTAATGTGTGTTTGGTTGGATCTGGCTCGGAATTTGAACGGCAAATCTTCGATGTGTGATCGGGGGGGGGGGGGTTGGACTTGGGTTTAGGGGGAAAGGGGGGGGGGGGCTGTCACCGTTGCTATTGTCGTCACTGTTGCTGCACTGTTGTCATCGTCGCCACTGTCACTGTCGCTCACTCCTGTCGTCACCACTATTATCATACTCATGGTCATAACCCTTAACGGTATCACCCACATCAGACATATAGTTGTATAATTGCATGCTTTCTTCAAACAGCTGGTGGATCTGGGCTGTGGGTGAATCTTTCTTTTTGGATGGTGTTCATTCGTATCCATCGTCTGAGCCTTTAACTAGGGAATCAACTCGAAAGAATCGAATCATCTTCCTGCCCTGCGATCCCAACCCCATGCTACGCCATCTATCATTCCAATGCATCCCCAATTCCAAAAGGACTTATATCGAAAACCATCTAGCTACTCTTCGAGCACGGCCAGACGAATGATGTAGCTGCGCAGAGGGTTATTTAAACCAGTTGGATAGACTGTGCTGGGTGGAATGCCAATGTGGGCCGAAAACATTGCACTATTCGATAATATGTGGGACTTGAAGGTTGGAGAAGCGGCTGTATATGCTGAGAGGTGTAGGAATGGGGCATGTTGTTGGCACTGTTGTTCCTACTATCACTGCCGTCACTACTATCACTTCTGCCACTCCACTGCTGTCACTTCACTGCTGCTGTCACTGCTCACTGCTGTCACTGCTAGTATGAGAAAGCAGGCAGGAACTGCAAGACGAGAGATCATAGAGTGGGGCTTCCCCAGCGTCATCTTTGGCGTGACTATTACCACTCACAGTGATTACAATTCCACCGTCGCCTTGTAGACCATAGTTCTCCTTCTGTCCGCCTCTCTGCTCGCCTTATTGCCCGTTTAGGCAAGAGAGGCTCGTTCAAAAGGGACAATGGCTGTATGCATATAAATTAAATGTCACGTTGCTAAACACCCAGAGGGGTATGCAATTAGGTTCGTTCAGGACCTAGCGTGTCTTTCTCCGCCGATTAATGCCTTTATTTACTAGCCCATATGCCACCATCACCACCATTACCACGTGCTTCTGAACCCCCGCGTTGAGACAATACAATGTTATAACTATCGCCAACATAGTTGATTAAAAAATGTTATCTATTTGGCTCTATATGCAGGAGAGTCGAAACTAGCTATGAGCAACGTAACATCTCTAGTAAGTGACAAGAGAAGCTCTATGAGGGGCAGAATATGTTGAATTTTCTCTTTCCATTTCGATGCAATGGCGTGTACGGTAGTATCAAACTCCAGGAAAAAATGTATAAGAAACGCATCTTATACCCATAAATCAAGCACAAGCACAGTCATCATTGCCGTCTTAGATACTTTGACCCTCCTGTCCAGCTAACTCGACTCTTAAAAATGGTCCGGCTCACCAATCTAGCTGGCGTTGCTACGCTTGCGCTGTCAGAGATGGTAGCAGCGAGCTACTCCCTCCTCAAAACCTACAACGCCTCCAACTTCTTCAACGAGTTCCAAATAATGAACATCCCCGACCCCTCCAGCGGATTCGTCCAGTACGTCGACGCCGCCACCGCAAAATCAAAGTCCCTAGTAGGAATCCGCAACGGCCAAGTCTATCTCGGCGCCGACAGCATAACCAACAACACTACCAACGGCCGCCCATCCGTCCGCGTCGAATCAACAGATTACTTCACCACCGGCCTCTTCATCGCCGACATCGCCCACATGCCCGGCAACGCCTGCGGCGTGTGGCCCGCCTACTGGACCAGCGGCCCCAACTGGCCCAACAGCGGGGAGATCGATATCATCGAGGCCATCAATCTGCAGAAGACTCCTATTATCACTTTGCATAGCGGGACGGGTTGCACGGTCGCCAATACGGGGTCGGCGGCGGGATCGGTCCTTACTAGTGCGAATTGCAATAGCGATAGTGGGTGCTCGCAGTCGACGACGGATGCGCAGGCGTATGGGGATGGTTTCAATGCTGTTAAGGGCGGTGCGTATGCGACGCAGTGGACGACGAAGGGGATTGCGATCTGGTTCTTTCCCCGCGCTAGTATCCCGGTGGACATCACGGCGGGGACACCGGATCCAACGACTTGGGGAAAGCCGTTGACTTACTTCGTGGACTCTGGTGGCTGCGACTTCGCTACTCACTTCAAAAGCAACCGCTTTATATTCAACATCAACTTTTGTGGCTGGGCGTAAGTGATAGTCCATTGATGTATGGAGTACTGATGTGTGCTAACTCATGGTAGTGGAAACGTGTGGTCATCATTCCCTCAGTGCAGTGCAAAGGCTGCCACTTGCAAGGAATATGTTGCCCAGAATCCGTCGGCGTTCACGGAGGCATATTGGTTGATCAACTCTCTCAAGGTATATCGTGCGGGCACTACCAAGCGCTCGTTCGTGGCATAAGATGCCAGCCTGGTATGACTATGATGGGGACCTAAGAGATAGTTATCAGCGTATCGAAAGTTGGGCAAAAAGAAAGGCAGTTTCTGTGAATTGTGCAAGCGCATCTTTGAAGGAGAGGAAGAGATGAGGTGTGAACTTTCTAATTGTGATAAAGCCCCCGACGCCACTGCCGCCGCTAGAAAAGACAAGTAAAGCCGTAATATATAGTCTATTCCAATCTCATATTATCCCCCTCGCTCCTTGCCTCGTAAATAGACTCCATAGACTTAAAACGAAGGCACATACATCCAATCCTTTGAATCAAACCTCACCTCAAACGCCGCTTCCTCAAACGTCCCCACCGCCGCAAACAAATCATGCCCGCCTTCCAACCCCGTCACCGGCCGATCCTGACTCGCATCCGCCTCCTCATGCAAATCCCACTGCCCAACCTTCTCCCCCTCTCTCGTCAAGAAGATCTCCACATCCACCACCTCCCTCGGCTGCGGCTCCCCATACGACGGCGGCGCCTCCGACTTCTTCGGCTTCAACACCATTCCCAGCCCGATCGTCTCGCCCGGCTTAAACGGGTCCGTGAACCCCTTCCCGCCCCAACAGTCATTGATGTACTTATTCCCATCATCTCCATGCACACCCAGACTCCCTCTCTCCCACCCAGGCAGGCGGAATGGCGGGAACGGCTGTGCCACGAAGCCGAGCGCCACACTGACCTCGCTGCGGTTGCGCGGCGAGATCGCAACTTCGAAGTAGATCGTCTTCGACCGACGCATCGACACGGGTGAGTGCGCAAGCACGCTGTACAGCGGAACTGTGGACACGAGACAGCTGTCCGGCGACTTCTTCTTCGAGGCGCACACCCACGTTCCCTTGCGGGTTTTCTGCACCGACCCTACATACTGCGACGGCCGCATCAGGTCCACGAACCCGTCCTCGACGGCGCTGATGGTCGCCTGGGTGAGCTGCGCAGGGGCAACGAGGGGGCGAGCGCGACACCAGGTTTCGCCGCGGTCGGCTTCGGATTCGGTGGCGTTGTTGGTGGCGCTGCGGTCTTCGCCGAAGGAGGGGGGTGGGGGGAGGAGAGAGGTGTCGGGGACGGCGGCTTGCCAGTCGTGGTATGGGGCTGCTTCCTGCACCTTTTGGGAGGGTGGGGGCCCGGAGGGGGGGGCGTAGCCGCCGTGGGAGTGGGGAGGTCCAGATGGTGGTTCGTACCCGCCGATGTGGGAAGGAGGAGGTCCGGAAGGAGGCTCATACCCGCCTACATGGGACGGTGGAGGACCAGATGGTGCTTCATACCGTGCCTGTGAAGGCGGAGGACCACTTGGGGCATCATATCCACGCCCCGGCGGCGGTCCAGACGGCGGCGCGTACCCACCATCACCACGTCCCGGCGGCGGCCCAGAAGGCGCCTCATATTCTTCCTGCGTCCTCTGGGGAGCGGAAAGGCCGTTAGAGGGAGCGTAGGGATTGTTCGAGCCCAGATGCGAGTAATTCGGCGGCGGGCCGGAGGGAGGATCGTACGACATGCTGGCGGCTCTTGCGGCGGCTTTGGGAGCTGAGACGGGACGGGCGTTGAGGGCGTCTTCTTGAACGCCGTCGCCCTTGAGGTCGCGGCCGAAACACATTGATGACGTGGGTGGGGTGGGCGGAAGCCTGGAGGCTGGATGTGTCTTGCTGAGAGGCGATCTGGTTGGGTGACCTGGTTGGATGGCTGATCAGGCACAGGTGCGTCTGTAGGTCCTGGTGAGTGGAGGAAGCTGGGTTATCGTGTGGAAAGTGTCGTTTAGGATTTGAGGTAGTCTTGCTTATGTACCAATATTTATGAAAGGGATCTTTCTTTCAGCTCCCAACAAAGCGTTATTATTAAGTGATCTGATCCGGGGCAGTGCAAGCTCTGGTGACGCTGTCCTTGGCACCACCCCCCAAGGCTTGGAAGGCGGGTCGTAGTGGCAGAATAACGGAGCTATCGTCAACGAACCTCCGACATCAGCTTCCTCAGTCGACACCGCCGCCTTCTTCGACTTGATATCCAGCTCCTTAAATTTCGGAATCTCGACCATCCGATCGCGCTCGTCCTTTGTGGTTTTCCTCGGTGCGCCGCTGCGCGGTTTGGATTTCTGGCCGACGCGGTCGTGCTCCCTTTTGCAGGTCGAGACGATGGTTGAGAGTGGGATGGTGGAGTGTCTAGCTTGGATTTTTCTGTAGGACCACCCGATGCTGCGGAGTTCGCAGATGCGCGCGCGCATTTCGGGGGTGAGTTCCTTACCTCGTCGGCCTCGAGGCTTTGGGGGGGCGTCCATTGGGGTAGCTGGAGTGCTCATTGTTGTTGTCATGTTGGGACGGTGAAGTCGCGATTCGCCAGTTGTTATAAGGCAAAGACGCACAGACCACATGTGATATTTGATGCACTCACCATACAGTTTGTAGTTGGTGACACTTCTTCTGTTATTGAAAATTGAATAGTCATTGTTGGCGGAAAGTATGGGCACAGAAGTTATTTTGAAGAGGGAAACGAGCCCTTAATATTGTGTCCACGTTGGACCTAGTCATCAAACCCGCCAAAATCACTCCCACCATCACTCCCAGCACCAGCTTCACTGCCCTTCTCCTCCATCTCTGCCCTCCTCAGGCTGCCCATCACGGCCCCCTTCTTCCTATTCTCAACCTTCCTCTCATACCCACTCTTGGTACTAATCTTCGCCCTCCCCCCCTTCCCACCGTCCTTCTCCAGTCCCGCCCTCCTGACTTCCACTCCGCGCATCTTCAAATCCTTCTTATCCTTCTTGCTCACGCTTGGAAGCGCATCCAGAAGCCACTTCTGCACGCCTTCACCCTCCTTCTTTCCCGCAGCCTTCTCACTTGCTGCAATAATATTCGCAATCGGCTTCACAAATGGAATATCCTCCTTCGTGTAAAACGTAACCGCAACCCCTCCATCGCGACCCGCACGCCCAGTCCGTCCAACTCTGTGGATATAACTGGCCCCTGAGCTAGGCACGTCGTAGTTAACGACACCGTTGATACCGCGGAAGTCCACGCCTCGACTCAGAATATCCGTCGTGATCAGGATCCAGATCTCGCCGTTGCGGAAGCGCGACATGATCGCGCTGCGCACCGAGTCAGAGAGGTCAGAGTGCAGCACCGCGAGGCGAGAGGTACCGCCTGCTTCGGCGGGGATGTCATATAGCAGCTCCGAGTGCAGGGCGATGGCGCGGGGAATGGTCTGTGTGAAGACGAGGAAAGGAGGGCGGAGCTTGGGGTCGGAGGGTGAGGCGAGGCAGGGAGAGGTGGGGTGTAGGAGTTGGCGAAGGCCCATGAGCTTTCCAGGTTCGGAGGCAGCGTAGATTAGGTGGTGTGTTATGTTTGGGATTGCGGAGTCTTTGAGGCCAATGACGAGGCGGATGAGGGGTTGTGCGGGGAGCGAAAGTCGCTCGCGGCGGGAGGAGATCGTGGAGACGGCGAGGGTTTCGATAGAGGATCCCATGGTAGCGGACCAGAGGGATACGTGTAGAAGAGGAGAGACGCAGGATTCCCAAATTCCGAGTGTTTGGTCACGGAACAGTGGGTCCAACAGGACATCCGCTTCGTCGAGGATGAGATGGCGCACGGTGTCGAGAGGCAGTCTCTCCTTTGAGCCGGGCTTCGTGAGTGCGTGGAGGAGTATGAGGGGAGTAGTGACGAGAATATCAGCTTTGGCAACCGGCTGCGCTGCTCGCTTTGCTGCTTTGGCGTTTCGTTTTGCGGCATCAGCCTCGTCCTCTTCGTCGCTCTCGTCCTCGCTGTCACTTTCGCTGGCATCCTCTTTCGGCGCGGTGACAACTTGGTCACCGTCTGCAACTACTCGCATGCCCTTCACCATCCCGACAACTTTAATGCCAGTCCCGATGGCCAGTTTCCTTCCCTCATTCACAATCTGGCTTGCCAGCTCCTTCGTAGGCGCAACAATAATCGCCTCCAGCCTGTGCGATACCTCTGTCTCCACCCGCCGTCTTTGTATCATGCTGTTGACCACTGGGATCAAGAAAGCAAGTGTCTTCCCACTGCCCGTAGGAGCAACAGTCAACAGATCCACCTCAGACCCCTCAGCCACCGTCTCCTTCCCCTCCCCCGAGTTGGAGAGCGCAAACTCAGGCTTCAACAGCAGAGGAAGACTGCCCATCTGCACCTCCGTAGGGATCTTGTACCCCTCGCGCTTCAGGTTCTCCCCCAGCCGTTTCGAGATGCCAAAGTTCGTTTTCAGGTCCTCAAACGCCGTCAGAGGCTGCGGGTATATCTGCTTATGCTCATCCTTCGCCTTCTTCGGCGGCTCCTCCTCCTTGCGCTTCTTGGACTTCTTGCGCCTCACCACCGGCTCCGGCTTGGAAAGCAGGGTGATTTTTATTCTGTGGGAGCGCAGCGTCGCTTTGCATTCGTCCTCGTCGAGTAGCGTCGGTTCGATCGTCTCGGTCTTGTCGCTCAGCGCAGCCTCTGCCAAAATCTGGGCGGCCTTCTTCCTTTTCTCTCTTTTGATCGTCTGCTTGCTCTCTGTCTTTGGCTCCTGCGCAAAGAAGTTTATTTCTTCATCGTCCACATCGCTCAATACAGCCTCTTCTTTCCTGTCACTAAGCTTGCGCTTCTTATTTTGCGGGACCGGGTCATTGTAGAGTTGCGGGTTGCTCGCGGTACCTGCGGATGGCAAAGTCGAGGATTGGCCCCTGCCAATCGGCTTTCGGGTCTGCTTAGTAGACCGCGAAAGGATCTTGAAGATATCCATCCTTTCTGGCTTGAGCGGTGGATTGGAATATCGACTCTGGTGTTCCTTGGTGGGTTATGTGAGAGCTGGGAGGTTTGGGAACTTTTTTCGGTCAAAGCTTTTTATCTCTCAGCCTCGCCTACAAACTCGGCCTCGTGCTTCAAACACAAAATATAAAAATGGCAGCCGCGTCGTAATCGACGTAGTTTAAGCTTAACGGACTAATTTTGGGTCTGGCTATAAATCCATACGGTATATGGAATTTTTTCCTCGTATGTGTTTTATTATTTCTGTAAATAAACCCAATTCTCCGTGGTCAAGACGCGTTCACAAGTTCCATCTGTCCGATATTCGCAGTTTGCTACGATTTATATTCGCCAAACGGCTACATCTAGAGGCTATAGCATTACGATAATTCAATTGTCTTTTAGTGTACAATGACGCAAGAAAAATGGCCGCAGAGTATGTGCAATGCTGAGCCCGATGTCTCCCATCTATCGTTCCATCCTTTCTTCCCTCCCCTCTTCAACGTAAAAACAGACATCTTCCATCTCTACCACTGCCTTCTAAACACTCAAACCAATGCAGACTCAAGAGTACATATCAAGAGTCCCCTAATGGCTTGCACCAGTATCTCCCCTGTATCCGATAAGCTTCATCCTGCCGATCATCTCTCCAACGGTGAAGAAACCGAGGACCTCAGCGAAGACGACAGCTCCAGAGGCGATCTGGGCGCAGCTGATGTTGCGGACGGAGGACGCGTTAGGGAAGAAAGCAGATGGGTTTCTGCTGTTCTTGACGACTTGCTGGAAGGCGGATTGGAAAGTTGCGAGAGGTCTGTCACGTCTCCTGTTAGTTTCACTGCCTTTACTTCTTTCTAGATACGGTATATTCGAAGAAACTGGAGATGACTTACGGTGGTGCCATCTTTTGCGACTGGAAAACGAGCTTGGAGAGTTCCAGGCCGACGCGGGCGTAGTAGATGGTTGGAGGAATTTGTCCTAAAAAGTGCATTGTCAGCCATTGAACCATCCAAATCCATCAACAGCAGTTTCTACACTGCCTCGACTGATAAACATACTCTCGACGAAAGCAATAAGCCTTCCTGTGCGGCCACCAATCTTCCCGAGGGTGTTACCCAGGCCCTTCACGGCACCGCTGATAGCCGGTCCAGCAGAGGCAGAGACCCTCGACAGACCCTCGGAAGCCTTCGACTGGAAGTTCTGTGCCTGCTCGGTCGCCTTGGACGCGGTGTCCTTTGCGGCCTCGGTGGCTTTAGCAGTCGTGGACTCGCATCGGCGACCGTTGCGGACAGTGAACTTGGCCGATTGCCGGAGCACGGCGCGAGACGCTGACAACGACATTATATCCTGATATGGCCGGGAGATTCGGGGGATGGACTCTCGGGGTACCCGTGGTGTGCTGAGCGGGCAATTGAGTGATGGGTTGATGTCGCAGAGCAATTTTCAGGTTGTTTTCGCTATGGATCGGAGCTCTACGGCTTCCAAGATTTGGCTTAGTCATCCGGAATTTCATGAGCGAGATTGGAAACCGCGCCATTTCCACTCCTCAAATAATTAATTCAACATGGAAATATTATGAAGCGCTACACTCGGCATTATTTGCAATTACTATGGAATAATCATAAACATGGCTTATCTACTCATATACATCCCTATGACCGTCCAACTCACTCGCTCTGAATCACAACCTTAATAGCGCCGGTCTTCGGGTCTGCAGCAGTCTCGAACGCGTTAACTGCATCCTCGAGGGCATAACGGTGAGTAACAAGCTTCTTCATGTCGATCAAGCCAGCTTGAACCAACCGGATGGCCCGAGGCCATGTGTTGCAGTACCGGTATTGAAACTGTAGGTCGACTTCCCGGGTACTTAATCTCATGAACGGGATGTTCATCTCGTTCTTCCCAACACCAATCACGAAGACCTTTCCTCCGAACTTCACGGCCCAGATGGCTGCGGATATGCTGCTCTCGACACCTGTGCACTCCAGGGCGTATGCGGGCTCAATACCACCGAACGCAGTTACGATAGCCTTGGCCGAGTCCTCAGCAGACACTCGCTCGACCTTGAAGGTGGTCACCGATGGAACGAGCTCCTTTGCGAACTTCAGTCGGCTCTCATCGATATCGGTAATAACAATTGGTTCTGCTCCAGCAGCCCTGGCGCACAGCAGCGTGATTAAACCGATTGGGCCAGCACCACAGATCAGGACTGGGTCACCGAGCTGAACACCAGCACGCGCCATGCAAGCCAATGCTACACTCAGCGGCTCAAGAAGTGCGCCGTCTTCATATGACATATCTCCAATCTTGTGGCACCATTTTGCTGGGTGGTTGACATATCTTCGGAGGAGGCCAGCTACTGGTGGTGTGGATAGGAACTCGACTTTCTCGCAACCGTTATATCTTCCAGTGAGGCAGGGTTCGCACTCTCCGCAAATAACATTGGGCTCGACAGCTACGCGGTCTCCAACCTTCAGGTTATCCACTGATGGATGAACTGCTAAGATAACACCGGCGGATTCGTGTCCTAAAATATGCGTGTCCTTAACGATCATGGGGCCAATGCACCCGGCGTGCCAGAAGTGGACATCGGAGCTGGAGAAAGTCAGCTTCTGTAGTTGCGCCCCGGATGATTTCTTGACTTACCCGCAGATACCTGTGCTCTTAATCCCAATAGTCACCTCCCCTTCCTTCAGGTCGCTCCCAGACTGCACGGATTCCAGCGAGGGCGTGGCCTCTCCAACCCACAGCTTGTGTTTTGGGTTGGTGTAAACTCCTATATTTGGCAGCGTTTGCTTAATCTCCGTCCCCTGTGGTGCATTTCCTGACGAAGACATTGTTTTTCTCTGGCCTTTAACAATATTCTCGGGTGATGTGTGAGGAGGTTAGATGTGAAAAAAAGGGAAGCCCGCGACAATTTGAGAGGCGCTCGGTATAAATATGAGAGGAAAGTTTGGAGAGCCCAGTACCCCATTGACCCCATAAACCCCGCCCGGGCACCACAATCATCCAGAACACCCCACCGGGGACCTGGTGTGCGGGGCAATCGTCCCCGAAAGCCGCCCGAACGCCGGGAAATCTCTGGAAATTCTGTTCCACTTTCATTTTGCTGTTCTAAAATAATATGGGCTCCAATCATATGTGCAGATAGGCATCACGATGGTCTTTTGGATCGGTGCTTCGGTGCTGCTGTAACCCTCTTCTGTGTGCGTGGGATGATACTGGTACCCCCACTCACGATGTGTTCTCGAGGCGGTGACTACAACCTCATTATTATGGTGTACGAGAAGGATATATGATCAATCGCGTTCCTGCGGCTATCGAGTGTGAATATGGCTATTCCAGAACTAGAAACCTGGGGTTGGCCTTGCCGCGATTGTTATCCGATATCGTATGGCGATTGACTACCCCGCCATGCACGCTGATGAACAATCTAGTTCTCGCAATAATGGTTACTAAGGCGTGATTAATTGCATCGAGGATTCAGACCTAGATATATATGTCTCAATTACTCTCAACTGTTATCAGACTACGAAGAACCAAATCTATAATTCGAAACTCTAAATCTCTTCACCCCGCACAACTTTTTCCTCACCAACTACCCTACTCAACCAGAATGGCACCCATCAAAGTCGCCGTCCTAGACGACTACCACAACATCTCCTCCGACTACCTATCCAAACTCCCCTCCTCCGCCTTCGAAATATCCTACTTCCCCTCCACCCTCCCCTCCTACGCTCACCCCTCCACCTCCACCTCCAGCAAAGCCGAGATCGTCGCCCGCCTCGGCCCCTTCGAAATCATATCCACAATCCGCGAACGCACGCCCTTCCCCGGCGCCCTCCTCGAGCAGCTCCCAAACCTCAAGCTCCTCCAGACCACCGGCACCCGCAACCTCGCCATCGACCTCGATGCCGCCCGCCGCCTCGGTATCGCTGTGGTCGGCACGTCGTTTCGTGGAAAGCCCGCTGATGCGCCTCCGGGGCCGGATAGTACTACCCAGCACACTATCGCCCTCGTCCTCGCTCTTGCGCGCAATATCCCCGCTGATGACTTAGCTGTCAAGACAGGCGCATGGCAGACTACTCTTGCCCTGCCTCTGACTGGGCGAACAGTCGGTATTGTAGGCCTTGGTCGGCTCGGTATTGCCGTAGCCTCTATCCTGTCCAGCGCATTCGGAATGCGCGTGATAGCCTGGAGCTCCAGTCTGAAGCAGGAGGTAGCGGATGAGAAAGCGGCTGCTGCAGGCTTGCCTGTTGAGAGTGCCTGGGGGAAGACGTTCGAGGTTGTGACGAAGGAGGAGCTGTTCCGTCGCGCGGACCTGGTTAGTGTGCATTATGTCCTCTCAGAGCGCTCGCGCGGGGTAGTTGGACGCGCGGAGCTCGCGCTATTGAAGCCATCTGCACTTCTGGTGAATACCTCGCGCGGTCCGCTTGTTGATCAGGAGGCGCTGCTGGAGGTGCTGAAGGAAGGGAAGATTGGTGGTGCTGCGTTGGATGTGTATGAGCTTGAGCCATTACCGAAGGATAGCGAATGGCGCAGTCAGAAGTGGGGGACGGAAGGGAGGAGCAAGGTCGTGCTCACACCGCATATGGGGTATGTCGAGGAAGGGACGCTGAGACCGTGGGCGGAAGAGTCTGTGCGGAATATAGAGAAGTGGGGGAAAGGCGAGGGAGGGGAACTGACTCCATTGGCGGGCTGATGAGCGCGGTGGCAGCTTAGTTTGTATGTCGTTGCCGGACTGTATGATAATCGATGAAGGCTCTCTTTACCGCCTGTACCAAGTATAACTTGAAATATCCATTGACTACTTTCGCCATCTCCATTCGCCATGTTTGTAGAGCCAGAAACCACACAGAGCAAGTATCATTATCACCAAGACAAACCAACGAGCAAGAATCTTCGTATGAGCAATAGACCATTCAGGACATTCGATGCTAAACTTCGCGGAACGTCTATTCCACGCAGATCGTCTGGGCCGATGTGTTGGAAATGATCTCCACTCGTTGTCTACTAGAGTTGGAAGTTTTCGTGCTTGAAACCTTCCGATGCTGCAATCATATCGTTGCCCCTGCTCCAAATCTAAATCGAGGAACAGCGCGCACGTGTTGCCAGGTTTACCAGAGGGGCAAAAGATGCCCATTTTCTTGATTTATCATGGTGATTAGAAGAAACAATGCCCGTGGGGGCAGTTTTATGTTCAAAGGTGTGGACACAGAGGTCATCCTCACCCCACAAGACGTCAGGACCCTGGAATTGTAAACGCGGAAGCTGTGTGGTTATACTAATTATTTAAGGCATTGCTTATGAATTATTAATATCTGACTTGTAAGAATAGTATTGTTTATATTTGTTTGTTAGTCACAAATCATTCAGAACAGTTAATATATCATCGTCAAAATAATAACAATCATATTATTTCCATTGGTTCATATTCCGCGATGGTATTCTTATATGTACGTTCTGCTGCAGTCACTTCATTTCTCACAAGTCTATGCTGCTTCAGCAAATGTGAAGCATCCCAAGGCACTATATTAAAGATTTTCTATTTTAGGCCGTCTTTTTCTGCCCTGATTGGCATCGCTAAACGGCCGCAAGCTTCACCTACCTGCTCCTTAGTCCAAGCAAATCCGCACTTTTGATCGGCACCCATATTTTATATTGCGGCCAGCTCACTACCATCCGTCCTATGGCTCTCACGCTTGAAAGGTACGAAATAACATATCGATAACCAGGACAGGCCATGATGCGGCCCAAAAGTGCTCATGGGCCCGAACGAAGCAATGATCGGGACGTTTACCAATAATACAATTTATACGGAAAATCTAGAAACTTTCATTGGTAGCTCAGTACAGCCCCTTCGGAAACATCAGGGCTGCACGAGTATGTGTGGTGACAGAACAGGCGATGTGGCGCTCTCCGATCGAAGCTGAGTAGTGACAGTCATGCATATCGTCAGCGCGTGTGGCGCCCGGTAGGTTATAAGAATGAAGCCCAGGGCTACCTACCCCACCTTTTGCTGGATATCAACATTAGCAAAGAGTAATCAGCAACCCGAAAAAATATCAAGCTTAAACAGTTACTATCAAGCCTTTTCGGTGGTCAAAATGGAGCCAAACACTAGCACCTCGTACGAATACTCATCTTTCCCTAACTATTTCGTGGAGAACGGTTATCTGACCGGTCCCCTGTGTCTCAGACAGATCTCCACCACAGCGCCTCCCGCTCCAGCTACGGGTGTTAAAGTCAGACTCCCCCTCTTTTATCTTCTCCACAATTCTACAAGAGCTCTTCTGTTGGCGCCTCAGATCTCACTTGAGATCCGATCCGAGAGTCTGTGGTACGCTAGTTCTAACATTTATAGGCCGTCACCTGGTGCGTGTACGACGGCCCGTTCTGTTAAGAGGTCTGCAAGTTGTCGATCACTGCCTTTGATCTTAGCGACATCATAGGCTAGCTATTTGCCCTCCTATCACAGCTTTCGTGTCGCCTGCTTTGCAACCTCAAGTCGATATAGTGGAAGAAGTCACTACTTGTTTTACCGCTCTCTCATGGGATAACTGCTTATCAATATGTGGCTGGATAGAGATGATTAATGGGTCTTCTCGTAACGCTTGGTTCTTATAAAATCTTTGGCCCAAAGTTATGACAGCCGTGATGCACTGGCATGGTCGACGTGTAGTTTCAAGAGGATAGTTGCTCTATTTTACGCTCATTGGGATTATAATTAGCTATTGTTACAGCTTGGCTCATAACACCTGTACGTTGCCCATCGTCCACGATTTAATCGCGATCCATAGGAAAGGGACAAACAATGTGCCTCGTTGTACAACACCTGTGCCACTGTTACCCCCTTCCCCCCTACTCCACTCACTCAGCCACGTAGCCGCCCTAAGGTTCACTTGTGCACTAGGTCGCCGATACTCGTACTCTGCCTATTGTATTATATCGGGATCTTTGGCTTTTATTGTCTGACAACTGTGTAACTTGTAGTCATAATTATCTAGCGGCAGCGCAAGCATTGTGTTTGATACGGTACGACAATGGCTACGGAGGACCCCACAGAAGCGGTAATGAAGCACGGTAGACTCTAAGCTGAAGTGAAACATGCTCTTGGATCCAATTGATAGACTTGAGTATAAGAATAAAACTTTAGCCGTCCCATTTTAATCATCGTCAACAAGAATTATCAACAATATAAAACTACACCGATTCAAACAGTCACTACCAACATTCCACCATAATAATGGAACCAAACACCCAGTGCGTTACCTGCATTTCCCCTCCTGAACCATTGGCAATGAACAGCTATCTAACGTTCTATAGGCAAATGTCTGTCCAGGCAACCCAAGTCACGACCCCTCCAGCTCCTGGTGTCAAGATATATTATCCTATTTCTCTTCTCACTTAATTCTTGTATATGCTGCCTCTGTATACATACAGCTTTCTGTGGAATTATATACATTATTCTGTAGGGTGCCTCTTGGTGCCTTAACGTCCTCCTCTTAATGGCATTGGTTGCTAAAAGCTTATCTTAATGGCTCTTTAGGTTGCTTCTTATTGCCAGCCAGGGGGAAGGTTTCGTCCGTGTTAGGGGGGAACATGTCGCCTACTCTCCCCATGATCCCAATAGTGATTATGGGCTGGCAGTTTAAAGGTTGAAAGGGGTAGTTAACGTTATATCAAACCCACACTCATTTACGGCTTATCACAGGCCTATTCCCAAATGTCCTTGCTCGCGTTACAACACAGTTCACCGTATTTACGCAAATGTGGACCAAAGAGAGCATGATGTGCATGCTTGCCCTTCATAAAGCGAGTGGTATACGTCGGTGGCAGCTTGATCGCTAATAAATTCCAAAAAACCCCATATGTGCCCCACTGTGATCCGGAAGCGCTATACGATAGCTCTGTGCGCGGATGCCTATCTCGACGTCTTGCATACGATGCGGGCGCCACAGTTATATCCTACTGCTTTCAGGCATCAGCCAACAGACTACTGTACCTGCTCGCCAGCATTCCGACCCAGCTAACCATGGGCGGAATTACAACATATCCAGCAACGGAGTAGGCAGACCAGAACGGCTTACAGTTTCTCCGTTTCCATAGCCTTCAGCGGAGCCGGGTTAATATGGAGATGCGCCATTCGTGGTTATCCCTCCGTCACTTCTCGCAAGCTTCTCTCGATTCTAGATGCGGAGCTTGAGTTTAGATACGGAGCAGATCACGAAGAGTCCTCTCCCCGATAAAAACCCGACAAACCTCGAGAATCTCGGAATCACTTACCTCCTCTCCGCTCCTCCTATGACTGGGGCATAGCAAGGTAATATAGACTTAATAAAAATCTGTGAAAGACATTGAAAGAAAGGAAAGGGAGGGAATGCACCTACGGCTCACGCCATCTTATAATATACTAAAAGTTATCCGGCAACGCCCCATCCGCGCCTGACTCCACGGAAGGGGCCCGAACGACCTTAGAACCCGTGGTCACACGTGAAGCAACGTCGATCGGCGGCGGGTGGCTCGGATAGGGAGCTGGAGGTTGCGCCATGGGAGGGGGAGAGGGCGGTCGAGGCGCAAAGTAGAGTTGGGATCCAACGTTACATGTTGGCCGCACAAGGTTGAGGGCGGGCGGTCGGATGGCGGCTGAATGAGTGAGCGCCGGGGGATAAAACCATGAGGACGTTAGTGGTGCGTGAGTGAGCGGTTAAGTGCTGGTGATCAAGAGTTTGGCATATGATAGAGGGACTACCCATGTCGCCTAATAGTCTGAAGAGGGGCTAGATATAGCTTAAAAGTAATACTAGCAATTTAAACTCGTATAACTTATCTATTTGGTTCCATTTGTTAGTAGCTAGCTTATTGATTGTAGTCCTGAGTGATTGCATGCTTTGGCCTAGACAATAGTTGCTGTAATCGCTGTTGTTATGTACAGCTCCTCTTAGATTTTGGCGGGCACGATACCAACAGTGGGGAAGGATCTCATCCTTCAGATCCGTTCCCTCTTTAGCTTCTGCTATTGCTGTTGCTATTGCTGTCGATAACCGGCATTCCGCAGAGCTGTATATCCCGATGTTATGTCCCAGCCTCGCCATATCCACCACCAGTTCGTCCGATCTCCCCGATTGGAACTCTTGTGGTTGTCGTGGCGCGCTAACTATGGGACTAGCGCCATATGGCTGCATGGACTGGGGTAAACACACGGGTGCGCTAGCAGGTCCGTGCAGTTATTTACGCGCCATGCCGCAACAGGCGCCTCGGAGACTGCGGATCCGTGCCGAAAGGGCTGACGTCCCCCGAACGACGGCGGCTCGATGATCTGCCTCCGCTCTTTCCTCCACAGCGGCGCTTCACCGGGCGAGATGAGGTCCTGTGTTTGGGACGGCAGGAACCACCAGAGTTCCGCCAAAGTAATTGTGTGCTTTATTACTGGTCCTTACTGCCCTCTCTAGACGCCGAGGAGTGCAATATCCTGTTCAAACATGGATAGGGCGGGGCGCTCACGGCGAGAGATTTTCCTTGAACGAAGGAGTACAGCAAGACATTGGTTGTTTATCTGTACTCTCCGTGCCATTGCTGAGTTTTCCTTCTTTCCATGTCTATTGGCAATGGACAGCTGTACCGCTGTACCACTATAACCGTACTGTACTGTACAGTACCATTCAATATATATATTGCCGTGTCACTATAGCTGTGTACCCCATACCTGCTCCAACAGTGGCTGACGATCTCCACTCTAACTACCCCTCCCACCAAAAGAAGAAAAAGCCACCATGCTCCATTACCCTGTCCCACTTCTTCCACAACACCCGTTACTTTTGTTCCCTCCGACTTCCTGACTCGGTCCTAGGCGCATCACTAGGATATTGCTTATATCGGAATCGGAAGCAAGGGAACCAGAGAAAGCAAACAAAGTAAAGGCGGGCTGTTTCATCCCCAGGACCCCGCGGCTTCCTCAATCCAAAGAGTCCAAACACGGTGTGCACATCCTCCCAAACGGGCCATCCTCGGGACTCCACACCCCGCCATTTGTTATTGCCCTCTAAAGGGACTGGTGGTGAAGGGTTCATCTATCTCCTTCCGCTCCACACCTCGCGGACCTCCTCCGAGAGCTCGCACACTATACCAGCCTACGGCTATGCAAACTCTATATCCATCGTACCTAGATCCATGACCCTGCCAACCAGTCAAGGCTATAAGACGCCGCATGATTTCAACCCCAATTCCCATTCTACCGTTTACCAATCCATCCCACGCTCCATCATCCTCCCTGCCTGCCTGCATACATATACCCTTCTGCCCACCCTAAGCTCCCCTGGCAACGCGAACTGAGACCGCCACCTTCTCTAACACCCCGCCGCGCCAGCTACCACGTGCCTCAACCATGACGTCGCATACAACCATCCCCATCAACGAGGACTGGGAGTTCAAGCAGGTCGATTCAAAGAAGTCGAAATGGCTTCCCGTCGCCCAGTTCCCAACCAATGTGCACCTTGATCTCATCGCCAACAACATCATCGCGGACCCGTTCATGGGAAAGAATGAGCTCGATGTGCAATGGATCGGCGAGGCGGTTTGGGCGTACAAGACGACTTTTGAAACTCCTGCTATAAGCACACAGGAGGGTTCTGCCGCTAAGGCAGTGCTGGCTTTTGATGGCCTGGATACGTACGCCACAGTGGTGCTCAATGGCACCGAGATCCTGAAGACGGAGAGCATGTTCATCCGTGAACGGGTGGATGTCACAGCCTACCTGAAAAAGGACGGCCCGAACGAGCTCGAGATCACATTTGACAGCGCCTTCTTAAAAGGCAAGCAGATCGTTGACAAATACCCAGAGCACAAGTGGGGGTGCTGGAACGGTGATGTCTCGAGACTTGCGGTGCGCAAGGCACAATATCATTATGTGAGCAACTTCCCGAATATTTAAGCCGAGGGCTATATAGCAAAATACTAATCATTACAGGGATGGGATTGGGGACCAACTATGTTGACGTGTGGACCGTGGCGCCCGATTAACCTCGAGATCTACGAGTCGAGGATAGCGGATCTCTATTTCCGGACGGATGTGGAGGAGTCGCTCAAGGCGGCAAAGGTCATCGCAAATGCGGATGTCGAGGGCTCAGCTTCGCTGGTCAAGTTTGATATTACGCTGGATGGAGAGGCTGTGGCTAGCGAACAGGCAAAGGTGGTTGATGGACGTGCAACGGCCACCTTCAATATCACTGACCCTGCGCTGTGGTATCCTATCAAATACGGCAATCAGCCTCTATACACAATTACTGCTACGCTTGTGGCTACACGCTCTGAGGCGTACGATATTCACGTCGAGAGCAAGAGGTTCGGGTTAAGGAGAGCTGAGCTCATCCAGCGCCCGCTGAAGGACCAGCCGGGAGAGTCATTCTTCTTCCAGGTCAACAACGTTCCCATCTTCTGTGGTGGTAGCGATTGGATTCCAGCGGACAACTTTGTCCCTCGCATCAGCCCTGAGAAGTACTACGATTGGGTAAAGCTGGTGGCGGATGGCAATCAGGTGATGATCCGCGTGTGGGGTGGTGGTATCTTCGAGGAGCAACCATTCTACGATGCTTGCGACGAGCTGGGCATTCTAGTGTGGCAGGATTTCCTGTTCGGATGCGGTAACTACCCCGCGTTCCCCGAGTTCCTGGATCTGGTGAAGAGGGAGGCGGATGATAACGTGAAGATCCTGCGTCATCACCCATCGATTGTTATCTGGGCCGGAAACAACGAGGATTACCAGTACCAGGAGAGCGAGAATTTGACCTACGATTTTGAGAACAAGGACGAGGAGAGCTGGCTCAAGACAGACTTCCCGGCGAGATATATCTATGAGAAGATCCTATCGGACACGTGTAGAGAGCTCATTCCCGATGTGCCCTACCACCCCGGTAGCCCCTGGGGTAAGGGGCGCGACACACACGACAACACCGTTGGAGATATCCATCAGTGGAACGTGTGGCACGGCACCCAGGAGAAGTATCAGAACTTCGACAAGCTGGGCGGACGCTTCGTTTCCGAGTTCGGGATGGAGGCCTTCCCAAACATCAAGACGATCGAGTCCTTCCTGCCGCTGGGCAAGGACGACCCAGACCGCTACCCACAGTCCTCAACCGTCGACTTTCACAACAAAGCCGACGGGCACGAGCGCCGTATCGCGCTGTACCTCGTGGAGAACATGCAATACTCCCCCAACCCGATTGAGCAGTACATTTACTCGACACAGCTGATGCAGGGAGAGTGCCTCGCGAGTGCCTACCGCCTCTGGAAGCGCCAATGGAAGGGCCCCGGCCGCGAGTACTGCGCCGGCGCACTGGTGTGGCAGATCAATGACTGCTGGCCCGTCACCTCGTGGGCCATCGTCGACTACTACCTCCGCCCCAAGCACGCCTACTACACCGTCAAGCGCGAGATGGCGCCGCTGTCGTGCGGGATCACGCGTACGCTCACGACGACGCCGCGCGACAAGCACACTCGCGTCTACGTCGACACCAAGCACACCATTGAGATCTGGGGCTCGAACTTGACGCTCCGCGACATGGTGGTCGACGTCGTTGTGTGCGCCTTCGATGTCGAGACTGGCAAGGAAACTTACAACAAGACGGTCAAATCGGCGTTCTCCCTGCCACAAAACCAGAGTACCGAGATCATCGCCCTCGATGTGCCGGTCAAGAAGCGCGACGCCGGCGAGGAGTCCCGCATCGTTGTCGCCGCGTACCTGATCGAGGACGGCGTGCAAGTTGCCCGCTACGTCAACTGGTCTGAGCCGCTCAAGTACGCCCACTTTATGAAACCGCAGTGTCTCACGGCGACGCTGACGGCGGACGCGCGCACGGTAGAGATCAGTGCCGAGGTGCCGATTAAGGGGCTCGCGCTGGAGTGTGAGGATGATGAGGTGAAGTTTGCGGATAATTTGGTGGATATTGTGCCGGGTGAGGTGGTGAGGATTGGGGTGGTGGGGGCCAGGAAGAATACGGTTATTGGGACGAGGTATTTGGGAATGATTTGAGCGGCTCTTGCTGTGGGGATGGTGGATATGGAGAGGATGGGGGTCGTACAAGTAAAATCATTGTATGCTTTGGGAGGAATCACTCCGGGGGGGTGAGAATGGAAGGGACGGAAAGGATAGAATGCGGGCGTTTCGTACATACATTCGAATTATCAAATTCGATTTGACATTACCACTACAACTGCTCCAACTGCTGCTGCAACTGCACTGCACTGTCATTGCCACCATCACGAGATCTCAATTCCTTCTTGCTCACCGCTCTGTATCCCACGCACCTGCCTCTGATCTCCCGTCGCTCGCTCCTTCCGTTCTAGAATTTGTCTAACAACACACACGTGATACCCTTACTCGTCGCCATCAATTGACCCGGCGCCACTATCTCCGTAGCGTTGGCTAGACCGCAACATGCAGCTCGCCTCGCCGGCTAAAGTGAAAGAGAGCTGATCAGACCCGCATCTTTCTCCAACTCCCGTGGGGCACTGTCAGTTTTTCTGCAGTAATCAGTGGGGTACATATACAGCCTCTTGGTGGAGGTGGGTTGGTTGGTTGTTGGAACGGCAGCCCTGATAAAAGCCAAAACACAATTCCATGTCGTTTTTCCAGGGCGGCCGGGTAAAGTCGAGTTAGTGGCAAGGGTAATTCTTCCAATAGCGCTAGATCGGCGGAGGGTGCGAGGTAGCGTCGCATTAGAGGTGGGTACGTTGGTAGGGGGTGATGGTGGTGCTCCTGTGGGTTGTCATAGCTTCTTTACTGCATGGAGAAGTGTACTACACCTTGGAAAGCTGGAGAGGCGCGTGCGAATGGCGGTGGGGGGTGATGGGATGGGATGGATGGATGGTTACAATACAACTAACGACGGAGGAGGAGGGGCAGCTGATGTGAGCAACTTTTTCTAGCTGTCTCACTGACTCCTGGGGACGGCGGGGGAATATCGGGGATGAGGCGGGGGAGGAGGGGAGTTATTGCTTCTTCTTATCCTTCCTCCTCCTCCTCCTTCCTTTTCTTTATTCGCCGTTTCTTGTTGCTGCCGCCTGTATTCTATAGCTTTTTGCGTATATAAGAGCGTTTGGCGTGCTGAGATCATCGATCATCTATCAATTGCAAGTTTAGTGTACGCTTATCATCTACTGCGTCATTAGCAAGGTACGACTACGACATTTGGAAAGGTACGACGCGACTGCCATTGTGATAGCATAGCACCGCATTGAATTTCTCACAACTCAATCGCGACGACCACCACAAAACGCACGCCATAAAAAACGACAAGAATCGTCAAAATGGCTTCTCTCACCGAAGGAAAAAGCGTACGCCCCAATTCCCCCTCCCCCACCTCCAACGCCCTTCTAACACTCCCCAGAACCTCTCCTTCATCCTCAACTCCACCCTCAACGTCTCCTATGAAGAGCGCCCAATCCCCACCCTCACCGACCCCCGCTCCGTCCTCGTCGCCATCGCCTTCACCGGCATCTGCGGCTCCGACGTGCACTACTGGCAACATGGCTCCATCGGCCCCTTCGTCCTCAAATCCCCCATGTGCCTCGGCCACGAATCCTCCGGCACAGTCGCCGCTATCGGCTCCGCCGTCACAACCCTCAAACTCGGCGACCGCGTCGCCATCGAACCCGGAACCCCCTGCCGCCACTGCGAGCCCTGCTTGAGCGGCCACTACAACCTCTGCCCCGATATGCGCTTCGCCGCCACCCCGCCCTACGACGGAACCCTCTGCGGCTTCTACGCCGCACCCGAGGACTTCTGCTACAAGCTCCCCGACCAAGTCTCTCTTCAGGAGGGTGCGCTCGTCGAGCCCCTCGCCGTTGCAGTCCACATCACCAAGCAAGCCCAGATCTCCCCCGGCGCCTCCGTCGTCGTCATGGGCGCGGGCCCAGTCGGTCTCCTCTGCTGCGCCGTCGCTAAGGCTTTCGGCGCCACCAAAGTCGTTAGCGTGGATATCCAGCAGGATCGTCTCGATTTCGCAAAGGGCTACGCAGCGACACACACGTTCATGCCCCAGCGCGTCGCTGCTGAGGTGAACGCTGAGAACCTTATTAAGGCTGCTGATCTCGGCGAGGGCGCTGATGCAGTCATTGATGCCAGCGGCGCTGAGCCGAGTATCCAGACTAGCATCCACGTCGTGCGCCGCGGGGGTGTGTACGTGCAGGGTGGGATGGGGAAGCCAGATATCACCTTCCCTATCATGGCGCTGTGCACCAAGGAGATTACGATGAGGGGAAGCTTCCGTTACGGCAGTGGAGACTACAAATTGGCTGTGCAGCTGGTGGCGAGTGGATCGCTTGATGTTAAGAGCTTGGTGAGCAGGGAAGTGCCATTCAAGGATGCTGAGCAGGCATTTGAGGATGTTCTTAAGGGGAGGGGGATTAAGGTGCTGATTAGGGGCCCGAACCACGAGGGGGATGCGAAGGCTGAGGCGAAGGGAGAGGAGAAGAAGGAGGTTGAGGCTCCTGCCGCCGCTGCTGTTGCCGAGGAGGCTGTGGCTGAGAAGTCAGAGGAGGTTGCTGCAGCACCTGAGGCCGAGAAGACCGAGACCGAGACCACCGCACCAGTCGAGGCTGCTGCACCCGTTGAGGAGACCACCAAGTCCGTCGCCACTGAGACCGAGCCTGTCGTCGAAGCCGCAAAGGCGGATGAGGCCACCGAGACCTCCGAGCCAGTCGTCGATATCGCAAAGGCTGAGGAGACCACTGAGGCGGCTGCGGCCCCTGCAGCTGAGGAGTCCGCACCAGCTGTCGTCGAGGAGAAGACTGAGGAAGCACCAGAAGTGACTGAGTCCGCGCCAGTGACTGAGGAGTCTGCTCCAGTCTCCACTGAGGCAGCTGCGGATGCTGAGGCTGCCAAGCCAGAGGAAACTGCTGAGCCAGCGGCGCCAGTGGAGATCCCAGAGCGCACCTCGGTGCTGGATACCATTCGTAAGATTGAGGAGACGGCGAAGAAGACGGATGCGCTTGGTTAAGCGGGTTATTGGAGGGGGTGTAGTGTAGTGTGGTAGTCTTGTGTGTTTGGCGTAGGGTGTTCTTTTATGTTTAGGTTAATGTATGGAGTGTGAAATGATAAAATTGAGCGTCTTGAATTATATTTGTTGGAAGGGAAATAAATGTTATTTTCTTGAAATGTAGTGACTGGTAATTTTCAACGAAACTGTTTTCTGCTATAGCCCCCCAACCTCTCCTGGGATTATACCAGCTGACGACGGAACACATGGCAATAGGAGAGAAGCATGCTCAAGCTTTCCTATAGAAGAAAACTACACAAGTAAGGACAGCCTATGTAGTATTCAGCCCCGCATAATCAAATGTGACTTCAACCGCAGGACCCAAACCTAGTGAGACTAGATGTCAATATCTCCCGCTGGGCGGGCGATATTAGCGCGCCAATGGTGTTTGTTCACAGGGTTCTTCTGATAGATATTAAATTCGAAGAATTTATTGTGGCTGTCGCATTTGAAATTCTTGTACCTAGTTATCACAGCCGTCAGTAAGCTGGGCGACGACACAAACCATAGGCACTTACGCGTTCAGTTTCTCAAAATTAGCCTCAATCAAATCTCCCTCTGTGATCTCGTAGAAATTTGTTCCTCTTCCGCCATCTCCAGAGACGAAGTATCGCTTGGACTCAAGTGGGCCAAAGTTGACTTGCCGAACCACCTGGACGGCATATGTGGAGCTGTCATCGGAGAGGATTCTTTTGCCCTCAGTGGTTCCGTCCGTGGATGCTTCCTGGGCTGCCGGCATCCAGCGCAGAAATGCCACGAATTTTGGTTCGTGACTGAGGATCTGCGGACGGTAAGGCTTCGGGCCTGAGGGACAGCAAAATACTGCCGCCATAATGTGCTGTGATGGGTTACCGTAAGGCTGGGAAGATAATGAAGAAGAGAGTGGGCTGTATTTCGGACTTTTAGAAAGTATTACAATGGGAAAGGGGGACAGGTCGAGGATATATAGTTATTCTGACACCGAGAAGGGCGATATTAGAATCCCACAACTAGTTGGATCCAGGATGATGCAGAAAACAGAGACTCAAACAGTCCGTTGCACAGCACATCTTGAGTGGCATCAGTCACATTAGGAATATGTGCATGAGTAAGACCAGTAATAGGAAGGAAATGATGCATTTTTGAAGCCTACTATCCCAGACAAGTAACCCGAGCTGTAGTATGACACTCCACAACAAACTAAAATTGAGGCCTACTATCCTTAGCCAAGCAACACGAGCTGTAATATGCCACTCTACAACAAACTAAGTTTGAGGCCTGCCATTTTCAAGCACCCAATGGTGAGATTGACGGTGCAAGGTATAGCAAGCTAAATTTGAGGCCTACCAATAGTAAGAACCAATCAACACGAGGAGACACCACCCACCGATACAGCACATATAAGTGAAATCCCCGAACCTCAAAAATATTCTCTTTCTTCTTCACTGCACATCAAAGCGGGTGTGCTAGTCATCACTCTTTTGAAAACTTACCGCAGTCACTCATTTAATTTTTAGGCTTTGGGCCTTCTATTTATTTTTCTCGCAGGGTTTCCTCTGCACTTTACAGAGGAGACCCCGCTCTTTCAGGCAGATACAAAACTCAGTCTTCAGTTCTAGTCCAGCAAACGTCGAAGAACATCATCTAAATCGTACTATTGACCCACGCTGGTTGGATATAAGATTCCACGTTCCGCCTGAAAGTCCCGTGTTTGCGCAAGAAACACAAACCTTTCACAATCACATCTCTACACCTCCAATTCAAAATGACGCCCCAGAGTCTAACTCTTTACAAGAGGGATTCCCATCGTCGTCATCGGTTGATTCCGCCCCAAGGGAAATTGTGCAGCAGCCCCTTGGGAGCCATCAAGCACCACAAGGGCCTCCTACCCCACCATATACATGCAACTCTTGCCACAATAGTTTTGATAAGCTTCACAAGTTAAAGTAAATATCCTCAGTTATAATCCTTTCATTTATATTTACTAATCAGGCATCTTAATCCAGCACCCACCAGAAATCTCATACTCTGCCTTTTAAGTGCACCGCACCACATTGTGACAGCAAGGGCTTCCGGTACAAGAAGGACCTTGAGCGCCATATCAAAGAAAGGCATCAAGATTCTGTGCCGGACGCTCATCGGTTCTACTGTCCGTACCCTTCCTGCAAATTCTCTTTGGGTGGAATAAAGCAGGGCTTTTCAAGACCTGATAATTATCGAAGGCATATGCTACAACACCCAGATGCAAAGACGGGGCAAGTTAATTAAAACTGTCCCTCTCACGATCGAGGGTACCATACATAGCAGACAAACGAAGAGTTGCAATCGTCGAAAACTGTGCTTGGGCTACCTTCCTATCGATATGTGAATTGATCCGACTGTATGCCCATCCTCCACGGCGCCACGCGCCCTCTCTCCATTATGCATTACGTATTCTAGCCAATAAAACGTCAACGCCCGCTGAAACGAACACCTGGCGCTCAGCGCCATAACCTCTCTCTGTCTCTTTCTGTATGTGCCCGCACCCTTAAACAATATGTGCAGCCCTCCTTATCAACAACATCTCCCCCTCCGCCTCGCCCGTCCACTCAATGTAAACACATCCTCCCATTCTCTCAGCCCCCCTCCCCCTCTCCTCCTCTCCCCGCCAGCACCACTCTTGATACTCGCCCCGTCCTCCCATCCGCCTCCCATATCACCGTACTGTATCCCACTGAGCGGATCATCCGGGTCAATCTCTCCCAACTCGATCTTCGTCAAAATCATCCTCGCCAGCCGGTGAAACACTTCATCCACTCCCTCACCACTCAAAGCGCTCACCTCAACCGCCACTGGTATCTCCGATTTACTCGCCCACCGACTCGCCTCCTCCCCTCCCACCTCTCTCCCCTCCGGCGCCTCAGAAGCCTGTAACCTCGCCCCAAGCCCCCTAACGCTACCCCCCGGAAGCCCATCACTCCTCTCACTCCACCCACTCCTTTCGCTCCTCGCACTCGCCGAGCTTGGCGCCACAGGAACCGCCGAATCCAATAACGACTCTCCACCTCCCCCACCCGCCAAATCCTCTTTATTTCCCACCAACAGCGTCGTCAGCCTCGGTGACGCCAGCGCCCGCGCATCAGCCAGAAACGGCGGCAGCGCCGCGAACGTCGCCGCAGAAGTGATATCGTACACCAGGATCGCGCCAGCGGCGCCGCGGTAGTACGAGCGCGAGACGGAGCGGAAGCGTTCTGTGCCAGCGGTGTCCCAGAGTTGGAGCTTTATGCGCTTCATGCGCGAGCCGGTGCCGATGCGGATGATTTTGCTAGCGAACTCGACGCCGATGGTTTGGGAGGAGAGGGAGCGCCATTCGTTTTTGATGAAGCGGTGGAGGAGACATGATCTGGGCGGTGGGTTAGCGATAGTTGTGCGATAAGGGGAGAGAGGGGTAAACGCACTTCCCACTGCCGCTGGGGCCGAGAAGAACGATCTTTGCGAGGTAATCGTACATGCTTCCGAGCTCCTGCGGGGTCTGTAAGTGGGTTGCCAGGGGGTGGAAAGGGAGAGCACGAACCTGGTCCCTTGCCGTGTGGCCGGAATCCTCGCTCGCGGCGGAGGAACGGCGTTGGCGCACCATCGCGGGATGGATCGTGAGCTGGGCTGCACGGGAGGGATGGCGTACGGATGTTAAATCGGTACTGTGTGCGTTGTGGTGACGGTGATGAGAGCCGCGATGTCCTCCTTCGAGATACCTTATCGGCTGGCGGTTGGCGTTGATAGAAGGCCGTCACGGGCGGGCTAGGCTTAATGGGGATTAGTGATTGGGGAAATGGGGACCGAGGTAGTGCCCGCCCATCGGCTTCTGGGGGAGTTTGGGGGGGTATATGAGACTTTTTCCAATGGAAGTTCTCATCTTCTTTTTAGTTTCTTGAATATACAGTTTTGAAGATCGCAAATATGAAGATCCAAGGCAGAACATTCCTCATTAGCGGCGGGTAAGTCTACCACTCGCACCTCTCTTATGAGAAACCTCAGCCTTGTCTAACGCTCCCCAGCGCATCAGGCCTCGGCCGCTCCTGCGTCGTCGACCTCGTCAAGGCCGGCGGCAACGTCGCTGTCCTCGACATGAACGAGGAGCTCGCGGCTACCCTCGTTGCCGAATACCCAAAATCCACAAAGTTCTTCCAGGCCAACGTCCTTGAGACTGAGTCCATTGCCGCAGCCGTCAAGGGCTCGCTGGCATGGATCAAGGAGACCGGCTATGAGCTCGGCGGCGTTGTTGCCGCTGCTGGTGTCTCTACCCCCGCGAAGGTAACTATCCCCACGATTTCTCACCCACACGAAGCAGCTACTGACTCTCATGCACCCAGATCATCGACAGGAACGGCAACCCCTTCTCACTCGACGACTTCGACTTCGTCATGAACGTCAACGTCCGCGGCACCATCGACCTGATCCGCCAAACTCTCCCACACCTCACTACCGTTCCCCCTGTCGGCCCCGAGGGTGAGCGTGGCGTCCTCATCATGGTCGCTTCGTCTGCAGCCTTCGAAGGCCAGCCAGGCCAGGTCGCCTACGCTGCCTCCAAGGGCGCCATTGCCTCCCTCACACTGCCGCTGACGCGCGACCTTGCCCGTTACGGAGTGCGTGCTGTGACAATTGCGCCCAGCTTGTTCAGGTCGAACATGACGGCTATGATGAGTGACAAGGTTAGGGGGAGTTTGGAGAGGGTTATGGAGTTCCCCAAGAGGGAAGGGCAGCCGGAGGAGTTTTCAGCGCTGGTTAAGCATGCGGTTGAGAATGTTATGCTGAACGGCACGGTGTTGAGACTGGATGGAGGTATGAGGATGCCGAGTAAGATGTAAGTGGGAGTTTGGACTTCCAGCTTGGAGATGGTGGCTCGGGGGTAGCAAATACAGTAAGATCTCGAAACGAGGTCCTGTAGATTATGATATCTGGCGATGTGGATTAATGGTTACGGAATCTTTACACAAGGAGGTTTGGATATAAAAATCCATATCCTGCGCCAAAAGCATCCTTATATTGAGGTTTCACTATTGCCTGGTATCTGTATATATTCAAACCATTGTATCATATACTATACATCATAAGTATTTATACCACATGTCATGTTCAAGCGGCCAGTTCAAAGCGGTGTACATGATTATAGATTCCATGTTAGGGTTCTATTATCTTCCTATATTAAGAATTCCCACCATTAACCTCTCCAACCCTTCAGTTGGTGAATGGCGCAGGCCAGTGGGGGTGCTTTCCTCCACTCGCCAGCGCCCTAACAACACCCCAGTAAGCCGGGTGCTTGGTGAAGTCCTCAAAGTACAGCGTCGCCGCTCCCTCGCCCGCAAACACACTTGGAACCCAACTGTATGGGTCGTAGAAATCCCAAACGGTAGTTCCAACGCATCCCTTAACAGCAACGCAAGCAGCGACAGTGTTCTCGTAGTCAATGCTCTGCTGTGCTAGGTTGGTGGCGTTGGCTGGCAGCTCAAGGCGGATATCAAGCTCGGTCTGGGCAACCTCGACGCCGGTAGCCACGAAGTCCTCGAGGTTCTGGATTTGCGCCTCGCGCGAGGGGGTGGAGCCGACGATCAGATGCGCCTGTGCGCCGACACCATCAATCCTAACATTCTGCTTCTTGAGGCTGCGGACGAGTTTCTGGACGGCCTGGGTCTTGTTGCTGCGCGACTCGAGGTTGTAGTCGTTGATGTAGAGCTTCGCTGACGGGTCGATCTTGGCGGCGGTCTTGAAGGCGAGAGCGAAGTAATCCTCGCCGATGACGTTGTAGAAGACGGTCTCGCGGAAGGTACCATCGTCGTTGAAGGCCTCGTTCACGACGTCCCAGGCGTAGCACTTGCCCTTCCACTGAGTGAGGACCTTGGTAATGTGGTTGACCACCACAGCGGAGAGTGTCTCCTTGGTCCAGTTGCCTTTCTCCACCCATGCGGGGAGCTGACTGTGCCAGACCAGGGTGTGGCAGCGGAGAATCTGCTTGTTCTTCTTGGCCAGGTTGCCTACAACTTCTCCGTTGGTGAAGTTGAAGACATTTTGCTCTGGCTCAATGTACATCCACTGATATCTTGTTAGCTTGGGCACATTTGGTAGACCAATTGGCGTCTGGATTTAACTCTGGGTCCTTACCTTCTGTCCATTGGAAGGAGTAAGCTGTCCGAACTGCTTGTTGTTGTTCAGGATCTTGGTGTAGTCCTTCTTGTCCAACTCGCCGTTGTCGGTCGCAGTGCCGAAATACTTCTTCCCTGCCTTCACGGCTAGAGTATGAAGCAGATCGTTGTCACTGTGCTTGCCACCATGTCCAATTCCATTCGGGGGGGTTATCCACGGCCACCCAAGTGTTGCGGATACGGCGGGGATGGCAACAAAGGCCGCGAATGACGATGCTTGAAACTTCATCTTGACAGTTGTGAGGATATCTTAAGTCCACGAGAAGCAGGAAGAAGCTGATGAGCAACTGGATGATTGAAAAGAAACGAGAAAGAGGAAATCCTGGTCTACTTAAATTGAACTTGCCATCCAGCCGGGCTGGGGTAATATGCACGCAATTCTGGTACCTTGCATCTTTGTGGAAATTGGTGATATAGCGTGATGGAGCAAGTGAGGAGAAAGCGTCGTCGACGCAATATCAACGGATTGGTTATATGCCGGGTAATTTACGAGCATATTCTAGCCATATCTATGCACGGGTTGGCATGTTTACCAGCTGTGCTAGCCAACAAATCTTGGGGTAAACCTTGGGGGTTGTGGTTGGAATTGCCGATCTTAGCTGTGAATATCTCATAGCCAGCCGTAGCGGCATTCTTGGCTTCCACCTTGCCCTACGAAGCTGGTAGATAGACAGGGCCAAAGCGAGGGGACCGGAAGAGGAGGGGTTTTCTGTTGATCCGGAAGGTCCTGGATAAAGGGTAAACTGACAGAAGACAGGAGGGAGACTGCCGAAAGTCTGGGGTAATTATCCGCTTGTACCAGTGTACTTCCTGCTCTGCCGCTGTTGCGGAGAAGCGGCGCCGAAGAGACGAGAACGCCAGTAGTCACCTTGGCATCATTGAATGAAGAGAGAAATTGCACTTCATCTATGGGGAAGTACCTGTAGATGCTCGGCAAGTACGCAGGTGCGGAGTACCCGAGCAGTTGTCGAATGAGGCGTCTTGAGGCTAAAGTCAAGGGAACATTCCATGGCTTCGATAGACGGCCCCAAGCCCTATTCAGCCTGAAAATATAGTAGGTACGAGTGTCCCGTCCCCCCCGCGAAGCTTCAGGGGTTCGATGCTTTTTCCACGTGCTAGAGCTTCTGGACCTAGGAGGAAGTTATCCGACTCGTTAAACCACCAGTACTTCGCGTTCAGCCAATTCACCTGAAGTCCTCTAATATCAAATAAATGCCTTCATCCTAGCTTGGTATACATCCCCAGCGCGGCAGGAGCTCTCACTCGATGCCCCGAAATGCTATGCTAGATTCAATTACAAAATGCCACCCTTCATATACACCATAAATATCAAAATATACAACCATCCCGTCTGCTCCAATATATACAGCTATCCAGCCGTAGTGAGCACATAGCTCGTAATAGCACTCATCCTCTCAGTAGTCAGCTTCAGTGTGATCCGCAGCAGCTCCTGTGCCACATCCTTATCCTTCTCTTGCAGCACCTCCCACTGCCCCCGATCCATCAGCCACACGACACAATCTCGCTCCGCGATCACCGTCGCCGTCCTCTCCGTCTCGGAGAAGAAAGGCAGCTCGCCACAAGTGGTCCCCGCGACGATGCTTTCGAAGTATCGTCCCTGAGGGAGGTCGTAGTCTGCCCTCAGTATACCGTCCTCCAGGAGATAGAAACCGTCTGCGGGTTCCTCGCGACGGAAAATCGTCGTGCCAGCCGCGTACTCTTTGCGAGTGAAGTAGGGCACGGCACGGAACCAGAAGTCCTCGTTTTTGTTGGTCAGTCCCTGGAAGGTTTGGAGGATCAGACGGAGAGGCTCCTTGAAATTCTGCCATTTGTGTGTGGAGTTTTCATGCTCCGTCTCCAGAGACTTGGTGGCTGCAACGGCTAAGTGGTTGCGGCGCGGAGAGCCAAGTAGACTGGGGAAGGACTGATGGGTAGAAGTTGTAGAAAGGCGCCGTGCATTGACATCCCTTGACAAGGCGCTCGCGCTACGAGCATGCTGAGCATTCCTTTCATCCTTGTTGAGGTACAGAGCCTTCAAAAGTCCATTCTCGCAGCTTTCAAGTGCGGAGTTGAGGTCTGGAAGCAGGGTGACCTCGTTCCCTCCCTCACCAAGACCAACATTTCGAAGGCTCAGGCCGATTGGGCTTTCTGAGGAGACGCCGCTCATGACGATAGTAACACCCTTCTGACTGAATATTCTGTTCAAGCGATTGAACGCCTCAGCCGCGGAGTAATCTATGCCAGTGACATGCCACAAATCGAATATTAGATAGCGGATTGGGCGATGGTTGAACGCCTCCTCCTTAATCAGGCTCCTTATCCTCGCCTCGACGTCAACAATGGTTCCGAAAAACAGATACCCAGCGAGCTTAGTAACATGGATCTGTCTTCCGACCTGGCGTAGATAGTCATGCTGGACTTGGTTCCTCCGAACCGTCGAGCCAGCAATTTCTCCCGAATAAGAGGCTCGCACTGCTGGTACACGCGAAGTTTGCACGACTAAGCTGACGAATGCCAGTGCGATACCAACAAATATGCCAACGACGAAGTCATAAGTTCCCATGACCAATACAATTGCAATGACTGTTAGGTATTCAAGCGGCTTGAGTTTCTTTCTTGGGTCCCAGACAGCCTCGAACACTAGCTCGAATCCGAGCACAAAAATGAGGACACCAACCATCATGACAGGAATGTACCCGATGAGCCCCGGCCCTGCCATGAGAACCCCGAAAGTTGCTAGGGCAAGAATGAAGCCGGCAACTCTACTGTTTCCTCCGGACTTGATGAAAAGAACACTGTTTGTGTAGACCAGGTAATTCTGGATGCTTCCCGCAAATCCCGACAGCGCATTGGAGATGCCATGGGCCACAAGCTCTCTATCAAGATCCAAATGATCTTCACCAATATTGAAGGCAAGGGCCGGGATATTGATCGGGACATGCAGAACACCAAAGAAGGTCAAGGCAAACATTGCCGGTATATTTTCAGCAACCGCGCCCCAGTGGACAAGCTTGAAATCTGTAGGTGTCAGCGTATTCTAAGGCGAATCTTGGAGGTGGAGCATACCGTATAAAGTATAGAAATACCACCACGGTTCATCCGCATCTGGCGCATCGAAAATCCATCCATCCTCTCTCAACTGAGGTATATCCAACTGTGGTAATGCAAATACAAAAAAGTAGAAAATGGCGGGTATCAATAATATGAACGTCGGAAGATAGTATTTGCCGGTAAATATCTTTGAAGAGCGGTATAGAAACAAACCTAACACTAGTGGTGTTACCCACTGAAACACCGTGTCGAACTGGATTAATTTGTGTAATGTTTTCCAGTTGTACTCGAGATTGCCCTCGAGGCGAGCCGTAACTTCCAGCCCTGTGGCAATCAAGAACCAACCGACACCACCGATGCATCCAATTAGGATGTGGCGGGGGATAAAGCCAACGATATATCCAAAGCGACAGATTCCCATCAGGAAGAACACTAGCCCAGTAAGGATAGAACTTATCGCATACGATGTGATAGTGGTTGAGATGACAGCTTTGGGGTTGTCCTCCCCAACAGTCGCCAGGATAGTGAAGGCCATCTTATGAAAGAACGGCACAACCTCAATCATCTCGGAGCCGACGCCTCCCTTAAATATACTACCGCCGAATGAGAATACGAGCTGCGATACTATACAGGACACGTAAAACATCGATATGCCTGCAGGGCCTAGCTTCTCAAACAGCGGCTCTCCTAGAGGAAAGAGAATCATGCCGTACGAGAGGGCATCAAGAACATTGAGCAGCGCTCCTAGAACAACGGCTGGAATGTACCCTGCTGGCTCAACAACTGACCTCTGCCATATGACCTTCTTATCCCACTTCTCTGGACTTGAAACCAAGCGTGCGGCACGGCGCCCTCTCCTCAGTTGCTTCGAGAGTATCTTGTTGACTTTGGGCCAGGACTTGATCCTTCGAATTGGTTGTGCCTCCAAGTCATGACCTCCGCTGAGATAATTTGGCCGCTGGCTCTGTCCTTGCGACACCTGGCGAAGTAATGGGGTATGCTCCGTGGCGTCCGCTCCACCAGGTGTTGAATTCTTTCCCTGGCCAGATATTAGGGCCTCCTCATCACCGGTATCCTCTGCAGTATCTCCTCCACCAGAATCAATCTCGTCGTCTGGTGGAGATGCAGCCAAAGAGGCCCTCCGTAGCATATCTGCCAATACAGAAGTGCCCGGGGACCTATACGGTTGTCCCTCATGCTGTGGGGTTCCTGGCTCCGAGATCTCCTTAATAACGGATGGTTTCGTAGGGCCATAGGGTACGTGTGGTGTGGCGCTGTCATCTTCTCCATCTCCCCACGCTTCTAAGTTTGATCCAGCATTTGAATGCGGCGATGAGCTTCGTCGAGGCGAACTGCCCATCATCGAGCGAGATTGCTCAGAGAGCGCATACGAAGCAAGCTCCGCTGTGTCTTCTCGAACATCGCGGGCATGTTGCTGGCTATCATGGGGTGCTATAGAATTGCGTGATCAGCAACGTACATTGCGCTCAACACTTTTGACATATACGCACCTGGTTGCCCACGGAATGAACTGTGGAAAAAAGACCTTGTCGGTTCCCTTTGGCTGTACACATTTGAGGGACTTGCTGGCATGCCAATCGGATCCGATGGCTCTCCAGAGCGAGCAGACAATCCCGGCGATGGCCGAGCACTAGAATCGCCATAGCTACTACTTAAGTGGACTGGCCAGAGGAGGTTCTGAGCGGTCGTGGCTGCAGACAATGCCCTCTGCCTCCTCGATGGCGCGAGACTTTCGGACGCTGGCAGCGACATTCCTACGATGGCGCTCGCGGATGCACGTCGCACGGAATCAAGCACAAGCACTATCCAGCAGAGCAAGCTCTATCTATACCCATGGCGCGAACGATAGCCGTGTCGCTCAATAAGCGGGTCTTCGAGGTCTAGAGCATTGCGGGGTCCGTGTCGAGATAAGTGACAAGATTTCTTACGTAGCTAGCTCCCGACCCTTGGTTACTGGCGCTAAGAGATTTGGGTGAGTGGCGATATTAAAGGGTCTCAAGACTGCTCTCACAATTATTGCTCTATAGATTATATTTTTCATATATTAGGGGATTACTGGGTATTAAATCCGACAAATGAATGGGCGGGGTTCTCATGGAGATGCAAGGCTATGGAATGTCTCAAATAATATGAGCTACGTCATAGTAGCCAATGCGAATGATTGGACTGACATGGACCCCAACTGTCAGGGCACAATTTAAAAGGATTGGCTCCGCGTAAGTTGATCTACATATTTTATCCAGATGCAAAAATATCGATTTGTTCAGTTATAATATTATCACTCTTCAAAGGGAGTGGCATCGATATCAGCCTCATGCAGGAATTGTGGTCCGTGGCCACATGCTTGTAGAACCATGCATATTATACATATAGAATCAAATGCCAAGTGCCATGAATCCACGATGTTACCAAGTCCACGAGCGTGTTGAAGGGACGCGTCTTCGATTCAGTATATTTCCGCCACGGTGGCTGACCGACAGATATAACACCAACAATTGAAGGTTTTAATCTCTTTCTGCTGACGCATTGACTCCGGTAAACCCCACTATCTACCCTCGGACACATTGAGACAGGACTCTTGTCGTCGTCCCAAGTCCAACTTGGCTGAGTGAACTCGACGCGGGGTTGTACCTGCCGCCTGAGGGCTTTAACGAGTGACACTCGGAGAGGAGCGTCTCGCAGAAGATTCATTCGGTTTGCTCGACTGAACCATAACTGTGATCAGGCGATCGCCCCGGGATATTCAGCGAGCGGCATTCATAGAGAGGAGCGTCCCGTCGAAGACTCCTTCGGTTTGCTCGACTACAGCGTAACTGTGATCAGGATATTTCAACCAAGGTTTGGTTTAGCTGAGCTTTTGGAGATATCCTTGGGCAATGAGTCGCTCCACGTCGCCTTGTCGAACATAAAACTGGCTATTCTTGGTCAGAGTTATCGACCTGGATATCATGTTAGTCGCTTGTATAAGCAGGGCGAGCTTGGCTGCCACAATGGAAGCTATATCTTACCCATATTCCGTCTGTATCTCTCCTGCATCCTTTAACACTCTCACGTCTATGAACAAGTCCCTTGGCGGCTCTAAACTGCCTGCCAAGTCGACATCCGTCCACTGCCCCGTGTATGACGACAAAAGCTCGCTGTATTTTCTGACATACTCCTCTTCCTCGGGGCTCAGATTATGCTTGTTGCTGTCTCCATTGCCCACTTCCCCGCCAGCCGCATTTCCGCTTTGAATCCTGCTGTTGTAGCTCTCCTGGGCCTTCTGTTGTTGAACTGGCGCATCAAGAATATCCTCGCCGCTCCAGACCAACTCCTCTAGCTTATCAGTCCTGACCCTATGGTACGCAAGCAAACAGCGCTTATTTCGTCTCATGAACAGGTGGTTGACGAGCAGCGTGCAGGCCGTAGCCGGGTCCTCCGACGGTGTGAAAGAGCCATTGAGAGACTGCGTGATAGTTTCAATGTCTTTGTGTAACTCGCGAGCTTCACGGGTAACAGCGCGAACTGTCTCGGTCTGGTACGGCGGCAGGTTGGCGAGGCCTTGAGTGCGCTTGGCGTGTTGGGCCTTGTGATTTGTTAGGGAAATTCAGGTTCCGCCAATGCTTCATGTAGACTTACGAGCTTGTTGCCCAGGTCGCCATACATTTGAGCAGATATGGGGCAGGTTTGTCGAGCTTGTGGTTGAAGGTGAGGGGCTGTAGTACAACACGTCACGTCCAAGCGCGTCGCTTGGATGCGCCAATCGCGCTTTCTCCACAAGACTCTGTTCCAACGACATTCCCGCCAACATTCTTGCCGAGAGCATCATCAAGCAACCCGCAATACACGATGAAGAATGGGAACTTAAAGTGGTTAGCCACGGTCTCATATTTTATTATTCATGAACAGTTTTCATTATTCTCAGTGAGCCGAGGCCCTCCAAAGCTGTTGCCCAAATGATGAATACTGGGTGGTTCATAACTGGAAAATGATTTCTAGTTTCTCGTGCAAGTGCAGCGTCTCACATATGCAATTTTAAGAGTATCATTTCGTATTTCTTTCAATTGGCTTTGCAAAACCATTTACAGATCCCTATCTACGTCTCGCCCAAACCGCGGTGATCATTTCCAAGTCGCCGGTCTATGGAGTATCAAATCAGACCATCCCTCAAAAAAGAAGACGCCCCCCCCCCCATAATGAAGACGTTTCTATGGTTCCAGTGAATCCTCCCAACAGTAAGGACGCCTCGATAGTTCGCTCCAGTACGCCCGCCCCAATAATGAAGACACTTCGATAGTTCTGGTGCATTCTTCCCAGTAATGAAGGCGCTCAATAGTTCCATTGTGTCCGCCCTAACAATAAAGACGCCCTGATGGTTTTAGTGCCTCCTTCCAAGAACAAAAACGCCTTGGTAGTCCCGAAGTGTCCTCCCAAATGACGAAGTCGCCATGATAATTCCAGAGTGTTCTTCCCCATAGTAAAGACGCCATGATGATTCCCTCCCGCTTAAACAATCAAAATATTCACATCAGTCTTCTTGCCCCGATTCGGTACCCATCCACTTGTTATTGAACTCGTCCCCGACATCCAAGCTATCGACGATATGCCACACGTCTTGGCTGTTCGGATCATCCAGCTGCTGGTTTAAGATTGGTGTATCAGGAATTCCAGTTTGCGATCCCGGATAATCTGGGTACTCTGGGAACTCCTGTTTCACTCCATCTGTGACTATTTCCAGTTGTTGCTGCAAAGGTTGCTGGTTTCCGTCGAGAACTGCTAGCTGCTGCTGCTGCTGCTGCAAAGGGTGCTGGCCTCCATCAGCGATTCCGAGTGGTTGCTGATAGTATTGCTGGTTGAACATGAGCCCGTTATTATCCAAGAATACTTCATTATCGTCGGCGCTGTATATGTTGTCATAGGGTTGGTCATGGCCCATGAGTGAAGGGTCAATCTTGTTCTCTGGCTCGTCTTGGTACCCATTGAAGGACTGCTGAGGTATTCCACCATTCATGGCTCCATTGTGTTCATTGAAGGAATGCTGAGGAATTCCACCATTCATGGCTCCATTGTTTTGGTAATACTCTTGACGATAACCTGGATGCGGCGCAGAATTCATGCCAGGACCCCTTGTCCTTCTCAATATCACATCGTGGATGTTGGGGTTTTGCATGTTGGGCACAACCTCTTGCTGCCAGTACTGCCCCTCGGGGATATTCGGCCTATATGGCTCTGGTACATGCCTTCCCGGGTTTGATGCGTGGTACGCTGAACTTGGATAATTGCCACCCATCCCTGGCTCGATGCTGCTGCCCCTCGAATCCATCTCGAATCCATAGTACGGCTGAGTCTGGAATTTTGCAGGGGGAGTGTGACGTGGTTTGAGAGACAGCTTCTGACGCTTCACCCTGGTGCTGCTGATATGACCTCCGTTCCAATCGAAGTCCTCGAGCCCCGATTCTTCATCCGACACCGACGCCTTTCTCTTCGGCGCCTTGGCTGTCCCGGCTTTCGCGGGCGAGAACTTGTATCCTGGATGGGCATTTTGGTGGTTCTGTCGCTCGATTCTAGCCCATTCGTTGAATTGCGCGCGGACGCTGTCTGGCTCCAGCGGCCAGCTGTCGCCGCAGACTTGGGAAACGACTTGGTGATTGTTTTGCAGACACCAGTTCTTCGTTCGGTTTTGGTATGCTTTCCGGTACAACATGAAAGAGTTCATTGGTCTCTTGACCTTTCCCGGGTTCTTGCCCTCCTCGACTTCCTGCCGCCTGATCTCTGCTGATCGGTTCACGTACGCGTCAATATCGACCACTGGAACGTGGGTCCAGTCTTTCGTCAGTTCGCTCAGCGGGTGTTCCAATCTGGCTATCTTATTCTCCGCCTTGACTTTCTTCTCCTTCTTGACCTTCTTGGCCTTTGGCTTTGGCGATACCGCCCGAGTAGTCGGCTTTGGCGATGGCTTCAACTGCTGAATCGCTCGATTGATAGCCTGTCCACTTCTCGTGCACCTCACATTCAGTGGAGGTGACATTGCCGATGGCGCTGGAGACGCCTCGTGGCTCCCATATCCGTACTGAAATGGTCAGCTACGTTCTGGGTCAGACCTAAGTTGCTTACGAGTTGCTGATCATCTGCTACCGGCGCATAGTGAGAGTTCTCTTGCTTCATGTCATACTGCAAGTTTTCCTGTTCGCTGTCAGGACGGAGGCCGAAGTATAGCGGAACTCAAACCTACATATCTAGGTCCGCCGACCGCAATATTTGGCGACAGGCCATGTTGGAAGATCTCTTGGCCGTTGCTATATTGGTAGAGACCGTTGTATAGTGTGTCATCCAAGCCTTGTACTGATGATCCACTCGGCGACATTTGACTTCCTCCTCCCTCAAATGAGTTTGACTGGTGCTGGAAGGAAGAGTTATGTTGTATCAACTGTCTAAAACCATCTTGGATGTCGGCGGCGTTTGATGGTGGCGGTGTCGGGGGAATAGTGCTGGCTGCTCTATCTGACATTTCGTCCAGAAGATGAAACAGGATCTTGGGTTGTATTCTTTAAGATTCAAAGGTTAAAGTTCAAAGATAATCGGGGGTCCCGGGCTAGCTATAGGGGACCACCAAACTCCGGGGCTAATATCAGTTGGCAGCCAGAAACGCCAGAAACAGAAACATCAACCCGGTAATCCTTCCCCACTTGTTCATGTAAGTAATTAACTAGAGTACATGAATCTCAAAGACAGTTTCGCCTACTGGCCTGTCGCTAACTAGCAAGGTTATTATCAGTCACAACATGTCTCTGTCTCGGCAATCTGAGCGGTAGCGAGAGTCTCGATTGCAGCCCTCCAAACGACCTATCAGACGACAACGCTCAACCCAGCCGCATTCCACCTCACGTTCGTTTTCGGACCCTGCGCCCGCTTTCGTGGACGCCCATCTCGCACGCCCGCATTCCCATCTGATTTGCCATCCCTGCCGGCGCAATGACGGCTTCAGGCCCATCTGCCCGCGCGGCCCTGGGAGGTGATGGACAGGGACAGGGACAGGGCGGGACCTGCATCTGAGGTGAGAGATTCGCGCGCGGCTGGCTGCAGTAGCGTCTTCTGCGCTTAGATGCATGGTTTCCTACGTTGTTTGGACGTCTGTCTCACTTACGGTGCAGCTTGAACATGGCATTAATTACGCATCAGACGGATATTCATAAGGTGAGTAGCTGCTGCTGCCTCCAGACGCGTCTCTCTTTCTCCTCCCATTCTCAATTTTCAAATTCACTTCACATTCACTTCCGTCGTTTTTGTGGCTTGCCTCTTTCTCCCCATCTCCGCCACACCCTCCCTCACGTTCCCATCCTAGCTCTCACATCATTCTTTGTACAGCTCGGTCCTATCACCCCACCACCCTCTAAAAACAGCCATCTCAACCCTCACAACCTTACTCCCGGGACAAAGGATCCTCTCACCCTCATCCTTCAAATTCGCCGCTCTGGTCATAGCCACCACCAACGTTCGCAAACAGCCCTTTTCCTCTCTCCCACAGACAACACCGTGAATGTCAAATCCCCGCCTCAAACTCCGCATCCCAGCCCATTCTACGGCCTCACACCGGGCGCTTTCTTGGTTGTCATCCCCCCGCGTTAGGTACGCCATACATACATCCCACCCACCCACATCATCCGCCATTAGATCTCCCGCAGCGACGCACCCTTATTCGATCCCACTTGAAACTGTCATATCACCCCCCTGCCATCACGGCGCAGCCTCACAACCTCACAACAACAGTAGGATCTCATCATTTCCAAATCCCCATCATCCCCGCTAACCCCTCCACCGCCGCCACCACACCATCCTCTCCTCCCCTCCGTAGAATCCGGCGAAGGAGCGCGTGCCCAACGCCCCCGCTCACATGGTATTCCCCCTGGAATGTGGGCAGGAGGCCCCCTGCCGGGCCCATCTCTGTTTCGGGAATGGCGTTGGTTGGGTTGGGGTGTCACGTGATATCCCTTTCTTTGGTTCACTTGTTCACCCCCTTACTTCCCCAGACCGTTTCTACCGTTTTTCTTACCCGTCGCTTTTTTAACTGCGGTTCTGTGGGGGAGGGGCTATTTTGGACGAGGCTGTGCGCTGCGAGCAGGAAGGAAGGATGCACGTATTTGTTGTTGTTGTATAATTATCCTGCGGTCTCGCCCCGTTCTGATGGAGATTTGTTTTTAGATGGTATTTGGATTTTGGTTTATTTTCATACGAGACTATTCGGCCCTCTTGTCCCGTGTTTTTTCTGCATCCGCTCGCAGGAGTGGCTGATGCAGGATGTGAGCAAAGCTTGTCATGTGACGTCCCTTCTAGGGCAGGTTTGTTGGTTTCGTTTGCTCTTGTGGCTTGCGGCGGTGGCTGGGACATAAAGCGTTTCGTTGACGCGCGGAGAGGCAAACGCGGGTTTTGTGGGATAAGCGCTGCATGTGGGGTTTGTTGATGCGCGGTGCCTTTCTTTCGTGGTGGCATGACGGCGGGGAGAATGCGTGAGGATATCTGTGTATTAATCTTCATGTTAGGCTTAAGAGGTGAAAAGGAGGCAGTATTGGGTTCAGATGCACGTCTATTATGCTTCCAAGCAGACTCACCTGCTGTCCGCTGTCATCTATTGTTGTATATATAACACCAGAATCTCGCACCCTCTCTCTTGGCCCTGATCCAGATCACGTCCATCCGGGGTAGATGGACGTGGTTTTAAACTTCTCAACCCCGTCACACATATCTCCTGCCCCGTTGCCCCATACTTCACCACTTCCCCCGCTTGAGCACGACGTCGTCCCAACCAACAATCCCCATTCACAACTTCCCCGTCGAACATCACCCCCTACCCACCACCCATCCTCTCCTGTCCCAGGACACTATCCCCATCAAGCACCGCAGTCGTCCCAACCAACAACCCCGTTAGCCGCATGTCCTCGAGCTGGATATGCGGTGAACAAACCCGCCCATCCAACCCCGCATATCCCATCATCCCAACTCTCTTCACAACCTCATCCACCCCCCCCATCCCACCAACCCCTCCCCATTCACGCGCTCACACGCCCATAAGCGCGCCGCGTCACACAAAACAACACCCGTGTTACACCCGCGCTGATAAGATATCCCCATCACCCTGCCGTAATCCCCGTGTTACACCCCGATTGCCAAGGCGCCGGGACATGCATGCACGTCAGCAAAAACAGCAACCACCGCATCTGCAGAGTTCGCTTTCAGCACTGCTTCATTTTTCATACCACCATATCATCTCCACGTCCCGTCTCGGCGTCCTCTTAGATCCCTTGCCTCGTACGCCCACGTTTGAGGATGTATGGACTGGAGCGGAAGAAGTTTGGTTCTTGGTATGGTGGTGTGAGGGTATGGGGATGTTGGGGGACGTAGTATCTACATAGCTGGGCAGATGGATGGGGATATGGATATGGATATTGGTGCGGTATGCTGGTCCAATGTCGTTGGGGGACGTGATACTACATATCTGGGCGGCGGGTGGGGAGGGGGTGTATGGGTGGGGGGGGTTAGGTAAGGGGGGTTGTGGAACGGTGAGGATTTGGGTGGTGGTATTTCGCCGAGACGGGGACAAGATAGTGAAGGTGGGTTGATGTGATGAATCTATTATGGGGGTGGTTTGGAGATGGTTTGGTGAGTGTTTTGTTGGTTTTGTTGTTGATATGAAAATACACGATGTTTTTATTAGAAGTGATTGGAAAATATTGGTTCTTTCTTAAACTTTTTTAATATTTTATTCCTTATTAATATATACCAGCAGATATAATATTCTTCACCCATCACAAGTATATGATTTGAACAAGCACACATAGTCACAACACAAGAAGACATCATCAGCACGCTCACGAGTTAATATTCCCACTAACTACCGCAATAAAGCAAGCAAGCAGATGTCATATCATCATCACTTCGTGGCCATTTTCTCCTCCCCTCCCCAATCGATCAAATCTCTCCAAAAGACAACAAGAGATCCTCCAACGACAACAGACTGTGTAACTGTTTCTCAACGCCCATATCCAACCACCAAACCAATCAATCAACCAACCAGCCATCAAGGCAAAATACACTTCCTCCTTCCCGCAACAAGTCCAAAAACGCCTCGCTCACTCTCACGCTCAGTCCCATTTCATCCCCAGTTGTAGATTTGATCGCTCATGGATCGCTCACTCAACAGCACTCCAATCCCCCTCCTCCCCAATCCCACCCCCACCAACATGACCCAGCCTCAAAAACCTCCCCCCAACACCCAAGCTCACCACCGAGCTACTACGTCTATGCTCCACCGGCGCCGGCATCCCGACCGCGACTTCCACCGGCAGTAAGGGGATAATCGAGACTCCGCGTGCTGAAGCGGGGATGAAGGGCGAGGAAGCCGGGGTGGTGATGGGGGAGAGCGAGAGGAAGGTGTGCGGGGCGGGCAGGGCGGGAGGGGTGATAGTGGAAGTGGTGGGGGCGAGGGAGAGGAAGGTGAAGGGGGGGGGGATGCGGAGGGTGCGGGGGGCGAGGGGGTAGTGGTGTTTGGTGGACATTTTGGGAGTGTGTTGTAGTGGTGGCGGTGGTTGTGTGTGGGTGTGGTATGGTATGGTATGGAGGTAGTTCGAGAGGTGAGTGAGGAGTGGTAGGTTGGAGGTAGGTAGGTTGGGTATAGATTCGTTTGATCGGAGTTCGGAGTTCGACGTAGAGTAGAGATAGATGTGAAGAGATGTCTGTTTACAAACCGTAGTTCGAGGGGGAGGACAGGCAATATAAATATACGCTCTAGCCCTGGAAAGCAATCGAAAGCCCGCTCGTCCTCTCGTGTTGTCAGCACCTTACACGCGGCGTGTCTGACCTTCTTGTCTCGGCGGAAGCGCGGGTTGCAGTGGCCGGTCAGTCGGTAGGTTATAAATCAGCGACCGATACGTCGGTGAGATCTACTCGCGCGCGGCCAATTGAACAAAAGGCTTGGTATGGCTTGGTATGTCTCGGTGTTATCTCTCTCCTGCTGTGTTCGTTGTTTGTTGTTGTTTTTCTCTTGGGGTTTAAGGTCGGCGAGTCGTTGGAGATGTGAGACGTGGACGGGGCCCACGTGGAGGGATGAGGGGTGGAGGAGGGGTCAAGCCACCAACAAGCATGCAGCAGGCGAGAGGATGGATAAGGTGGTGATGGTGAGGACGACTGGATTGCGAAAAGTGAGGGCGGGTGTGATTGGTGTGGGCCGGCTTACGTGTTGAGAATTGGTCGATGGATTGGTGAGCGGCGAGGTCGGCAGGTTTGTTTGTGTGTGATGGTGGTGGTGATGACGGTGATGGTGAGTGTAGAGAGTAGAAGAAAGAAGAAGACTGGAGTTGAAGGGGAAAGGGAAAGATGGGGGGGAACCTACCTATATACACAACTACACCCATACTTCCATACCATCCCCCCATATAACTTACATCACGATTCTCTCACTTTGACAATTTTGTTAGTGGTGTTGTTGGTAGTCGCCGGTCGCAGTTTGTCAGTCGGCGCGAATCAGGAAAGGGCAAAAGCAGAAAATAGAGATTGAGTGGTACGGAGGTACGAAGGTACACCACGAAGGTACACCACGCACGGGTACAACATTTCACAGGCATACACACATACTTTTACGTTGTACCTACCTATGCTCGGCCTGTGTCCCTCGGCACATGATTAACAAAATATCCTCCGCCGTCCATCTCCCCATCTCCTCCCCATAGGCTCTCATACCCCCTCCCACGACCCTCTCAAGCCTCCTACCCTCCTACTAGCCCCTCCATCTCTTCGAAACTCACACCACCTCAAAACTAAAACTAACAAGCAATACCCGATCCCGTTCATTGGCCACACACACACAAACCTTACCGCCCCATAACTCGAGAATATCCCGGATGAAGACGAGAAGAAGACTCCAAACTTCCCAGATTCCCGACTTCCTCCTCCAGCCCTCACTAACACCAGTACAGTAGTCCCCTGACAGCTCTCCACATGCCCCCCGAAGAACGAACACCACAAACTCTCCCCCATCCCCCCCTCGGTCCCCCGCCCCGCCCCTACCCGCCCTCCCCCCATCCTCATCCCCCCAGCACGCACCCCCCCGTCTCGGCGCCCGGCCCAACAGCCTCCATCCAAACACCTTATCCCCCCGCCAAGCCCCCTTGCATCAGCTGAGGCCTCCCAGCTTTCGTCCCCCCGCTTGGCGTCTCCGCGGCGCTGTGGTGCGGTGCCCGAGACAAATCGAATTATTTTACATTTTCACCACTACTACTACTGTATGGAGGAGGAGGAGTGGTGGTGGTGTATGCAGTAGGGTGCGTGCGTGCTTAGCTGGCTTGGCTGTGCGATGTGCCTGAGCTGGGTGGGGGGCATGGGGGTGACGAAGGGGCTTGGCGGGGGGTTGCGCGAGACTCTGGGCGAAGCGTCGTGGCTGTTGAGGATGGGGAGATCGACGCGGAGGTCTTGGGATAGTTTTCGTCGCCAAGAATCAGGGAGGACGGGCAGAGGCGGGTGTTGCTTGTGAAGATGCGGTTTGTGAGAGTATGAGGATGAGGTGGAGGGGTTGCACGTCATTGTGGGATTGGCTGGTGGGGTGAAACGACGGCACTGGACCTGTACGTACTGGACTGTGGAGGGAGTATGTACTGTACTGAGTGCCCTACGGTAAGTGCGCTGGGGGAGGTGATGTGGCATGTGAAATTTGAGATCGTGGGATTGGGGATCTATGCGCTAGGACGGGGAAATGCGGGGAGTGGGTATCAAGGGGGCGTGCGTGCCTGGAGAAGAAAGGGCAAGGGGGGTTGGGTATAGTAGGGTAGGTAAAGGTAAGTAAGGTTGTGAGTGTCTGCGTGATCGATCTCGAGCTTATCTTTCCTTCTATTTTGGAATGAGTGAGACGCCCGTTGGGAGGTCTATATGGATGGATTGGCCGGATGAGACAGTCATTTCAAAAGGGGCGGATGCCAAGTCTGGAGAAGAGGGCAAGGGGGGTTGGTTACTGGAGGGTAGGTAAGGTTGTGAGGTCTGCGTGATCGATCTCGAGCTTATCTTTCTTCTATTTTGGAAAGACTTACCGTTGAGAGTCTACATGGTTGCGTGGATGAGACAGTCATTTCAAAGGAGGCGGACGCCAAGTCTCAACATAAATTTTGTTTTGGATTGCAACATCAGCAGCCCGTCCAGAACGCCGGATGGATGATTTCAGATGCCCGTTTCGCATCTTTACCCGTTATAACACAATAACACAATATTCTATCTCCCCCCCTACTCATCATCCTCCTCCCCCTCATCAGAAGACTCAACCACATCATCCATCTGCACATCCTCCCCCCTTCCCTTCTTCCCCTTCTTATCCTCGTCCCTCCTCCCCGCCTCCAAAATCCTCGCCTTCTCCTCCCTCTGCTTCCTCTGCCCAACAACATACGCCCCCAACGGCGTCTTCTCCCACTCGAACCCCTTCAGGAAGCCCTCCACTCCCGCCCTATTCCCAGGCGCAAACTCAACCTTCACACGCCTCTCCTCCACCCACCTCCCATTCGCCTCGATCTTCTGCACCAGGATCCCTAGCGCAGCATTGACCTTACCGTTGCGGTTCCCGGTCTTGGCACCGGCTTCTTTTAACCACCGCTTCAGCATGACAATCACTGGTAGACCCAACTCAGGCGCCGCAACGCTCGTAGACCACAGCACGAAGAACTCCCCCAGTAGCTCGACGACCTGCTCACCAACGCCATCCTGGTAGACCCGCGTGCGCAAGTAGATTTTAGGCGCCTTATACGCGACCGAGAAGTCGAGCGGGCGCTGCGTAGAAGGCTTAGCATGTTTCTTCATCTCCGCCGCGGAGAGGACCTCGAGCAGCAGCGGCGCGAGAGGGATATACGTCCCCGTCGCGCGCGACAGTCGCAGGAGCGAGCGCACGAGGTGGAAGCGCAGGGGGAAGTACGTCGCGGTGGGGATGAGACGCATAGCGCCCAGCGTGACCTGGACAGCGGGGTAGATCAGGGCGCGGAGTTGGGATTCCTTTCCTCTCGCTGCTTCCTTGAGGGGCGAGCAGTGCTCGGCGAGGACGCAGGACCAGAAATCCAGGGAGTGGATGTACTGCCAGTTGTAGATCGTTTTGTATGACTCCTTCGCGTTATTCGTGATGCTGCTGCGGAGATGGATGGCAAGCTGGCGGATGAAGGTGAAGCCCGTCGTGTACCCGATTGTTGGGTCCAGACCCCACAGCTCGGCGGCAGAGTTCTTCATCAGGTTTATGCCTTGGATCGTGTGGATTGTCGTGTTGCGCGCGCCCTTGACGAGGCCCTGGTACACGGTCTTGAGGACTGCTTCGCGGAGGCCGGCGTCGCCGATCACGGCGAGGCGGCGCACGACGAGGAAGGCGGTGATGCGGGTTGCTTCGCTGCTGGAGGCGTCGGACCAGATGTCCACGACTGTCTTGACGATGCCCTTGAGCACCTTCTTGAAGGGGAGGAGGTATGGGAGGAGCGGGTTGATGGTTGACAGGGTCAGCTTGAGGGTTGCCTCGTCCGAGAGGGTGGTGAGCAGGTGCTGGACGGAGGTCGTGTGAGACTTGAGTAGCGGCGTGAGGGTCTTGAATTTCTTCGAGTCGGTGGAGACGCGGATTTTGCCCGCGGCGCTCTCTTTCACGGGGAGGTGGTGCTGCAGGACCTCGGGGACGAGCTGGAGGGTGACGACGAGAAGTTGGTGGTAGACTTCGGGGTTCGTAATCGTGTATTTGTAGTCCTTGCCCTCATCCTCGTTGACGTGTGCGGCTGCTCTGAAAGCGAGGACAACCTGTCGCATCGCTCGTAACGAGTGCTGCTCGGACATTGCCTTCTTCCACTTAGCGACCATCTCCTTTGTGACTTCAGTCTCGTCGAGCATCTCTTCTTCAGACTCCTCGTCCACCTCCATCTCCTCAGCCTTAGCCTTCTTGCTCTTTTTCGACTTCTTCTTAGGCCTCTCCTCCTCCTCCTCGCTGCCGCTAAGGCCATCAACCTCGGCCAGATCGGCATCCTCGTCGAAATCGAGTGTCTCGGGATCATTCTCCTTGAGGTATTTGTAGAACTCCGGATCCTTCTCAGCCAGTGCCTCCATAGCCTCCTTGCTCATTCCCATATCCTCATCCTCATCCTCACTACCCTCATCATCGCTAGCAACCGGTGCCTCCTCATACGAAGCATCAGAGGAGTCTCCCTCATCCTCCTTCTCCGCCTCCGGCTCAGAGCGCTTCCTCTTCCCCAGCGCCTTCTTCGCATTCTTCTTTGCCAATTTCTCCGGGACCTCGAAACCCCCAGCAAAGAAATCATCGACGCTCATCTGGCCGAACGGATCGGCCTTGGGCTCAGGCGCACCCTCCTCTCCATCCTCCGCCTTGCCTTTGCCTAGGAACTCAGCATCCTTCGCATTCCTCAGCGCCCTCTTCTCTTTGATCTGCACCTTCTGCTTGATCTTCGCGCCCACCTTGCGGCGCTCAAGCGAGTCCTTCAGGTGGTTCTTCTCGAACTTGCGAGTTGCTTTCTTGCTCGTCTTCGCCATTGTTGTGGTTTGGGGGGAGGGGAGGGAAATGTGGTTTGTCGAGGTTTTTGCGTTCCTGGCAGGGCTCAATCGCAGCCTTTGCAGAAAATTGTTATGGGGATTTATTTATCGCGACGCTAATCAAGCTAGATCAGGCTAGCGCGGATGGCAGAATCGCAGACCGCCCGGACGGTCGCTCTGGCCATGGGTGCCTTTGGCTTCACGAAATGAGGGGAATGGGAGCTGATTACTTTAAGTTTGAGCTTTATTAATAAATTACTGCGAACATACTGTCATGTACCCGAATAAGCAGGCGTACGCGCCAACACCGCATAGCTATATCCCGAATACCGCTCTTTCTGCCACTGTGAACCTCGACGAAGTAAGGGCGCCCCCCCCCTCCATTAACGAGAGCCAACAAGCTAACTTGCGCCTAGGAAATTAAACTTGCGACCACGCGCGCTGAGAGAGACCTGCAGGACTCGCTGGCAGAAGTCTTCAGCATTATTATCACGCTCGACGAGCTCGAGAAGGCGTATCTCAAGGATGCGATCCCCGAAGCGGACTACACCGAGATATGCGACAGGCTACTGAAGCAGTACAAGGCGATCCTGACCGACGAGACCGTGGCCAAGGAATTCGTTGACCTCGAGACCTTCAAGTACGAGTGGGACGTATGTATTGCGACTTCAAAGAGACAAGGTCTGAGCATTCGGCTGATTCTTCTAGATGGAGGTACCTCGGGCTACAGAGAGGATACGAATCGGCCTCCCTTCCACGGTTACGGCACCGACTCATGCAGCGACAAGTGGGAATACCGGGGCCAATGGAAGTCTGATCCTGGAAGCGACGCAGGATTTCATCACATTCTTGGACGCACTCAAGCTGGGGCTGCTCGCAAAAGATCAGCTCCACCCGCTACTCTCGGACGTAATACAATCGGTCAACAAAGTCACAGACAGAGACTTTGAGGGGAGAGGCAAGATCGTGCAGTGGCTCATTTCCCTCAACCAGATGAAGGCGACAGAGGAACTGAGCGAGGATCACGCCAGGGAGCTGGAGCTGGACATGAACGCAGCGTATCAGGGATTCAAGGCGACGCTGAACTGACCGAAACGTGTGACAGACAACAGACACTGTGCAGCAGATTTGTATATTGGTATTCTGCATAGCGTGGCGCTGGGAATGGCCTGGGAATACCTGGGACTCGCCCAGGTAGTATACCCAGGAAGTAATTGCTGGGGATTGCATGACACTAGGCCGCCTATCATGGCCCGCAACAGGGCTCGGGACGTTGATAGCCGTCCGCAGCCACTAGGCCCCCTCCCCTCAGACCAGAAATGTCCAGAAGCTGGGGTATACAAATTCATCTTCAAAGATGCGCCTGACCTGTTCCAAAACAAACTTCTCGACCTTGCCAACATTCTTCAGAACCTGCTTTCCGTTCTCTCGCTGGCCGATCTCACTCTCGACCTTGATTTCCTGTAGGAGCCCCCCCATCTTCAGACCGTTGGGGGTGCCCGCAGGGTCATCCAAATCTTCAGGCCCAATGGCATTCAGCGCATCTTCGTGTGACAAAAAACAAAAGTGGGCCTTCTTCCTTATGTATGCCAACACCGCCACGCCATCGAATGAGAGCCCGGTAATGTTGAGTTTCAGAGGGATTCCGACAAAACTGGGCATGGGATAGTCCAACAGGATCTCCGCAGTGAGTGACAGCCTGATGTCGCCGGAGTAACGGACACGGAACACGGTCTGCAGGTCTTCCACTCGGGGCTCCTTGAAACGACGGGGCGGTGAGGTTGGCTCGTCGTCGATGGCTTCGTTCAGCAGACCATCCTGCGTGGGAGGACGTGTGTCGGGTGGCGAGAATGTCGACACGCTCCCCCGCTCCAAGACCTGTTGGGCAGCATCCCCGATGGAGGGGGCCATGGAGCTGCCACTTGCAGAGTGATGGTGGCTGATTCTGCGATTTCCTGATTGGGCGCTGTGATCCGGCCAGCCATGGGGAAGGTGTGCCCCCGCCACTGCTGCGAGAGGGGTCTGAGTCCCTGAGAGGCCAGAAGCAAGATGGGAATGAAAGTAGTTAAGATTTGAAGTACCTCCTGATATGCCGGGGGTGTGTGGGCCGAAGAATGAATTTCCCTGCTCTGAAGGTTGCAGTCCCCGAGTCCCAGTAAACCGTGTGTCAGCGTAGATGGCAGAGCTCCAGTCGTGTGGCGGTCGACTGGAGCGCGCCTCTCTGTCCGTTCGCCGTCTCTCCCTAAGTGTGCGGGCTTCAGGGGTGGTGGTGGGTGGCTTCCAGCCTACATCATCACCTCCCGCCTCCTCATCAGAGGCTGATTCCTCGTCATTTTCCTCGTAGAAATCGGCCAATGGGTCACAGATGTCCTTGAGCTCTATCTCCGGGGCCACCGAACCAAATTCAAATGTATGGACCTTGACCGACTTAATGAACCGGGGTAACGTCACTGTCTGGAATCTGTCATGAATGAACGTGCGGATCGTCTCCGCCAAGGCAATTCCGTCAGGGCCCGATGTGACGGTTTCCCAGTTGAGATCAATGGACATCTGGTAGCTTGACAATTGTCATCACCTTGTTGTGGAGTTATGTGTTGGAAGTGTCAGTGTGAAATGTTCCCATCGCTGCTTTAGAGTGGGTATATGGTCACGTGAAATATACCAAGGTGCGCCTCTGGAGACGCAGGGCCACTCATAGGGCCCGCCGTGAGCAGGGTTCTAGCCGCCGTCAAGGTGATAGTTGTTGGGCGCCTCGAGATTCGATTTCCTATCTGATAATTACCGACACCCCAGATTGCTGTATACGAGGAGAAATGACAAAATGTGATGAATTACGGAAAAACTGCAAGGGCAACGGGGTTATACGCGGGCGTTGTAATATCATGTTCCCTTGCATTCCAAGATCCCTTCTAAGCCGGGGTAGCTCCGGAGTCACCTTCATTTCTCGTGAATGTTGCCCCGTTGTACTTCTACATCTGCCTGTCTATTTGACACTTATGTGATCTTGATCCTATCCTTTCTGAAACTTCAGCCGGCTTGGAGCAAGGATCCGGCAGACTATCTATCGTCGAACCCCTCCTGTCTGCACCAGTTATCACCAACATCATCAAAGCAAATTGTGCCGTGCAAAGCATCGGGTCCACCAAAACTCCTCGAAGTGTTCCCACTGGGCAGACCAAGCAAATTGGGCGTTGATCTGGATGCCGCGGCAGCTGAAAAATGTCCTCAAAGCATTCCATTATCCAACATCCAACAGACTCCACCGGGCTAGTGTGGGCAGATCTCGGGTGAAGTGTTCCTGTGAACTTGGGGGCCGAATGGGCCTCCATCATGAGGTGCTCTGACCCTTCTCGCCTCCTCCGATGAAAAAAATGAATTTTCGGAATGCCGCGAAGGGGAAATGCCTCGAATGCGCTTTCGTGTCGTCCCACCCAATGGCGGACGCCTCGTCGCGGCATAGCCGCCCGGGACGCTGCAACAGGAATGTTAAACGAGCGCACCTCCCCCAACCACATTTTGCTGCGTCCTATCCATGAGAAATATCACATGATTGACATTTTATGCGACCCAGGCAGGGTTGAGGGGCCACGTCAAAGATGAATGCATAAAGTGATTTTGGGGGGGGGTTGGCGGCCCATCTCCCCCCGACCAATGTTATTTAGATAAAATGTAAATTCTTTTTGTGTTGGAGAATGCTGCGGGGAATGGGGGATCCGCGAGACTACTGAGGCCGGCAAACACGAGACGGCCTCAGCCGAGACGTACAGCATGATGCAGCGGGTATGCCTCCCTTCCCTCCCTCCCTCCCGTCTCTCGTTTGCATCTCGTTGCATCTCGTTCCCATTTCAGTCACCGGCCCCACCGAACTTTTCGCCCACGTTGGCTGTCGCCGCTGTCAGACGGCTCTCGTATCACTGACACGTTGCACCCGCGACCATACCCCTAGCAGCAGGTACTGTGCTGCTTGTGGAGGATCAGGCGGCAGTTGCAGCGCTCACTTGCCATTTGCTCGGAGATGATGGGGGGGGTAAAAACACAAATTTATTATCCAACTTTGCCCTGTCTGGCTCTATGTGAAAAGAGAGTCATTCGACTCGGGTTTGCTAAAGAATGTCCAAAATAAATGTGCCCCTATGGGACACGATATGAATTACTGGTGGGCGTGTCGTGCAAAACAGACGGAGTATCCATAACAACGCGGCAGCCCTAGAAATGCTTGCGCCACTGACCGTAGCGGAAAATAAATAGCAGATATCCACTCAAACGATGCCAGTTTTCCCATAACCAAACTCCTTTAAAAATGCCGATAGCGTGCTTGTATGCGAGACTGTTCCACCGCCGAATATAATAACCCATAGCGAAGCTTATAAAAGGTTGAGTGGTCCGGACCAGAGATGCAAAGGTTGATCAACTAGCCCAAAGGGCCGTACATTGCCGCAACGACGCAGCATATTTCAGCTGTAATAAGCCTATCTGCGCTTGGGCTTTGGCTTCTTGTCGCAGTCGCTCTCATCGCTGCAGATATCATCGTTTGTAGAGGCGACGGGTCTGAGATGCGGGCACTTCTTAGCCTCTCCAGAGCAACCTGAAGTCTTGACATAAGTCACCGATGTGTGCCCACAACTGTAAGTGGTAGTTATTTTTTGGCACATCGTAATGGCTGCTACTCCAAGCCTTGCACCTGGATGTGCAGGTTCGGCGAGATGTGTGAACGTGGGTTGCGGGAGTGGTGCGAGCTGAGTTGGTTCGAACTGGACAACGTTAGAATCTTCTGGGCAAAGTGAGGAGTTTGGAATGGTTGACTTCGCCCACCCTGAAGTAGTAACCGCGGTAGTTTGAGTTGGGAGCATGAGATCTATACATACTATATGATATTATTCGTAGTCTACCGATTTGGATTTGTGCAGCGGTGGTGAGCTCGCGGGTTTGCTTTGAGAGTGGGAACCTTAAGAGGAGGTTGGACGAGATATTGTTCTTCGCTCGGAATTGTCGAACGAGAACATGAATTCAGAGGAGACAATGGCTTGGTTATAAGGTATTTCCCTGCATTCCGAGGGGCCGGGTATTGGTCTGTATGAATTCAGTCCGTGTAGTTGTTTGCCATGCCTGTGGGATGTTGTAGAGTGCGTCGATGAGAAATATGCCTGTCCTGTCCAACGGCCGTGTGCCTTATTGGTGGTGGTTGTTTGTCTCTCAAGTTCTTAGTGCCAATGTGATGAATGAAATGAGGAGTTAGATGCAGCCATTGATATTATCACGCAAGGCTATGTATGTAGTAGGGTAGGTTCCAACGTGTTGAGATAATATATCAATCAGCCCGCGGGGAGAGTACTGTAAGAGGGAAAAGGGAGGAAGAAGCACACAAGTGTGGACATGGAGGACCTTGTAAGTATATGGGTAGTATTTGTACATGGAATACCTTTTTAGGGCAGAAAGAATTGAAAGCCGATAAGGTTGTTGGCAAAGAGGCCAGGTAGTGAGTGGATGTATTGATGGAGGAGGACAGTCGAATAAGAGAAGAGCATTAGAGGAATGATAGTCTGCAGTGTCAGGGAAGGATGACAGTAGCAGGCAGTAGTATATGGGGGTAGTTGGTGATTGAATGTGGGATAGTGGAGGAGAGGAAAGAGAGGGTCGAATAGTTGTAGGGGTATAAAAAAGAGACGGAGCCAGTCCTAGAGCTCATTGTCGCCAAGAAACCAGGTACTCCTCACCCGTCTATCCACTAACAGCACATACCACATTCACTGTACCAGTAGCACTAACAGCGACTAACAGCACTAAACAATACTGTAACAGTACTAACTAGCAGTACTAACTTACTCTAGAGAACCGGGGAATGGAACATTCAAGCTACTGTTGCTTTAATGTACTCTACTGCACTCTACTGTGGTCTACTGCTGCACTCAAATGCACTGCACTGCGAACAGAGGCAACAAACAGCGAATATCGACTATCATTGTAGGTAACGTACTCTGCGCTCTCCCCGACTCGACTAGGACATGCAGCATCCCACATAAATCATTTGTATTTTATTTCACAGTATTTTACGGCATTTTAATTTCTATTATTTCTATTATTTTATCCTCCCTTCGCTCTCCCCCGCCAAATAAAGCAAGAACGATGGATGCTCCGCTCGGACGATCGAACCAGGTGCGCCTTCCTAGAGCCAGAGCGAGCAGCCGGACGATGTAACGCTGGGCGATATGCAGGGTGCATATGCTCTATGCTGGACATCCCCGGCCTGGTCTTCGAAACTGATCACTGTGGCGGGGGACAACAAACATTCCACACGTCTTCTTTCAACCGATATTGCCCAGGTACTTCTCCTGATACTTCTGATATACCCTCCGGGATCTCGCCACCTCGACGCTTCGCGGCTGACCCATGACGCCAGGCCAAGGGTGCCATGTGCGTTCCTATTAGCTGTTCCTCGATCGCGGCGCTTAGAACGCCCTCCCCCCTCTTCCTCGTCTGCCTCTCCTCACCAACGACCTTTCTCGACACGGTAAGCTCTTACCAACAACTTCAGCCAGAGACGGCTAGACTTCCGCAGATGCTCGTACTTCAAAGTACTGGACTAGGTATTCCGCCCCCCTGGAAGGGAAGGGGGAAGCCTGCACCCGGTGGAGATCTTGAAGTGTGACAAGACGTTCCCTTCTCATCTCTCTTTCATACGTTGTCAACGCTCACCAGACCGCGTCACGGAAGAAACCCATGGTACTTGGGCGTTACTTCTCCCATATCTAACCCCCAATCGACGTGTACGGACGGCGTAAATGTCCGTTCTTGACTTGATAAAGCATCATTTAGTGACTCTACTATTGGTTGCCGGTGACATCTTCATCCAACACACGGTTACGAGGCATATGTTGTTGGTTGCATTCTTCGCATCAAAAGGTCCGAACCGTGGCCGCATGGCTTACGGCCCACACAGAAAAGCCGTTATACGGAGATCTTGAGCCATCTACGCCGTTTGTTTGTGAAACTCGAGATTTTTTAGATTACTGGGTAGGCAGTTTTCAGTTCCTGGCGTGAAGGACGCAAGGACGCAAGGGCGACGACGACGACATGACAGATAGCATGCCTGGCCGGCACTGCATCATTCCAACAATGCGAGCAAAAACTGAAATCTCCGGGGTCACTCCACCCATACCGTGATAGCCCCCGCCTCTAATGATGGCCGCTCTAAGCACTCTCAAAAGTTTTCCCCTGTCCCTGGGCAAGCGTGCAAGCATCAAACGGCTGGACCGCAAGTGGGCGATCAGTTGGTGGCACAATAACGCGGACGACGTCCCATCTCGTGTTTGCAGCACCTTGTTTACTGGCGGGGGCCAAAAACGCAACTGTTGTAAGACCCCCGCTCCCATACACATGTGGAGGGGCCGGCCGATAGACGACGACGGATGGAGCGAGGCCGCCACCTGTCTGATTCCGGAGATCCCCCTACTCTGCCGCAGCACGGCACAGAAATGTTGTACACTCCACTCCGTATGTAGTTGTCCGGCGACACCTCAGCTCGCTTCCCCTGGGGTCCTGGGGCCAAGCAACAACGTCGGTTCTTTCCCTGGAGAGATGCTCCTACCGTGAATTTCGTGCGGATCCATGTTTCAACATCCTCGCCTCCACCCCACATCTGTGCATGCCGGGCGTCTGACGACCAGGTTGATAAACGCGACATTATTATGGACTGATCTGCTATAGTGCCTGCCAATGTTAGTGGTCACAATTAAATGGGTCTGTCAGCTCAAGGGTTGTACGGCTCGTTAATTGTTGCGCAACTAACAGGAGAAAGGTTGGTGTTCAACGGTAACGGTTAATCTAGGTTTGGCGGATGGCTGCTGACTGGCTGCTGATCACCCAGACGGCACGAACGACCGCAAAACCGTGGCATTATAAAGAAAAAAAGTGACACGTCCCTTTCTTTTTCCGGCGAAGTCCAAAAAGTTTGTGCCGGCTTCGCGAATGACATGCGTCTCCTAAGCGCCGTTGAAAAAACACAAAACCGACCCCCCTCCCAGGCAAGCCACTCCAACAACCCACAACGGCTCGCTCACTCGCACGCGCGTCAAGCCATAGCGGAGCCCCCGGCCGACTATGCGACCACTGATGACCCGATTCCCGCGTCGCCCGCCCCAACTGCACACCTTCTGCACCACCACATGCCTCTCCACCCCCGTGACCGCCCTCGCATTCACAAACAGCACCACAAGCCCCCATCCCCGCGGCCCCCACGATGAATTCCACGGCAGCAACAACGCACCACCGTGATCTCCGTGATCGCCACAACCTTCCCCTAGACACACCTCCACCGCCCTCCCTCCCTCCCTCCCTCCCTCCCTCCCTCCCCTCGGCCCCCCGACGCTTGCACCCCCCATCGCCCCGCTAACACACAAACAGCCCTCCTCCGACCACCACTGTTGGAACCACTTAAGCTTCACCCCCCCACGGACATGCCCTCTGCATCCCCGGGCTGCCCTAGGCCTCGCGGCTGCGTGCCTGCTGGCGCAGCCCGCTGTCCCTCCGCCCCACTGCGCGCTGCGCCAGCTGGCAGGCAAGCAAGTGCCGCTGCTGCCCTCGCCTGGGGCGCGCGGAAACTCGCTTCCGGTATCTCGCCCCCGCGCGCGAGTCTGGAAGGGCTATCTCAGGGGGTCATCCTGGAAAGGTCGGCGTAAATGGTTGTCCCAGAAGGGAATCCCAGGGGGGCGTGGCGGTTGGATTATTGCCGTGCGTGCGTGTGCATCGGCGCTGGTGATCCTGCTGCAGCCCACCGTGCCCCTTGACTGAGTCGACTCGTCTCGACGCGGTTGTTTGCCTGTTTGTCCAAGCGGACTAGCTAGGCTGAGGAACGCATGTCGTGTCTGCGCGCCCGGGATCGCGTGAGGGGAGGCAGGGTGGCTGCGTCTAGGTCTGGGTCTGGGGCCGTCGGTCAGGCACTAGCGGGTGCAGGTAGGTAGTAGAAGCGGGACTTTTGCTAGAGGTGGGTTTGGGCGCTGGGGCGGAGAATATGCCTTGCGGGTATTGAGGGTGTTGGATACTCTATTTCATAGCCGGTGTTGGCGCTGAAAGGGGGTGGTCCGAGGTGAGGATTGGGATGGCTCAGGGGCTGAGGGGGGGTTCACGTGATGAACTGCTATTCATTAGTAGATGCAGGTTGGTGATTAGGGGGTCGGTTTATGGGTTGCGTTACATGCTATAGATTAGATATTCTTCAGCGGATGCATGTTGGGAATAGGAGGTCTGTTTATAGGCCGGTATAGATCAGGTATTCTTCAGCGGATGCCTGTTAGGGATGCGGTTGAAGGTCTCTTTATGGGCCGGCCTACATGCTACAGATCACCAATTCTTCAGCGGATGCATGTTGGGGATTTAGGGGGTCTCTTTATGGGCTGACCTTCATTCTTCAGTGGATGCAGTTGGAAATTTAGGGGGTCTGATTATGGGCCGGTCTTTATTATTCAGCGGATGCATGTTGGGGATTTAGGGGGTCTGATTATGGGCCGGTACAGATCATCAATTCTTCAGCGGATGCATATTAGGGATGGGGTGGCCGGTTTATGGGTCCTATAGTTGGTTACATGCTGCAGATTAATTATTATTCGGTAGATGCATGTCAGAGATTTTAAGGGGTCTGTTTATGAGCCAGTCTCTATTCTTCAGCGGATACATGTTGGGAACTTAGGGGGCCTCTTTACGGGCCAGTCTCAATTCTTCAGCGGATACATGTTGGAAACTTAGGGGGTCTCATTACGGGTCACTCTCAATTTTTTAGCGGATGCATGTTGGAAAGTCAAAGTGTCTCTTTCTGGGTCTCATTACATGCCACAGAGGTTAAACACACCACATCACCCTGCCCATTCCCACTTCTCATATGTATGCCCTATTTCCCACCGCCCTTCCTGCGCCAGCACCCCAACCCATAACCCAGCCGTTTGTATGCGTAAAAATGAAAGCAAATATATAATCACAAGTTCCATGCGTGTATTCCCACCCATTCCCGTCATCATCGTATATTCTCTTCATCCCAAGGGCGATCTCGTAACCCCCCCTCCCCCAATTCACCCCGGACGTCCCAACATCCCCAAACACCCCGCCGCACACCCAACCCTCTCCAAATCCCCCTCCTCACTCCTCCTCGACTGTCCCCTCCTCGCCCTCTTCTCCGCCCCCTTCTCCCCCGTCTTCTCCCCCTTCCCCTTCTCCTTCGGCGACCCATCCCGCTTCCCCAACAAAGGCGCCTTCCCAACTTCAACCTCGACTTTCTGCTCTTCTTCCTCGAGTTTCTCCATCATGCCTTTATACCCCTCTTCCCCGCCGACGCGCGAGAACGGCCAATTTCGTAAGGGGGGCGGGCTAACTACTCGTGCTAAAGCGGCACCTTTGCATTTTAGGTCCTCGAGCACGGTCTCGAGCTTTTCTTCTGTGGTGCGTGAGCGCTCTGGACAGGGCGGGGGTGGATTAGCCTCGCGTAGCCTTTGGGACGCGCGACGTGCCAGGGTTTTGGGGTCGGGGATCTCGGACTCGGGGAGTTTTGGGCGCGGGGTGCGGGGTCTGCGCGCAGAGAGCGTTTCGCTGGATGTCGTCTTGTGGGGTTTGAGGACGGGCGTTGATTTTGACTTGTGTGGTGCGGGGTGGCTGGACGTGCGCTCTAGCGGGGCGGAATCTTCATTTGACTTTCTGCGCTGAGAGGGCGTGATTCTAGAATTCTGGATCTCTGCCGCGCTTTCGGGTTTGAGTTCCTCAGCGCCTCCTCTCATGATCACGAAAGCCGTTCGTTCCACCTCCCTCGCGCCAACGCCTAATCTCTCCATAAGTTCCCTGGCGCGCACCTCGAGCTGCTCGTACTCTTTCAAACTATACTTGATACTCTGTTCCTTCCCCCCGCAGACGAGCCAGCGATACGCCTCGTCGGAGAAGAAAATGACGTTGTCGGGGTCGTGGACGGAGAGGAGGAGGGAGGCGGTGGCGGGGCCGACGCCGGAGAGGAGAGACATGGTGCGGATGGCGGAGATGTTGTCTTTCATGGCGAAGGCGGCGAGGGAGGTGGCGGCGACGCCTTGGGCGCTGTTGCTTGAGACGAGCTTGAGGAGGTTGGGGCGGAATTTGCCATGTTTTCTGGGGGTGTGTTAGGAGATGTTGGATTGTAAGGGGATGGAGTAGTGAGATGGCGGTGAGAAGAGAAGAAGCTGTCGCGCGTTGGAACGAGGGTGAACGAGGGTGAACGAGGGTGAACGAGGGTGAACGAGGACTTGAAAGACACGACTGGAAACAAAACAGCAGTATAACGAAACTGACAATGTAGGCACTTCTCTGATAGAGATGCTCGCATACATAAAAACGATGGCAAATACCAACAATGACGACATGCGGGGAATCGACGTGATAACAGAAAAAGTACCTACAACTTCCACTTCACCAGCCTGATCACATCGTCCCTCTCGAGCGGCACATCCCTCCTGTCGCCCTCTCTCTTCATATACCGGTTCGGCGAGCTCATAAAGCGAAACCAATCGAGCTCCTCAAGGCTCTCCGCATCTCCCTTGACTGCAACCCCGGCAAAACAGCGCGTCAGCTCAATCTCACTGCCGCGTTATCTCTCGCTGCACCTGCCCAGGGTCGGCAGCATGGGCGCGCACGTACCGGTCTTACTCGCTGACAGCGCCTTGAGCAGCGCAGGGTAGCACAGGAGCGTGCTGTCGAACTGCGCTGCTGTGATGGTCTCTGGTAGCAACATGATTTGATTGATGAGGGCCCACGCTGGTTGTCAGACGTCAGCGTCAGCGTCAGCGTCAGCGTTGTAGAGCAGCTTCGTGGTCGTAGCTGATAGTTGTAGCTCGGTGTTTGACAGTGTTTACCCAATTAGAGGGGGGTGATACTGGAAGAGGAGCGAGCTGGGGAGTATTGAGCGGGCATACCGGCTGTTGGTGAATGGATGGGGTGTGGTGCTTGTTCGGCTTGTTTCTTGTTTCTTGCGCGCCCTCGCGAAAATACGAGTAACACACGTGAAGGTGGCAGGCAAATGCCACTATTTAAATTGTTGTTATGTTGCCGATTAATTCCACTTGTTTCACTTTGTTATTTTTAGGTTTTAAGTCACTTCTTTTTTCACGATGATTCTGATGTTAGAGACACGAGAGAGACTCAAGAGACTCAGGAGAGACATACAGAAACAGAGACAGAAACAGGCCGAGAGACACGAGAGATCCTCCGAGCCGTGTGGGCATAGACAAGTTAGTGGACAATAGAGTGCTTTTAGCGTGAACCTGCCAAAAACAATAGTTTGTTGAAGTACCTTTCTTAGCAAACTATAGTAGTAAAGGTACTTACCTCGTTTAGAGAAAGTTAGTGGATGTTAGTGGGATGCTAGTGGTCTTAGTGGTTGCTTCAGGCTCTCTCTTCAGCTTTTCCAGGGGCGGACTTAGCGGACACTTAGCGGAACTCAGGCGGCCGCATCGGCCCTGGCGAGAACCTGTGACCTGACCGTCCAGTCCTGATTGATTGATAGATTCCCTTAGTGCGGGGCGATCCGGGAATTTCTTCCTTCCAACCCCTCCTCTATTTTGATTTTCCCCTCACCCAAAAAAAGATTCCCACCTCCACGAAAATTCCCCCCACGCCACTCTCTCTCCGCACACCTACTCAACTTCAAAGACACCACCAAAGTATCTAACTTATCTCAAATCCGCAAATATGGGTGGAGGAAACGTAAGACACACGCCACCCCCCAACCACCTCGCGCAAAGCTGATCAAAAACCTTCCCAGGGAGCCAAGGCAGCGAGCAAGCGCGAGCGCGCAGCCAAAGACGCCAAGCCCGCCGCAAAGTCTCAGAAGAAAGTCGTAAGTCCAGCCACATGATGTCCACATGCCGCCTCGACCCCGTGTGACCCCATCCCGCTCCTCGTACCTGGGAGAAGTCGCAACAACCACGCGAGAGGTCCCGTCGCTCGATCCGGACGGTCTGGACTGGGCTTTGCTGAGTGATCGCTGACATGAACGTATGCGAATAGAACGAGCAGGCTATGGATGTCCAGTGCAATATCTGCAAGGCGACTTTTCTGAAGACGAGTCGTGCGCCGGCGCTCACGGAGCATGCGACGAATAAGCATAGCAAGACGCTGCCGGAGTGCTTCCCGAACTTTGTTGTCGCATAAACGAGTATGTCGACAAGATAAGAGGGAAGGGTATACTGGGAGAAGATACGGAGAAGGGAGGAACATCACATTTTGATTTTAGGGCAGCGATAGGCGCTCTCCGGGCGTCTGGGGTGGTATTAGATGAGACGAGTTGAACGAGCTATGATATTCCGTTTGGTTACGATTCCATGTGTTATCTCTTGACGACTGAGTGCGCCGCATGCAGATATGGGGTCAATGAGAGTGGATATGGCCATCTATTTCAAGACCGATTATCAGGCCCTACCCCTCTAATGAGCCTCCACAGCCTTCCCAGTCGCCTCCTCCACCTTCGGCCCCTCCGCCACCCCCCCCTTCTCCTTCTCCTTCTCCTCCCTCTCCCTCGTCTGATCCTCCCTAATCTGCCTCAACAACTCCGGATACCACCTCTCCCCCACATCCGGATGGCTCTTAACCCTATTCATCAACGTCGCCTCCCCAAGATGCTTATACTTCCCCGTCTTAAACGTAAACTCCACATCATCCAACCTCCCTCCATTCCTCTCCAACACCCGCCTCCGGAGCTCCCTCAGCTCTGCAGGGATCGCCATGCTCTCAAACGTCGCATCGTAACTCACCCCCTGGAAAAACGGGATCGAGTACCGCGCCCCCGTCCCCGGAGCAGGAGATAATACGCGGTGCGTGGTAGACGTACACACGCCCCCCGTTAAGGCCTCCATTCCTTGCCCAATAGCAACAACAAGCGTCCCTGCGATGGGAGGACAATCAACCCACTCCCCCGCCGTATTCTGCACCTGCAACCCCCTATGCTCCGACGCCTGCAACAGGTAACTACTCAACATCGAATCCTTATGCGGCCCAACCCCTTGTCCCTGGCCTTCAATCCCCAGCTCCGCCAGATCGGGGTATTTCACAATCTTCAACTTATGCTGCTGCGACTTATCGAAGTAGTGCGCGAATGCATTTGCAGGGAGGCCGATAGCTTCAGCGATCAGAGTGGTGAAGAACATGGAGATGGAGCCCATGCGGGACATGTAGTCTTCGAAGGTTGGGCGGAAGGAGGGGAGGAGGGAGGGGGAGGGCCAGAGGTTCGGGGCGAGGAGGTTGTGGTAGAGGGGCGCGGTGGGGGAGGGGAGGGGGTGGGGGGTGGAGATGTCGATTTGTTCGCGGTGGTCGGTGGAGTGGGCGGTGGTTTCGGCGTCGAGGCGGGAGTAGCCTAGGAAGGAGGCGGCGGTTTTCATTTCGATTTTGAGTCTGGGGTGGGGTTAGTCTGGTTCTAATTGCGGATTGGGGGTGGTTGTGGTCTCTCTTCTGTAGGTTTATATGCCATGGGCTCTTACAGAGACCCGTGATATGATAACCACAGCCTGGGGTGACCAAGAACACTGATTCGTAGGAAGCCATGCTGTCAAATCCACAAACCCTTTTGAAATGCTTGAGCCGCACAAGTATAGCGGAGTAGAAAACGAGACAGATATGAAAAGGCACCTACTTCTCCTCCAACGGAATATCAAAGAACCCCACCCCTTCCTTAATAACCCTCTCCGTCAACTCCTCCGGAATCCCCACATTCTTCAAATACAAAAACCCAACCTCAAGCAACGCATGCCTCAGCTCCTCCAAGAACTTAGGTTTAGTCTCCGGATCCCGCGCCAGCGACAGGTCCAGGATGGGGATGGAGCTGAATGACGACATTCTCGGGATGTGTGTGCACAGATGCAGGCAGGGTGTTGTCAGTAGTTGTCACCAAGCTACAAGTTTAAGGGAAAGCAGTTAAAGAGAAGATGAAGAGTATGGAGGAGAGAAGGAGCGTGTGCTCCACTGGAATTACATTGTTTAACCCGCGGTTGTAAACTAAGGGCGACGCCGAGCCATAGACGCGGGGTAAGGCGTCATTCACCTCTTATCATCACGTGCTACATATTTCACAAAAGGGGGAGGGGCCAATATTAACCCCGTGGGGTTGTTCAAGTGTAGTTGAATGATTCTTCCATTCAAAACACCATAGCAGTGTGCCCTGCTAAGACAAGAAAGTACTCCTCGCTATGTAACAAAAGTCGAACCTAGAACACACACACACACCGCTCACTGGACCCCAATCGGCTTAGCAGAAAACAGCCCCGCGACCTGATAGAACATCTCCTCAATAGGCGGGAGAGCAAAGGACGGTCCAATATCAAAGATATTCGCAAGCTGCTGCTGCGAGACAACTGGCGCTCCATCGTCATCCGCATCCTCCTCCATCGCCTCAACATCAGCCATCTCCTCATCCTCCTCCTCTGCCTCCGCCTCCTCAACGAGCTGCATGAGTCCCACAGCTGGTTCCTCAGCCACAGCCTCGAGTCCGAGATCCGCAATCGAGTGGGCCATCACTGCTGCGGCTTGGCTTGCCTTGGGCGTAATAGTGGTGATCTCAGCAGCTGCGTCGATGGCGACGTATCCTGGCGAAGTCGCTGATGGGACAAGGGCAGTAAGTAGGTGCGGTAGGCTCTGTGCCATTAATGGGGCTGCATGGGCGGCCTCGAATACAGCGATTTGGCTGTATACGCCGGCAAGGGTGCCTGCGATGTGGACACCTTCCTTCTCCCTACCCTTGCATGGGAGTGCAACGGCGAATGTCTTGCTCTGCCTGTCAACGCTCAGATGGATCATCTCCGTCTTCTGCTCGAGAGTGAGAGCTAATTGCCTTGAGCCTAGCTTGACACCGTACTGTAGCTCGTTTGAGACAATGTCGTAGACGCGTACTTCATCTGCTACTGTGACGAGGTACTGGGAGACAATAGCCATCCGCACAATATCGCCGGTATATGATGTAGGCCGCGAGAATTTGACAGTACCGACAGATGGGTCGACGAGGTGAATCACAGCATCGGGTCCACCAGTCAACGCAGCCGCGAGGACGGACCCGTCTTCAGAAAATGCAAGGCACCCATGCTCTGGTCTTTGAGGGGTAGAAAGAACAGTAACTTCAACTTCCGAAACCGGTTTCGGCAGCGTAACCTGTCCGCGACAGCTCCAGCTAACCAAAGCCTCCCCATCCTTCCCACGAACAGCGATCCCATCACGCGTCCTCGTCTTGGGTCTCCAGATGCGAACAGTGCTGTCTTCGCCGATAGTAGAGAAGGCGTGAGAGCTGGGATCTACGACGAGGTCGAAAATGCGGCCAGCGCCGCAGTTCTCGGGTGCCATTGTGTGAGGGGCGTCGATCCGGGAAACTAATTCCCAGGTCTCGGCGGTCTTGCTCCATTGCCAGAACTTCAGGTAAACTTCGCGGCGCTTGCGTTGCTCGTCGGCGAGGTTAATCGTCGAGTGGCCTAGGTACTCGAGGTCGCGGCGAGGAGGCAGCCATTCGTCCACGGTAGCAAGCCACAATCCATCGTGGCTGATCTGCATGTGAGTGACCTGGGGCTCTGAGATGCGGTGGGCGTTAGGCCCAACATTGATATTGGTAATGTTTGTTCTCGACAAGGCCTGGCGGGAGATGTTGTGGGAGGATGCGATGTCGAAGGTCTGGAGGTATGGGGTGCTGAGGATTTCCTTAGACAGAGGGTTGATTTCTTGGTTCTCTCCAACGGCTAGAAGAAGGTGTGATGGTTTGAGGGGGTTGATAACTGCTGGTGCGTGCTGCACGAGTATCCCTTCGCGCTCGTCGTCCTTGACTCTTGAGACCCTGGCATCTAAGGAAACTGAGTCTCTAATGACTTGGGCTTGAAGACCAGATATGCTGGTGGTAGGCTTTAGCTCAGCGGTGGAGAGAATCATGGCGGAGTTATCGGCCAGGCGAACAGCGTAGGATGATCCAGTCGGAGACACGACGATGTTCTGGATAGCCGCTGAAAGATGGGGAAGGAATTGCTTCTTTCCTGTATCGAGTTGCCACAAGACCATGACGGTCTCGCTGCCACCGGAGATGAGATAATTCCCATCCAGCGACCACTTGACACTCTGGACAGCCTTTCTGTGCCAATGCAACTTGCGGGGCAGCATATCAACAGCCGGCTTTCCAGATGCAATAGCATTCTGCGACTGGATCATCTTCCTCAGGAGATCGTTGTGGACGAAAATTGAACCCTTGACATCTCCAACCACAACATCCACAACACCAAATGTCTCCGCCTTGGACTTTGACTCCTTAGACTTTGCCTTCTGGCTCTTGTTTGCGGAGGTGACTCGCACGTCGATGGAGGAAATGTAATCGGTCGATTCAAAGACGCGGAACTCGTATCTGATCTTGTCCACGCTGTCAAAGTCGGTGGTTCTGAGGTTGGCCACCAGGACTCTACTCTCGGACGCTGCAACAATCAAACTCCCGTTCTTGACGACCTTGAGAATGTGGATGGGTTGCGTAGAGGTGTAGATTGTGCGTGCCACAGTCGGAATATCGCTACCAGGAGGTGTGAGCTCGTGTGCAGTTACTCTCCATCCTCCATCGCGGCGCTCTTCAGTCGTGAAAACGATATCGCGAGTTCGTCCAGCGGATGTCATGGAGGATGCCGTCATGTGTGTCATTCCCATCGACGACGTAGTCCAGAATTGATCTGTCCCACTCCCTGAAACCCAGTTGATGTGATACACAGCCCCATCTGAGCATGCTACCCAAATCATACTCGGGTCCGTCTCCGAAAGGGCGTACGCAACGATGCGTACATTGGCCGGCCTGGAGCCATTGACGCTCAGGTCGATGGAGCGGTGTAAGAGCGAAGTTGCAGTCGAGTAAACGTGAATTGACTGACGGTGTGCGACGATAAGAAACCTATAACTTTTATTAGCCACTGTATAGTCGGAAAGAGTCTGTGTGCCCTTACTTTTCGCCCTCTGTGAATAAAGGGTCTACGTCGATCATTCGCCCTCCAATCGGTGCTGAGACTTTCCAGTCGGAGTCCTTCAATTTGTAAGTCTTTGACTTGGAAGCTTTCCTTGCCTTTTTCTCATATTCGTCTTCTTTCTGTGCATATTGCTCAAAATCTTCTGCATCAGAAGAATCCAATTTGTCATCGTGGGCACCAGATCCATTGACCGTTGCGAGCTCATTGTTCTGGTTGATAGGCGCAAAGGCTGCATCCCATCCGCCGCCAGAAATCACAGACGCTGGAGCATCTTCCAGAACATCCGTCGTTGCTTTCGCCCGTTTGAGTGTCTCGACCCCCTGCGCCGACCCTCTCTTGCGCTTCAGAACTGAAGCCATTTCGTTGTCAGAGGTTGCCCGTAGCTGGTAAGTTGTGACGTTCCGCCTCGTGAGCACATACAAATTGGCTCTGTCTGGGGGAAAAGTAAAAATAATTTTGGCGCTAAGATTGTGGCAGCCTCGCGATTACGGGCTGGTAGCGGAAAAAGTTGCATCGGAATCACCGCGCGCGACCACCACAGTTATCTTTATCCACTCCATTTCTTCTGTGCGACAATCGTTCAACGTCGGAGCAACGACACGAAAGTCAGAGTTTTTACAGATCTAGTCACGCTATTCAGAAGTCGCGATGATTATTCCTGTGCGCTGCTTCTCTTGTGGCAAGGTGCGTGGATGGATTCGCCCTCCTTGCCAACGCCTCTTACTGACCGCGTGCACAGGTGGTGGGTGACCTTTGGGAATCATACATCAAGCTACTCGAGGATGGAGAGGAGCATGGGTGAGTTTGAGTTTACTTCGCGATTCTTTCGGTGTTACTTCTTACTGACGCCCTCTGGACAGAGACGCAATGGACCACCTAGGCCTCAAGAGATACTGTTGCCGCCGTATGGTCATGACCCACGTCGATTTGATTGAGAAGCTCTTGAAGTACGACCAACACACCTAATTATAGGATCTATCCCTTCAAACCAGAAGCGCCTATGCTAACGGCCTCCCAGATATAACCCTGCGGAGCGCGACACTCGCAAAGCTGCGTTCGATAATTAGGGATTCTTTGGCTGGTTTTGGCGTTTACACAAATGGGGCATGGTGGTGGAGCACTCGCAAAATGGCAAGGCGTTTTTTTTTAAGACTCCAGGAAGGAATAGACACCTAAGATAGGAAATGGTAGAGAAGTTCTCCGCCTTTTGGGTCTTTTATCTGGTTCCGTGTGTGCCACGAATATCCGATGGCCGTGGTTCGGGCCGCATGGCCAAGGTGTATATTAATATACGGCGGCTGGTCGAGAAGGATCCTTTGGGTCAACATCGAGGTCACACGGGAAAGACGTTAGGAGGGGCAGTGCGTGGCCGAGCGAGCTCCATCAGATCGGCTACTAATAGCAACCTGTGGCATATGGTGTACCAATGGACGAAGCGTGATTTTGATGCCTTGCCCCGGTTCATGTGAGGCTTTCTTTCATCTGCGAAGCTTGCCCGGAAAGGAATATAGACCGACCATTCCAACAGCCCGGGAATTTCGTCTCAGATTGTTTTTGTTGGATCTAGCCTCTAGTGACTATAATGGCCAAATTATGTGCATCACAGTCGATGAAGTCCAACAAGCGGAGGCAACAACGCATGCATGCACGAGTAAGCGCTGAAGAATTTGCGTCTAATCCACATACACCGCTTAATCGTTTACACATAGACGTTGGAGATGAGGAGCAGGAAGTGGAGAAGTATGCCCACTTCGCCGTTATCCGGATTTGAGGGTCAATTGCCATCCTATGGAAAACCAACAGTCCTGCAAGACTCTTGCCCGACGATGCCCCAGACCGCCACATCTCCACCATGCATGACCATGTGTTCTCAGACAAGCATACTTATTTGACCCGGGCCCCGCGGCTGTACACGCGTTAGCCCAGCGGTTCTGTAATGATCCTTCCTTCTCTGTAATCCCACATGAAGTGGCAGGTGGGAGGCCTTGAGATAGACGTTGGAGGGGCGGGGTTTGACGCAGTCATGCACAATGCTTGTAGGAGTTGGCATATCCCAACGTGGTATATTGGATGGCCTAACTCAATAAATTCAATATTGCAGCTTGCCGCGGCGCTTGCATGTGTTTTCCGTAGATGTGTGCTGTGCAGAGTGGTCGCACACGCGGTGTCATAATCTCGATCGACTCAGGAGCGAGTCAACGTGAGGTGGCTTGAGACAAAAGCAAGCCGTGGCGTACTGTCCTGGGTTCCAAATGGACCGGACCCCGAGAGTCTCGTCTTTCAAATCCGAGCTATGGGACCCACAAACCCATCATCCAACGTACTGGATACAAAGGAACGACCAGGGCACGGCAAGAAAGGCTATGGATCAACCCGTTGTCGCCACCGGATTTGTTACCAGCGGACGAGCATGAGAAGGGCAAGAAGCGGGCTCAGCCGCGGGAGCACACTCGGGCAGACTATGGTGGTGTGAAGGCGTCAGTTTTCTGGGTCGGATTCAGGTCAGAGGAAGGGGAGTTTCGGGGATTTCTGACATACAATTGGTCTGGAGAGCCAGCGGGGGATGAGCTTACGCTCGTAGTATACCATGATCGACATTCATCCGCCAGCATTAGTCCAGTCGGCCAGTGCACGTATGTACTCTTCCAAGCCGTGTCACTGGATTCTAGGCGTCAGGGAAGGAAGCAACCGACCGGCATCGACGGTACTGTACTACTGCGAGAACAGTAGAGCACGAGAAAGAACGAACAACGATCTTCGAAGGATTGCAGCATGTAATCCGGTATCGACCTTCTAATTCCTTCATCGAAGGATTGGGATACTAGAGGGCGTCCGAGGCACGGATAGATGGAGGAAGAAGTATGGCACAATTGCATGCATATCCACCCATAAATGGAATCTGGCGTCGATATAATCAAGGCAAACGAGTTGCCACTTGCACCGGTGAGAGTATTGAGAGTACTGAGAGTACTGAGAGTATAGTATTGTACGTACAATACACAATCGCGTGGGTTTGTGGCGTGTAACTAATCCTTTGCTTTGCTCAGATTTCTATTCTTTTGTCTTTTGTCTTTTGTCTTTTGTCTTTTGTCTTTTGTGTTGTACTGTACTGTACATGGCTGGCCCTTATCCATCGACCATATTGCATATCCACCCTCTACTGTTCTCTAAGCGCCGACATGCCTGTAACCTCATGCACTGTTGAGCCCCTCTACCTATAGCTTGACGCTTCTATTGGCCATTTGTTTTCCCTTATGCGACCTGGGAGACGCGCATCTGCATCTCTGACTGGTTCTGACTGGTTCTCCTCTCTTAAGGCTAGAGTAACTCTCCCCCTGTGCACCCAACTGGAATCCACCCTTTGTGTCTACCTACCTGCCTACACGCCAGTCCTTCGCGATTACAGGAGGCCGCCGACGGATACTCTCCAAACCTATGTCCCGCGACTGATTGATTCGACCACCGCGACAAACAGAACAACAGAGCCCAGAGCCCAGAGCCCAGAGTGATCCGACTGACTTGAGGCCCGATCAAAGAGCTAGACTCGCATGCAGGCCAGTGCTCAAGCACTTGCGACCATCACACCCCACAAATCAGCCAGGCGCACCAAGCGCACCAACAACACCCGGAGTAGCTCAGCTCTCTTTTTGTCTCTGTACGTCGACGACACCACTTTCCTCGAACCGGACAGCGCAGCTGCATTAGATCAAGTGGTCAGCTTTGTCTGCAGTGTAGCATCGTGCATAGATTAAACGAATAACACGCGGGCGAGACGACCAACTCCCCCAAGCCATCGAGAGCATTCATATATCGCTTGTCACTCGATACTTTTGAGCTACCAACCTCGACAACTTTTTTTGGACGCCAAAAGGCCTTGGATTTGAGACCCAAAGCCATCAGCCTCAGTTCCGCCAGGTCGCTCACTGGCAGCCAGCAGTAACCCTGGAGTCGGCTACCTCTTTCACGGCCCAAGCCAACGCCCCCGCCTCTAGTTCCGAGGGTCACTCCCAGTCATCAGGAGCCGGCGGTGTTGGTTTGCAAGGCGCCGCTCCTCAGATATCTATCAGAGATTCCTCGCCCCAAGGTGTATCCCGAGAACAATCGACGGACCCATCACCAACAATGGCCCTGGAGTCGCCCTTGATCTCGTCGCCTGCCAACATGATGTCAGCCTTCTCACCATACACCGAATTCTCCCTGTCTCCCAACTCACCGGCCATGCCCAACACACCAAGATTCCAGTCGCTGTATGTATAGATCATGTCGGCTACAATATTGGCCTATGCTAACAGCGCAATACAGGTCTGCTCGGAACTCTACTGAAGCCGCCTCACTACATCCGAACTCGAATGGGGGTGGTCGATTCTCATCCATTGATGCCCCAAGCCCAAGCGATATGGTGGGACCATCACCAGTAACTTCGAATGGCACCGAGACAACGGATATAGAAGATGATGCTGTAGAGGAGGAGCCGGAGGCAGCACCTGCCCCCATGAACACAAATGGACAAGTTAGTAGGGACCTGGACCCTGAGTGAACCAACGCTAACAGTACCAGAAACCATTGAATTCGTTAACCACTATCCTGCCCTCCCACTTCCGCAACAAACTCGAAGACGAGCCAGCGTCGGTTATTCATGCGCCGCAGGGTTATATGAATTTTGTAAGTCAAATTAGCACCAGAAAGAAAGATCCACCCAACTAACGGGCCGGCCCAGGCGAATACCAAGAATGATAACCCTCCACAACAACCACCCAACATTGACCGGTCTACACCCAAGCCATTCCACCACAAAGATGGAACTCTCACAATCGATTCCTCGCATGGCGGCGATAAGGTAATTGCACGATGATACCATTCACCCATACATTTTGCTAATATTTAATAGACGATCACTCCAAGCCCCGTATCACCGCCACCAATATCAACCGATATTGCGCCTCAATCCTTCACCCCAGATAATACCACGCCAAGGGCTCAAACGAGGCAGGAGCTTGACCTGATTTCAGAGAGATCTCGATTACGTTCAAGCAGCGCAAGTAGTCTAGAAGGTATGTTAGGAGAACAAGACTTTCAGAATCTGTAACTGACGTCTATCAGGTATCCCCGAAGATGCTAGAGAGTCTGATGAAAACGGCGATGACGACCTGGGCTTTCCTGCTCTCAACGACCCCGACCACGATGTCAATGCTTTGAAAACGGCACTCCATGAATGCTGGACACTGTGCAATACACTGGCCAGCCTCAGCTCCATACACCGAGAAAGAATCTTCAGTTTCTCGGGGACTGGCGACACCCACGAAAAGGCGTGGAAGTGCTGCTGGAGACTATGCCAGAAGCTGTATGATAACCGTGACGACCATCATGATTTCCAATGCCGGCCCACTCTCGACCTGTGCCGGGAGTTTTGCCAGGCACTATTCGATGTGCGCGAGCGCAGCAACGATCTCGCGGACTCAGTCCTGCGAGTCAGCTTTGAATTGAACAACCATCTTTTCAACACTCATGACAGGAACCTACCAGAGGCTTTCCGTGAGAGAACGCTAGATTTCTACATCACGTTATGTCATCGTCTGATGAAGCAGAGGAGTGACCAAACACAGGAGACTGATTCTCTGCTCCGCGCCTGCTGGTCTCTGGCCGAGATGCTCTTCAGCCTGCGCCAGAACCGCCTAGATGGCAAGGATGCTGATGAAGAGCTTCTCGGCTCAGCAGTACAGGCCTGCTGGGAGCTCTGCGATCTTTTCCGCGAGGGCTGGACACAAGTCCGCCCAGAGCGAGGAACGCCCCGACCGAGCCAGACAACTTTCACCCAATCCTTCGACCAACTTAACCGCTCTTCCCACTCCGTACACTCCTCCCACTCACACCAAAATAGCAACAGCAGCATGTCCAGCATGTCTAGCTTACCCAGCATCCTCAAGCGCGTCGAGCCGCGGCTCATCGAACCGGAGACCCCTACCACTGAATTCGAAGACACGCCCATCTCCCCAGAAGACCACTCACCATCCATCCCCAACATCCTCGTCCTCGGCACCGAGAACGGGCGCAGCTCAGCCCGCTGGTCTAGCAACTCCTCCAACCTCTCCGGCTACTCCCAAGGCAGTAACAAGACCTCCAGCACAGCCAAGGGCACCACCTCCGAAGACGTAAACCTCACTCGCCTCAAAATCCTCATCCTCAAAGCTGCCATGAACGTCGGCTTCGAGCGCAATCAACCCTCCAACGGGTCTATCTCCGGACCCGCAAATGCACTCCAGGCCTACGTGAAGGCGCTACCGACAGGGAGTTTCGGATCCTTACCTTGGCATGCGAATTTACTCGCTAGCTACAAAGATCTCGTCCTCAGCGACCCCACGTTCCGCAGCGCGGTCACGCTGCCGCCGCAGGGGAAGCGCGCTAATGCTCTTGAAGTCAGTAAGAGCGTTGGCTGGATGATGAAGAGCGGGCAGTATCTCTGGCTTAAGGACTTGTACCGCCTTGTTTTTGGGTTCCAGGTCGATGACGCCGATAAGCGCAAGAATACTGGGATTGTGGTCTGAGTACTGTTCTGAATGAGACCGTACCAGTCTCTTGCATCAGAGGATCGGGGTCGATTGGGTAAAATAATCAACTACTTCAAAAGGCATTCACACGGCAATCCGTCCGGGCAGCACATCCCCGAGCAGAGAATAAATGAACAACATTCGTCCATCCATTACTATTTTTGCGAACGATCTCTTTCACAGCATCTACTACTTCTACCTACACACATTTACAGTCGTTTCAGCGTTCGCGGCGGTATTGTCACTTGCTTTGCTGGATACCCCCTCACACCACCTCCTTCTCGCGAAGCGGGTATGTTCTGTTTTCTCCCCCCAACACGGGCGCAAAATTCGGCGTCTATAATGGGAGCGGGCGCTACAATTTTTTTTTTGGTTTGGTTTTATTTTGTTATTGCTGTTTGGGTTGGTTTGGTGACTCGGTCCCCGTATGACATGATTTGGGTTTTTAGCAAGGGGTATTTTTGGGGGCCGATGGGAAGCGAGGGGTTGGAGGTTTGAATGGATTGAGCGGGTGAGTGGTGAGAGGTCATGGGTTGATGGGGGAGAAGAGATGTAAGGGGGTTTTGTAGACTGTTGTGGTTTGGAAGCATTGCGGAGAGCCTACATATATCTATATCTACCTGCACATATATATATATGTTCCGGCCCAACCGCGAATGTGCCAGTCGCGAATAACACACATATTATCATATAACTCAACAACATATAGATAGAACTTTATAAGATATAAGATATATATTATCTACTATATACAGTTTGCCTTTTAGGCTTTAATTTTGAAAAATATAGTAGACTTTATGCTTATATAGTACCTTTTATAGCTTTTAAGGGTTGCTTTAGTTATACTTAAATCTTCTAAATTTTAAGTAATATTAAAAATTCTAAGGAAGCAAAGTTGTAGAGAAGTGTCTAAATTACATATCTCCCTATATAAATAAATCTATTAAAGCACTTATTAATAAGTTATATTAAGTTTTGTTTAAAGAAGGCATTTTTATTCGCGACTGGGCCAGTGTGGGTCGGCCCAGTCACGAATACCAAAATTTGTATGGGGAAATTCGTGGTTGGGCCGGCCCATTCGCGAATATGACTTATTCGCGACTGGGCCGGAACATATCCCTATTACAAGTTTACCATCTCTCTTACACACCTTTCATATTCTCGCCCTTCAAGCATAGCAGTCATCGTTTCATTTGTTATGTATCTTTTATTTCCTAAACTAGGAAAAAATCCCGAAAAAAAAAAGGGGGCGGAAATCCGGAATCGAAATAAGAATCCGTTTGAATTCCATCCTCAGCCTCTCTCGCACGCTGTTAACCTACACACCCACCCATCCAACCCATCCCGCCCGCCCCCTTTTTTTTTGTTCGAGGGGGGGGAAAATGGAAAGGGACAATTTCTATTCTCGGATCTAGAAGTACAACCTCTGTTTTTTGAGATGGGGAATAAAATCCTCTCGCTGTGCAATTTCTCGCTGTTCTCTCATATCTTTCAATTGGGCCTGAGTAACCAACCAACCAACCAACCGAACCGAAAATCGATAATCGGGGATCGGGAATCTGGGATCGGTGAAAGATCGAGCGATGGATTTACCACTCGTACTCCCCTGATGCCTTGTGGAAGACATAGTCCTTGCCATTAATGGTCAAGACACCATCCTTCATAACGCACTTCCTACAGACAGCAACAGTCAGTAAACCAAATCAAACACTGAACACCCAACACTGTAGCCGCCCGAACCAAGTTACACGGGGGAAGGCGGGGTAATGCGTACCACTTATTCTTAACCCGTTGCACCTTGTCATACATGCACAGCATGACCTGCGGCGTCTCATCATCGCCACTGTCATCGCTCTTGGGGTCATCCGGGTCATCGAGATCGGAGTTGATGGCGTCCTCATCGTCATCTTCAGCCTTGAGCACCTTATCATCATCGTCATCATCATCATCGTCGCCCCCATCCGTCTGTCCCACATCCACAGCCTTCTTCCTCTCGCGACGTCCACCAGAAGACGCCTTATGCTGTTTAAGCGGCAACATCAACCCACCCCCCTCCATCGCCTTCCCCCTCGCCTCAATCTGTCTACGGATCAACCCATCGAGCTCAACACGCCCCATGTTGATCTCCGAGCCATCACCACCAACCTGTTTAATAACGCCAAAATGCCGATGACGGTCCTCATTCTCGTCGTCACCACCGCCATCAGTTTGCGCATGCTGCGCCCCGTTCGGAGCACCCTGACCCTGCTGAGCGGCAGCTTGTTGTCTAGCTTTCGCCTGCTGTTCAAGCTGCTGCTTCTGGTGCGCTGCTTGCTGCGCTAGTGCCTGCTGGTACTGCGACGGTGTCATTTGAGGCCGCGGGATCGATGGTCCTTGTGGTCTCTGTTGCGCCTGGTGCATCTGCTGCTGCTGAGCCTGCTGCTGTTGTGGCTGTTGCTGCTGAGGCAGCCCCTGCTGTTGTTGCGGCTGCCCCTGCTGCGGCATCCCCTGAATAGCATTAATACTCGCCGCCGCCCTCGCCCCATAGCTGGCCTGCAAATTCAGCGCCGCGCGCTGCTGCGCCGTCGTCGCATTCCCCATCCCCGTGTACACGGGCGGCATGCCACCAGTCTCGAGGCCTGGCTCCGCCTTGATGCGCGGGCCGGCGTTCATCTGCGGCATCTGCGGCATCTGGGGGAACTGTGGTGCTTGGGCGGGGATCGGCGGGCCGGGTCGGTTCATGTACTGCTGCCCCTGTTGGGGAGGAGCATGCTGCTGCTGCTGCTGCTGCATGGGAGCCGGTGTTGGCTCTTGGGGATAGGACATGCTGGAGGGGATGTTCGCCATGGTCTGCTGCTGCTGAGCAGGGGGTACCTCTGGCTTCGGGTCCCACGGGAACTGGGCCACGTTCAGCGCCGTCAACTTTTGTTGCCATACCTATTAAAATCTCCATTAGCACACAATCTTTTACATCAATCCCAACCCCCAAAAAAGATATTAATTCAAACGCAAAAGTATGAGATTTCGAGAAATGGCTGTGCTGTGGTGTCCCAAGTCATGTGAGGCTGGGGCCTCCCAAAAGCGCGCTAGTCCAAGCGAGACCGCATCTCCCTGTGAGCATAAAAGCGACCATATACCGCTGGGCCCCCGCTGATTCTGAATTCCTCGCCTCGCCCGTGCAGCGGCCAGCGCCCGCAAGGCAGAACAGCAGCCACGACAGCGCAACCCGACGACGATGACGACGGCCGACTGACTCGCCGATCTGGGTTTTTCGCATCGCTGGTCGGGAATATTTGATACGGAGGAAATGATGATGCGATGAAATATGTCGCGATGGGGGGAATAACAGGTACAGCAGAGATGGAGGGAACTCACCCGAGTCAGCTCGTCGAGCACGCTCTCGTCAACGCCACCCTCCTCGAAATCGACCCGAGAACTATCAACAACATCGCGGATAATCTGCTGGTAAACAGCTCCGACCGTTTGGTTCGACATCTTGCCGTCTCTCGATGAGTTCGCTATGAATCCTGGGTGAGAGTATGTATGGATGGTGATGTCGCAAGAGGTCGTGTGAGTTGCCGACTTCTTGTTCGATAGGACGATAGACAGGTGGATATGTAACCCGACGTCGACGTGCTCGATATCCGTCCGAAGCCACTCTTCAAAAACCCTCCAGCGATGTAAATGCAACCCTCTCGGTCCCTTCACAGTCTCCTCTGGTCCCCGAGCGAAGCGTACAAGCAACCAGCCGATCTAACCTCCCTCCTCCACCGCGTGTAGAGATCGTAACCCGGCGAGCCCTCCCTATCATTCAAAAGCCCCTCCGTAATGCCGCGCTGAAATCACTGGGTTTATGGGTGTTGAGGTGAGCTAGAGGTGTTGTGGTCGTAGGCCCGTTCTGTGATGTTTCTGGAGAGCTTGCTCGGCTGGTGGACTGATTGATGGGTATCGCTCGCTTACATAACCGGTGAGAGACCATCACTAGTTCGCCGAGCAATCGTCACAGGAGAACAACGATTTTACTGTAAATTCAGTTCTAACAATCAGGTTATAAATCTTTGCTTTGCGGTTACTTTCATTGTTCTTTATGACCATTGATATATCAATTGAATATATCATTGATATCAACATATATTCACTGATCCATACATGCTGTGGCCCGCCCCAACACTCCCCGCATCTGCTAGTAGCCGCCCCCGCAGTTGACACTGGAGATCGGTATTTACATGATAATAACACCAATAATCGCAAATAAGAGCCAAAGTGTATGGTTAAACCAAGAGATACATTATCACATACCCCTATCTAATCACAAAAACATCATCTAAAACACTTCCCCCCCTCTTGTGTAAGAAACAGAAAAACAAATTTTCGAAATCGTAAGAACCCTCATCCATCATTCATCCCCAGAACCCCCATCATCCATCGTGATATCCAGATTAACAAACAAGCTCGCAAAATAAACCAGGTGAAGCACTTTCGGCCATGGACAATCGAGTGAGAGAAAAACACCCCTTCATAATCCCCACCAACTCCACGCTCAGCAAACAAGACCAGACCCCGCTAAAGCCAGACCCAAATCCTATTTGAAATATTTTGTTGATACTTTACCATGCGCCCCAGGCGTGTAGGGGGGTGTGCGCATACAAGCGAGCAAGCTCGGTAGATAGATATCAGGTTAGTTTAGCGGATCGTCATCTGCTTGACCATCTCGGCCTTGCCGGAGGCAGTGCCGGAGAGCGCAGAAGACGCAGCGCCAGCCTTCTTCTCGAAGACCTTCCAGAACTTGAGGGACTCGTCCGCGGCGGCGGTGGCGAGCATCTGTCCGTCGGGGCTGAGGCAGCTGTGCAGGACGCGGGTCTCGTGGGCGGGGATCTCGACGTTGCGGACTAGAGTTGGGTAGCTCCAGATGCTGAGGGAGTTATCGGGGAAGCCGCTGGTGCTGACGATCTCGCGGTAGTGAGGGCTCCAGCGCAGGGAGGTCACCTGGGAGCCGGTGTCGATGCTGTTGACGCGGGCGCCGGAGGTGGAGTTCCAGAAGTGGATGTGGCGATCGTAGGATCCGCCGCCGGTGGCGAGGAGGTTGGGTTGCCATGGGCACCAGCTGATGGCCTTGACGGCAGCCTTGTGGTTGGTCTTGGTGAACTTGGGGACGGAGAGGGAGCGGGCGTCCCAGATGGAGACGAGGTTGTCATTGCCGCCGGTAGCGAGCTGGGCACCGTCGGCGCGCCATTCGAGGCCACAGACCTCGGAGGTATGGGAGACGAGCTCGGCGGTTTTGTGCTGGGCGATGCGGACATCGTGGTTGAAGACGAGGCCGCTGCGGGCACCGGTGGAGAGAGTGTGCTTGTTCCACCCCATGACACCGACACGGGTATCATGTCCGTGCATGCTGCGGAGCTTGGTGCCCTCCTCAACGTCCCAGATCTGGACCTCACCCGTGCCGAGTCCAACGCCGACGTAGGCTCCGTCGCCGGACCACTTAACGCTGCTGACATAGGTGTCTGGGCTAGTCTCGAGGAGAGAGCTGACGGTTCCGGACTCGGCGGACCAGACGTAGACATTGCGCTCGAGGCCAATGGCGACCTGGTTGTTGGAGCTCCAGTCGAGAAGGTTGAGGTAGTAGTCATCGACGAGTCCAGGGGCATCAAGAACACGTTCTGGAGCAGTGGCGACACGGCGTCTGAACTGGGCAGTGGTAGAGCTGGCGGGCTTGAGAGGACGGTTGTACTGGGAGCGAAGGTCGATTGGCTTGGACGACTCAGGAGGGGCAGGCTTGAAAGCAAGGATGCGGGTGTTTTGCGAGATTCCGCAAGCAGATGCCAACGAGTCTTGGTAGGCAACGGAGTTTGGCGATGGGCGAGAGTATGTAGTCGCTGGCTCCTCATCGGCAAGGTTCAGGCCGTCGAAAGCAGCGGCAACATCGTCATCAGCACCACGTCCTCCGACGTCGAAAGCGCTAGCACCGGAAGCAAGGACCGAAGATCCATCGCCGTTGCTGGTCTTTGGGCGCTGCTTGTCCGCAGCATCGAGCTTTCCAGAGCCAGCTGTGACAATACCAGAGCTAGCAGTTCTGTTCGGGATGAACCTGTCACCGCCGTATGAAATGGTAGTCTTGTTCGACTTCGTGCGAAGTGGGGCCTTCCTCGACTTGGAGCTGGAAGGGGTCTTGGCACCAGTGCCAACGAGAGTGAAATCCGAGACGCCGAGCTCAAGCGCACGACGAGGAGTCGCCACAACGCGAGCGATGTTCGACTTGGGCGAGTCTCTGTGCGTCCTCGACGAGGACTTGGTGAAGTGTGAGGCGAGGTTTCCGCCATAGGTGGACTTGGATGCGCGGAGGCTCTCGTCCTTGGAAGCGGGACGCTCGGGGGTGAAGGGCGACGAGTTGCTGACTGGCTGGGCCAAAGAGCGCATGCGAGGAGAGGGGGTAAGTGGCATCCTGCCGCCGGCAGTTCTCGAGGAGAACATGCCGGCGTGGGACTTGATGGGCGTGCACACGGCGGTTGCCATGATGTGCAGTCGGTGATTGATCTCGGTCGAAAGACAAGTTAATGTATCGATCGATGATGGAGATTCAATAATCGAGCGAGCTCCAAGAGACTCAACCTAATGGTTCCTGGTAGTGTGTGGGGTTAGTATATTCGTTTTTTGTGCTCGATAATCGAAAATGGCTTCGTGAAGAATGGCCAAGTCGGAGGCGATCAGTAGGCTGCTAAGCAATACTGATCTAGTGGACTTTTTAAAAGTATTCTTGAGAAGCTTTGAGGATGTTTGGTAGAGCGGTAGAGGATGAGGAGGTAAGCGGATATAGAGTGTACAAGTGAAGTGGTGAGAAAAGTATGAGAGGTGAGGTGTGGGCGAGACTTTATGGGGTCTCGTCAACAAAGCAGGTTGACACAGCAACGGCCACCAGGGTAGCACCTAGACTAAAACGAGCCAAGTCGACGTGCTGGCCAGACGACGACGACATTAAAACCCTCAAAAGAAATTGGAGGGGTCTTCGTTCATAAGTATAAGAATTATCCAATGCACTTTATTAATGTTTGAATTGATTTACTTCGTTCACAGAAACCGAAATACTGAACCACCACCAAACATCGAAGCCGGCTCACCGCACCCTCACATCTCAGCTTCTTGTAGCACGTCAAAATTGATTGACTATTAATTGGCCTATTCTATTCATATACCTCAAGAATTTGTTGTCTAATCCTCCTCCCATTCCGTCCCATAATGCCCCAACTCGAAAGCTGCCCAGCCATGTGTATCTCCCAAATGCGAAACTCCTTTGCTCCCCATAACCATCAAAGGCAATCGCAGCAACCAGACCCAGCTAATCTAACGCAACCACCGCCCGCTCAAGTGAACTATCACGAAAGGAAGATCCCTACAAAAAAAATCCATCACAATCTAACCATCCATCTCATGAACACCCCCCCCGAAAACCCTAGCTACCCAAATGCGTTTTTACTTCCAAAATGCCGCTATTGCATGCACACGTACTAACTACAACTCCTCCCCCCCGCAGTCATTTTCCCAATATTTTGTTCTTCCTCTGGGCCGCGAGATCGCCGTCTCAGGCCTCGTGTTACCTCCCACCGTCCCATCGCATCGGTCGGTCTTCCTAGTCCGGTGACGTCCGCGTCATGGCTGAGGTGACAGGTCACCATCCGAGCGTCTCCCGCCCATCACCAGGGATGTAACCCGCCGCCCACCCCCCAAACCCAAAGTATCTGCCGTCAAAAGTCACATCTCGCCCATCTCGCTGCACGAACGCGTCCCACGTACATTCCACCACCTGCTGCTTGGTATCTCTTGCTTTTCTCTCTGCAAAATAAATAATATATTTTTTCGAACCCTTGCTACCTGCTGTGTCCCAATCCCAGGACGTCGGATTGCTGAGACATTCTCGCGGTGCACGACGTATTACTTTTCGTGTGATGTCACCCTTGGTCTGCTGCATAGGTTGGCCGTGTCGGGATTTTATGCCAGAGGTGCGGGGTCGTCTCGATCCCAACGATCGGTCGTTGTGTGCGCCTTTAGAGTTGCGTGAAGCTGTTCCAGATCGCGGTGAGTGGCATAAAGGGCCGAATACGACAGAGCACAAGAGCCTACAGGCCCGACGATTTATTGATTCCCGGCGTGTCTGGTCGACAAATAAAAATCCAAGCCTCACAAACCGAGGTTGTATCGAAGGTGGGTGTCGATACCAGAGCTGAGAGGTGCCTGTAGTGCCGCAGAGGGACACAGAGCTGAGGCCGCATCGACACTCTGATCGATACATTAGGAATGGATTCGGATTGGCGATGCTAGCGGCAAAGTGGCTCTTGGCCCGTGGAATGCGACGAGGCGCTGATTATATGAGGGATGACGGGGTTCATGCGGGACGGCGCGCTGTCCAGATGTGCATTTCGCAGTAGACCTCATGTCTCTTCGTGCAGATCTCCCTCTTCACGTCCGCAACCAACCTTGTAACCCGCGCCCGATCCCAATTAAGGACTCTAGTCATAGGACCCAACGTCAAGGCTTCAAGCCCTTGACACAAGCCCAAGTTAAACCACCTGCCAATGTCCTTCTGGTGTGGATCCAACTTCCAGGGGTTGAAAGGTATCGTGATGATTTGTTCTTTGATGTCAACGAATCCCGTGTTCCGGAGTATTGTCCCGGTTTCGGTATTGTAAGCCATCGGCTTGTAGGCCTGCTCAGTCGCACTCATCAGGTTGTTCGCCCACTCATATAACGCGGCATTGCGGGGAAGGCTCCCGTTGTCGCATCGGGGGGTGAAGTCGATCTCGACATGCTCGATAAAGCCGTAATTGGGCTTGAGATGCCTACGAACTGGGTAAGCAGCAGTCCAGTGCCACGTTTGCAGTGTGTCTAACATACCGAAAGATATTTGCGTATAGTTCCTGGTAACTGGATATCGAACCTGCCAGCATCCGCAGGTGTATCAAGTCGTATGAATCCATAGCGAGACCATGCCAGGTCTCGAAATCGCGTCTCCTAAACTGAAGATTCGGGGGAATGCTGCACAATCTAGTCAGCCTATGGACTGCTGCATGAGCGCGGCTATGGCAAGTGCAGCTGGAATACTTACGTTTGCGGCTGCATCAGTGAAATGTCGAATCCCATAACCTCGGCGCTGGGATACGCGCTGCAGAATAGCCGTCAGCTCTGTGCCAGTTTCAGGGACCGGTATTCTTACTCAGCCATGTCAATCGCCCATATCCCAGTCCCGGTGCCCAAATCCAGTATCCTGTGCCCATCGTAGTTCTTAAGGTATGGTGCCGAGGAGTGTACGCCTCGTGCTACAAAGAAGAACTGGTGGAAGATATCCATGCGATCCTTCTCTTCCTATGCGCGCGCAAGATGTCAGTCCAGTGTCTGGGGGGCTTGTGAAGCCGCACGAGAGAAAAGTTTTGTGAGGGGTTCCCGTACCTCGTCGCATGGGAACATGTAAATGCCCTTTCGGTAACCGTGATACAAGCGCCCATTCTCTTCGTAATCGGGGGGGTTGCCAGCCATGGTATGCTGATGATGAGGGTGGGTACTAGGCGCCAAAGATATCTGTCAGTGTGGCTGTCCATGAATGAAGGGCGGGCAACAACGTGGTCGGGGCAGAGTGAAAAGTGATAGCAAGAGGGGGGTGAAGGTGGTGAGGAATGCGATCATTGAAATAGGGACTCGATTGGCACAACGGGAAGGAGGGAAGCACGTACCCATTGGTGGCCATCACTACGACCATTGAGCCAGACCTGGGAAGGGAAGGGACAGTGTCTCAGGATGCTATGACGGCGACATGAACTGGGTTCGGGGTCGTGGACCGTTGCGTTTCGAACGAAACGACGGGGTAAAGTAGAGCTTCAAGAGCTTTTAAAAATAGTTGGTAGAGTAAAGGTATGGGAGTTGGAGATCGTGTGGTGTGGTGTGGTGTGTATGTATGTGTATATAAACGTTGGTGGTGGTGTAATAGGGTCGCGTATCTGAAAAATGGTGGAGGCGGGTGTGAGGGGTTCTTGTGGCCCAACGGAGGGGATGGGTGCAGGGAGGTAGGCGGTAGGGAGGTAGCAGGTAGCAGGTAGCAGGCTACTTTTAAGTGCGAACCTGATTCCCAAGCGGCAATTGATGGGGTCGGCGTCTAAAATAGTGTCGTTCGCTCCCTCGGTGTTGGTTCCAAAATTGTACTATGGGTACTCTGGTACTCTAGTACTCCACTATAATTGCCAGCGCGAGCTAACGTCGTCGTTTGAGTAACTTTGGGGGTTTTGGGGGCTTTTTCGGTATAGTCTGGCTATAGTCTGGGTATAGTCTGTTCGTAGTAAAATTGAGCGTTTGTTGTGATTGACGGTGATTAATGGTGATTAATGGTGTCTTGCCCCCTGATTTTGATTTCCGTACATACACCAGATGAGCGTTATTCATGCAGCGAGCTACTGTACCTTGCGCTATGTGCTGTATATTACTCTCAACCTTGCGGTAATGTGTTGGACACTGTGTGTGGGATTGTGGGATTCTGGTATTTTGGTATTCTGGTATGGTGGTCTATCCTTCCCAGTGGGTCTTCGGAAATATGGGTCAAGTTGAAATATACTAGCCCGTGAGGCAGTTGGTCCCCGCTCCCTGGCCCCGTCGTGTTGTTGGCCTTGTGGGCTTTCTCAAAAGTATCTGCTAGTCGGGGGGAGCACAAGGTGGAAATCGAAGCTGCCAGTATTATTGGCTCTTAATGCGTAGAGTCGTAACGACTATATTCGTCCCAGAAAGTTGCCCCAGGGAGTGAGTTGAGTGAGTGTGTTTGCAGCCGTGGGCATTTGCCCTTGTCAATATGTGCTGGGATGGTAGCGTTTAAGCGTTGTTTCGTTGCTCAAACTGCTGGGTTCCGTCAAGGGAGGGGTGAGTTGGCAGGGTCAGTGATGAGCAGGATGCCGAGCAAGGGCTACGGGATGGAGTTTGTTTTTTGGTGGAGATTTGGTGTTGATGTTGAGAAAATGAAGGCTCTTGGCGACGACAACGTTTTCTGACGCAGTAGTATGGAGAATGGAAGGATGGATCTTAGTAAAGGATAAGGGGGGAAGGGGGGAAGAGGGGATCCACAGGGTTTTTCAATGCATGGAACAGGCCATAAATTAACCAGCTGTATCTGTCTGCGTCTGTGTCTGCGTCGTGTCTTCCTTGTTGGCTCCCCAGGAGGAAATGATCTGGAGCTTGGCGATGATGACGATGATACGACGATGGGTGCAGATACCGCAGCAGGCAGGCAAGGCAGGGACGACCCGGGAGAGACATACGGGAAGGAAGGGGGCGGGGGGGAATGTGTGAGGGTGTGGTGCGTGGGTGAGATCTCTCTTGGGAAATTCAGGAAGGAGACAAGACATACATACATTGGAAGTAGACGGAGCAACAAAAAAAAATTAATCTGTTGTGGGTGCATCGGGGCTTGCACTCTACTCTCTACTCTGCATACATACACATACATACACATTGCATACATCTGCACTGCATGCCTCTGCCCGTCCAAATCTACCGCAGAGACCCGATCCAGTACAGAGTTGCGATGGTGGTGGGCAAGGAAGGTGGGCAAGCCGCATAAGTGCATATGCGTGGCATGGGAGTCAGGGCGATTCGCTTTTGATATTACATCGCATCGCATCGATCCACGGCCTCGCGTTAGATGTAACTTGATCGTCTCATTTCTCATGCTAGCGTACTGGCTGGATGGAGTCTGGTCGAGCGTCGAGCGTGCTGTGCTGCGTCGTCCTCTCCTGGACTCAATTCGACGCATTCGACGGATTCGACGCATTCGACTTACTCACTCACTCACTCACTCGGCCCGCCTTGCTGCAGCAAACAATGGTGGTCGGTCTGGTTGTGGTAACATCGTGCCAGCATGCTCCAGCCCGTTTCTTGTGTGCTGTATACCATATACTGTACTCTTTTCGTGCGTTTCTTGGACCATCGACGACCAATATAGTACTCCGTGATACGGGTACAACACCCCTCAACACCCCTCCCCAAGTCGTCCACGTACACGTCCGTAGTAGTGTACATAAGAGTTGCAATACGTTGCACAGATGTACCAGGCTACCTATGCAAGATACTGCGCACTGTACGCAGCGGGCCAGAAGTGGAGTATGCATTTGCCCAGTCCCAGCCCATCCCAGCCAGCCCTTTTGGAGGGGGAAGGAGCATCTTGGGGATAGCGGGCGGGTGGTTAGTCCCCCTTCCGGCTGGTCTGGGTGTGCGGAATCGTGTGACAGGTACAACAAGCAAAGAACGACCCAAAAGACAGCGAGCCAGGTGGGTGGGTTGCCCGTCGCCGTCGTACCTTGGAAACCGGGCATGATTGGCTCCGTTCCACCACAAAAGACCATATGCCTTCTCGGGAAGGGGAAGGGTAGGGGAAGGGTTTGGGAAGGGTACCATACTCCAGAGTAGCACCCGGAAGTAGGGGGTTGCCGGCTGGCTCACTCGTGGTTTTGGGGATACGCCTGTAGAAAGGGAGGCCCATCATTGGCTGTGCTGATCTCATATATGTACTCGACGCTCAGTCGGTGGTTCAGCCGGGCGTAACGCGGTGGAGGGCGTCGTCGGGTTTGGGGTCGGTGATGTCTTCATCCATTGCGCGTAGAGTATAGCGTGTATACCTGTATAGGATCTTAAAACTGCAATCCCCTGCCTATGATTCCGAGCGGACCATCGTTCCGGCATGTAAGTTCGGGTGAAATGCCCTGATGACTGGCAGCAGCAGCAATGGTACAGTCAGCGCACTGCCCCCCAACCAAAATCCACATCACCGACAGGAGACAAAACCAACAAAAACCCACTCCTGCATCGGGACCAGAAGGGCAACTACTGCAATCCTCAAACATACCTAGGCATGTGCATGATGGAGTGCCAACAAGGTGATTTCGGCCTGCGAAACATGTTTCAGAGTGCTCTGGGCGCTTGCGGATCCTGGCGTCGGCGCGTATATGTGGAGGAGTTTACCGACTGAACGACTCAGCTTGTTGAGCGGGCGATTTTGGGAACTTTGGGACGAGAGACCTCACCACTCAAATTCAGGCATTTTATTGGCTTCTGACATGTGCTATGGTAGCTGTGGTAACTACATCGTTGCCTACTTCAGCGCTGTTCCAGCATTCATGAGAAACATCCATCTTTCGCCATGCACTCCGGGCAACAAGAACCGCCATAAAAATGCTCCCAAAGGTGGATTATCGCCATCATCCATCCTTGCCTATTCTCAGCTTCGGTCCATTTCTCCAGATCAGCTTTGGCTTTCCAGTAGCTCTGCCTCGTCGGTCGGAATTTTGTGCAATGGATACAAATTCTCCAGTCTTCTGTGGTAGGGCCCAACCGAAACAGGAGCTCTCTCAGTCCAAGGGTATCTGGCTTCCTCACTACCAAGTCGCTGACATCCAAAGAAACCAGGGTAGAGACTTGTAGAAGGCGCTTGCAAGTTAGTGCGAGAGCAAGCTGATTGATAATTTCAACCTCGTCGAAAATGGTTATGAGGATCTCCGTTGGCAGTTGGAGAAGAGGTGCAGAAGTGCATGTGTTTGGCAGGGTTGCGAGCACCTAGCCAGCCGTAGTTAGTATCATACCCACAGACAAAGGTAACGTTCTTAGAGCTCACTTCACTTGGGATTGTGAACTTTTCCCATTTCTTGTGCTTGCTGGCACGATCCATCTTGATGATGGTATTGGTGCCTCGAAAATGCAAAGACCTTAGGCAATTGGTGTGTTGTGATGAGCAGGACGGCAATAGTGCAAGGGACGAGTGCAAGTGAATTTGTTTGTCAAGGAGCCATAACTCTACAGCCTACATTAAGCGTTCTGATCCATACAAACTTCCAACTTCAAATTATCTCCAACGATAAGCGCGAATTGCTTTGCCAACATTTGTTAGCTTGGTAAACTACGATTATATGATGTCCTTTCTAGACCACGCAAGAATAAAAATGCTTCTTCTTCTTCCCCATATGCACTCTGGACAGACAGTGTCATTTTTGCTATGTTTCCAATCGCTGATTGTCGTGGTCATCGGCACTCCCTCTCCTGCCTCGATCACATCCCATCCATACATATCGGCCTTGGCTTTCCAGTAATTTTTTCTCGTCGGCCGGTATAATGTACACACAGTGCAGATTCTCCATATAAAACCTATATTACAGTACAAGAACAGTACCTCTGGCGCAGGTTGCTCCAAATGCAGCCGAGTGGCTCTTACTACAATAATACCACGACATATAGGGCACAGACTCTCACATCTCCAACTGGCCAACGCTCCATTATCCCGCCTAACCCGAATTATTTCAACAGTAGGATTTAGCACGCGCAAACGACCGAGCATAAGCCAATAAATCCGGTTCGCTGTGTGGTGGTGGAGGATCAGGCAAAATGCGAATTCCGACAGCGTGGTTCAGACGCTTTTTCCAATGCGACTTTGCCAGGGGTTGACATGTGGAGCTCTCACAGTCAATAGTCGCACTGTCGATCGCTCGGGAAGAAGATGGCCGGACGACGCTACCTTTTTTTCAGCTCATCCAGCACAGCCCTTTTCGCTGAATGACCTTCCCCTTTCAATCCTGCGGGTAGATGGATGAAGCCGTATCTGACTCAAAGGGTCATGCTCCGTCCGAAGAAAGCAAGGAAAGTCCCGGTCGACTTGACAGGCCAGGCCCTCTCTTCCAGATGCGGAGAATTCAAAAGCATATGTCACCGTACTCGGTATGCCGAATACGCTGGGGATGGATCATCTAGTATTAATGCCCCCCTCCCAGCATTCTTGGCCGTGTTTCTGCGCACAGTACTCCAGCAGAGTGCTAAGACTCTACTTACCTTGGCTGCCCCATCCACCGCCGTCCAAAATGATTTACACCACGGCCCGCCGGACGCGCCCATAACTGGCCTTTGCGATAATGAGGTCACATTACGACAATGCTCCTGAAATCTCGCTCAGTCCTCCCCATCCCCTCCCCGCTCCGCTCCACCCCCACCCTTACGCCAAGCCCTCTCTCTACCCATTACTCGCCCCCCTGCACCGCTGACCCGAGTGTGTGGGTGGGAGTCCATCTGTTCCAGTCTAGTGCGACGGCCCTGATCCCTGTTCCCCTTCCCACCACCAACCCGCTCCCAGAAAAAAAGTCCCATGGCGTCGTGGGCAACTGTCTATCGGAAATCGCGGATTATGGTGTTTTTGCGACATTGTTGGACGCTAGGGAACTTGCTCTTGCCGAGGACGGGCCTTGGCATGATGGATGGAATTTTTTCCTTAAATGGTTCCGCGACTTCTGCTGCAGATGTGGCTGGTTTGGGGAGGGATTGGCATCCACTCGGAGGGTTCCTGCTTGTCTAATCTCCCCGAGCGCGGTAGCCTACAGTACCTCGCGGGACGACGGTTTGATGGGTCGGAACCCGGTTGGAAAAAGGTCGGTGTGGTGTGAATAGGGGGTGGAACATGGTGTTGGTTTACTGTACTGCTGGCTGTAGGGTCGCATCCACAAGGCCGGCCGCCCCGCGTCTTCCCGTTGGTGCATGGATACCCCCGATCGTCTTGCGTCGGAAATTTGAGCCCCCCGTTTCGAAATATCAGGGCTCTCTAAATTCGGATGGCCTGACCACTGAGCACGAACGGGGCCTGACATGGTTTATCATGCAGTCCAAGACACTGGACTCTGCTCGTTCCCAAGCTGCTGGGAATTGGGACCTCCAATCTCGGACCGCCGACTGCGTCAGAACCAACCTGCTGCGCGCATTTTCTCACTGCATGTGAGGCGGTTTCGAGTATATCGATCATCGGGCATTTCTGCAGTGGGATCAGATCCCGCAGCCCCCTAATCCCGATATTTGGATTTTTCTCGTGGACGCATACGGAAGAGCGCCAGCCGTTCAGGTCCCAACGGACGCGAAGATAGGGGTATGTAGGGGACGGTTCCTGGTGCGTGGGCCTTGCTTGAGGCGACCAACAGCCCAAAGGCCCGACTTTTTCAGGATATCACGTATGTATGGCGTCTCCAACGCATACTTCTTTTGTCTCTGGAAAGTTTCAGATAAGTTGCCAACTTCATGGTCAGATAAGTTGCCAACTTCATGGTCAGGTGAGCATCTGTACTACTGCGCTGCGCCAAACGCAATCACCTCTGTTCGTGTCTTGGTCCTATTTTCTCGGGATCAAATAAGACACGGTGAGTGTCGGTAAGTGGTCTATTTCTTCCTCAGTCAATCTCCTTTTCACATATTCAGAAAAAAAACTTATCCCCCCTGACGCATGGCCTCACCGGTGACATGTCACAGGTCCGATATCGCCACCAGCAATATTCGGTAACACCAACTTTGCACTCCCCATCGAATCCACGGTATCCCCCCACTGAGACAACATCTGGTGACTGCGCATGCTGTCCTCGCCCCGATGATGTGATTACCCGTCTGCCTCACCCCAAGATTGTGCCCTGCCTGCACCACCCACCCGTCCGGATGCAGGACGACGGTGGCCCCAATCCCGTCATGCAGAACTTATGCAGTGTCGTTCCGCTACCGCCGGGTGGGCTGGATGCGGGCATGCAGGACGCTGGAGACGGTGCCGGGAGGCAGCTCATTCGGCAGGGCGGGATTGGCTATGCCTTTTGTTGACACGGGAGTGAGATGCATGGTTGTGTCACCCGAAAGGTCTGCAAAGGGGTTGTGGGTACGGAGCGTTATATATGGTGGAATTTCACCCAGTCAACTGGGTTCTACATGGGAAGCTCCGAGGAATGCATATGATAGGGCAATGGCAACCTATTAAGTAAGTAGGTATTTTCAAATTGTTTTTGGAGTAATTCTGGTGATAAGTGATAGATGATAGACATATATTTTGACAGCCTATTCTAATATCCCAATTGACTACAAAGATCACACAACCCAAGTAGCCTTTCAGTCCACAGATCAGTCGCCGCACAACTTTCACCTAAGAAAGGTACGACTTATCAACCCAACTAGCATAATCGCTTCCCAAAATATTCGAGATAGTGAGCGCGGTGCTAATCTTAGTCGAGAAGCTCGCGCGCGTCCCCGAAGCTCCCGCCCCCGTGTTCCCGTACTCCTGGAACGTAACGTGCCCAATCCTCTCATCTCCCGTGTTCCAGATCTTCCACCCAGCGCCGTTAATGATATTCGACAGCGCCGTGTTCTGGAAGCAGACGCGCGCGTACTCGCCCCATGGACGGCCGAGGTAGACGTTACCGGCGGTTGGTCCGCCGCCAGAGTCGGCCGCGACGTCGGACTTGTTGATCACGTAGTAGGAGACGTCGGAGTCGGAGGCGCGGCCGGAGGCGGTCACGTAGCCGTTGCCGTTGACGCGGATGTCGGTCCCGTCGATCCAGGCGATGCCGTGCTGGCCGAAGATGAAGTCGGTCGCGCCCTGGATGAAGCTCTTGCCGAAGAAGTGCTTGCCCACGTTGGAGAGGAGGGTGTCTTGGTAGCCGTAGAGAGCGACGCCGTAGTAGCTCTGCTTTGTGCCGTAGCAGCTCAGAGCGACGGCTTGGGAGCCTATGCCATAGGTGTTCTTGATGTTGATGTTGTAGAACTTAGTGTTGTCGGCGTGGTTGGAGATTGTGGCTGGGGACGATTAGCATGCTTGACATTAGGAAAGAGGAGACATGTGGGAACCTACCAGTGCCATCATTGTTGGTGCCGCAGCTGAGCTGGCTGCATGATTGCTGGACAGTCACCTTGTTGCCCTTGTAACACGAGCCGTCCGCCGAGTAGCCGTAGACTTCGAGGGGACCACTGAGTGCCGGAATCTTGACCTGCTCGTTGTAGGTTCCGGAGTAGATGAAGATCTTCTGGGTCGACGACGAGCTGGTGCTCAGCGCGTTAATCGCCTTTTGGATCTGTTTCTCTATTAGAGAATGGCAATAAGCTATGGATAAAGTACTAACCGTTGAGTACGTTCCACCTGAGCCAACCGTAAGGGCGCCGGATGGAGGGGATGTAAGGGCCACAACTGAGCTCACGAGAGCACCCAATGTGATGCAGAAACGCATGATGGGAGAGTTTCGGAGAGGAGGTAGTAACGAACAATGTCTGTTGCAGCGACGACAGCAACAAGAATTGGAGACGCCATTGAAGCGCTCTTAAATAGTTTGAAGACATCAATAGACCACGGGATCTGCAATTGTACGTATGCTTAAGAAACGCCTAAAATAATTTATATGAAGTTTAAATTGAAATACAGTGGAGTTGTTTCGTGGCAACTGTGGGGAAGGGGTTGTGGTTCGTGGAAATTGAGGCACCGACCGATCCCGAGATCCATTCCGCCGGCAGTTTCCCCTGAGCCAATTGACACCTTCACGTGGTTCGTGGGATAATGAAAACGCGGCAGATCTGTCAGGTCCGGCCCTGTCTTGTTCCTGCCATAATTACTATAATATATGTCGTCGTCACCTGGAAATTTTACGGGATTTTGTGAAATGCGGGGAAAAGGTGGGCGATTCGCGGGGAAAGTTGCAATATACCGGCAGCAGCAGTGCCAATTTCCATTGTAAGTTAGTGCCATTCATTTCAAGCATCGCTCTGGAATATAATAAAGCCATGGCCGCAGAGCGTCGAGGTACAGCCGCAAAGCTTCATTTAACCGGTCTAGAACATGGGCCTCTCTAAATCAGAAATAGCAAAAAAGTTGGCGAAGAAATTGTGACTGAAACAATTGGACATCAAGATTTGATTCATATGTTGCAAAGGCTGCCTCCAAATACGTGTTAGGGCCTGTGCCTATAGGGCATACGTCTCCACGGTTTGCTTGAGCACTGGAAGTCATAGAAAATGGTGCAAGACAAAAGCTTTCGCAACGAAAATGATAATCATCGTAACGTGACGACAGGCATGAGAGATCCAGTAGCGGGAGGGGTGTGACAGTTCACGCTATCTCTGCCTTTTAAATCAGATCTTATTTCAGGATAATAGTATACTATCTTCGGCTATGATCTTCACTCATCATCACTACCGCTGATGGAAGTTTGTGGTAAAATCAAAATGTAATATTACACGCTATTAAAGCATATCCTAACACTGGCCAAAGCATAATTTTGGGTGTGAGGCTGCCAGAACATATATCACATAGCACTTTGGAGAGATAACTGACGGCATTTTAAATGGTTTCAATGAGATGAACTCCCCGCATTTGCGCAAGCGACGTGGGAAACCCGTAGGGAAAACCGCGTCTGGAGAACTAGCTATTACTCTCACAAATCTGCCAGAAACCAGGGGGGTTTATTGTACCTGTTTGAAATGCGTCGCTTCTTATCTGACGGTCTTGGCTGCTGGTTAGCATGAGTTCAAGAGTGCGAGGGGAGGGCTACCATGGGAGTATGCTATCTATAACAAAAAATATCGTTGCAGAAAGAAACAACCTAAGGGGACTACTAGAGACAGACGGTGCACGTAGGGTTGCTGAGCATCGAACCTTGACTCCTGGTGCAAGAGATGTTGGTGTCTTGACTGTTCGAGCAGAGGTTTGCCTACGACGTAATACCATATTAGCTAATTGCACTTCATGTACGGTCTAAGACGGCACTCGATGTGCATACTGGGTGTTTGGCTCCACTGTTGTGGAAATAGCTTCTAGGAATGATTTGGTTTGGATCTTGTGATGGTCTATTGGTAATTTTGAAACTTTAAGGGATATAATTGAGTTTTGGGGGGCTGATTCTTATAGATGCGTGTTGTTCGTTGAAATTTTCGAAGTGTTACACTTCAACGTATGATTTAATGTTTTCGTTCTCGTTTCAACTCTGAATGGGTCGACAATTGTCCCCAGATGGCCATCTCGTTATACATGTTGCACCTCGGAAACCCTTTCTATTGGATTTAGTTTTACTTCAACGCAATACTAGATGTATACTCAAACCACGTCAGCTCTAAAGGAATTGACCATTTTGCCCAACCTACTATCTTGTTGCACAACGCATCTCGCAAGCCTTTTGCATTGGATTTTTCTTTGCCATGATGATATTGCGGGGTGGTGCCAGCACATTGTCTTACCAAGGGGCGTTCAGAGCTGGTGGCCTTGACTAGAGCTGAGACTTGATTTGGGATACATGTCTAATTAGACGCAACTGTTTTATAATCGTAGTGCATATAGCCCGCGAAAAGAAAGAAAAAGGTCAAGCCTCTACCTCCCCAGCTACCTCGACTAGCCCGACCTCAAAGGCCTCAAACCCACCCCCATCCTCGCCGGCCAAAACCTCCCCAGCACAAACTTCTACGCCCAAGCCCTCAAAAACGCCCTCACCATCACCAAACCCGGCGGCTCCATATCACTAAACAAAGCCGACAACGGCTGGAACGGCGGCGCTGATTTTTCGGGCTACACTAGCCTCGCGCTCTTCGCGAAGTGGCAGCAGCTGTCGTGCACCCCTGATGATGCGGCGAAAATAAAAAATCTTATCTGGGCGGACGGGACCGAAGCGGATGAGGAGGTTTTTTGGAGGATATTTCGGTGGGGAGGGCGATGGGGGTGTTGTTGTGGCCGGAAAAAAGAGGGGGTTGGGGAGGGAGGAGTGAGTTGAGAGTGTTGGGATGAGGAGCGTGAGGATTGGGAGGGAGGGGATTAGGAAGGAGGAGGAGGGTTTGGTGGGTGGTTGCGGAGGAAGTGGGGGAGGTTAGGGGTGGTGATAATGGTGTATAATGTGTTTATAAAATTGGCTAGGTCGAAATATAAAAAACATGGCATATTATCATATTTATTACATATAGTTACAATATATATTAAAAATATCACTGTAGGATGGCGATATTAGTAGTAATTAATAAATTCCTAAGCTAAATAAATATATTTCTATAAATGAATATTTTATTACTATCAAATTTACTAGTAACAATATTTCCATCAGAATACACGCCGCAACCATTCATACCATAATGAGAGCGATTCATCAATTTTGCATTCGACGGCTCGTATATCAGCCCGTTACTAATCCCTCCCAACCCCAAGTTCTAGACTCCCACGCTTATAAACTCCCCCCTCCCTCCCGCACCCCATAAAAACGCGGGGTACCCCACCGTCCACCTCTAACACGCAACCACCACGATACCTAAAACTCAATCCACTCCAACTCCAGCTCACCACCAAACCAACCACAATGTCAGCCTCCACCTCCACCTCCACCCCTCCACCACCACCAACAACAACAACCCCCGGCGCCCTCCCCAGTTTCCAAACCCACATCCGCCTCGCCCGCCCCTCCCTCTCCCTCCCCGCCGCCGAGACCTTCTACGTCTCCGGCCTCGGGCTAAGCGTTCTCTACCGCTCCCCTCCCCAGGGGACGCATCCTGACCAACACCCCGAGGACCTACTTATGCTCGGTTTCCCCGGTGGAGTGTGGCATCTTGAACTAGTCCACGCTTCTGATGGTGTAGGGGGAACGATGGGGAAGTTCCCGGTCCCGAAGCCGACGGAGGAGGATTTATTGGTTTTGTATGTTAAGGGACCCGTGGATGAGGGGTTGGTAAATAGGATGGTGGCAGCCGGTGGAAAGAGGGTGATGGCGCGGAATGAGTATTGGGAGCGCTGGGGGGTGACGGTGGAGGATCCGGATGGGTATAGGGTTGTGCTTTGTACGAGGGGGTGGGAGAATGTTGCTGTTGAGTAAAAGGGGGGGGGGGGGGTGTGGGTATGGGGGGGGGGGGGAGGGGGGGGGGGGGTTTAGGATGGATGATGTGTTGAGTAAAAGGGGGGGGGGGGTGTGTGGGTATGGGGTATTAAGATTTAGTTTATATACTCTGCGTTTACTTACTAATACTTCTACTATGTGGATTCTTTTATATGATATGAGAACTATCATTGGGTTGTGCAGCCAGCGCCTGCGGCAAGGAGACCGCCATTAGGGGAGTATCCGGGCTGGAGCTTTGCAAAGACCGTGGAGACGAGGGAGGGTATGAGGAAGAGGAATGGGGGTGACGGTGACGGAGGACATAATGGGGAAGGAGCGATGGTGAGAATGGCGGCGGGGGAGGGAAGGAGCGTTGAGAGAAGGGAATGGGGAAATAGAAAGAGCGATCGCGGGGAGAGGGAAGGAGCGACGATGTGAGAAAGGAGGGAAGGAACGATGATGGGGAAGGAGAGCGCTACTCTGCCTTGGGACGTGAAGGTATTAGGGAAGGAACGGTCGGTGTCATCGCTGTTGCCTCTTGGGACCTTGGGGTGGTGGTGTGCATTGTTGCTGCTGCTGTTGTGGAGGGAGCTGGAGCTAGGTGAGCGGTATGAGGACTTCAATGGGAACGCATTGAAATAGAAGAAAGGAAGACGAGGAAACGCGGGGAAGGAAAGATAGAAAACAGCTAAAACTCTCCTCAAACTACTGCACTTTCCCCAAAACTAACTGCGACCGAGGGCTAGCAGTTCATCAAGCTGTCTCTTGAAATCGTAAGGCTGGCTAACTCTCGCCGTCCGTCGCCTGGGCAAATTAAACCCCTGTCCTGTCACTTCGGCAGGGTCTCCCTCTAGGGGTCCACCTGTCAAAACGCTTGTAGTACGACGGATTGGCTGTGTCATAGATTCTGCGACGGTGAGGGGAGATATCATGAAGATCTTGGCATCTTTGGGGAGGATATGAGAGATCAACGTGATCGTCGGTCTGGCGCCATGGAGCGGTTAAGGCGTAAAGCTTGGTATATGTTGTCATTATGGGAGGTGGTTGTGTGTGCGAGGGCGAGATCCGGCTGTCAGGCACCTATCTGTCAGCCTTACAAGGTGCACAGCCACGATCGCCGACAGCCTTGTGAGGATCTCATGGTTGAGCGGCGGCAATGATTGTGCTTCCGTGGTGGCATGAAGGGGAGGATATCGTGAAGATACCACGAATAATTGGATAGCACTGGCGTAACGGGCTGTATGGCTGTTCTTTCGCCGATCCATATATCGCACAGCGCAGTACTGGCCGTACTCGTACCGCCAACTCTGCCCTCGAGTATATTTTCTGGTGCTTCTTTGGGTATTCCTCAACCGCCCTGTCGAGTATACAATTATGTATGACATGATAATATGCGCCGATGTGGAATTGTATGCATCGTGTGGCACCCTATGCATCGCAGCCCAATGAAATTCTTGGCCCTCACCATTCCCACCACCACCGTTGGCGCTTGGCGTGGCTGAAGGCGCAGTCACCAGCCAACATCACGACCAAAAGTGGCTATAAGCGTGGCGCAGGGTCATACATATCACGCATTCACATCCACACCTTCATCCAGAGTATGAATGCAGAATGGATATACGGCACTGCAAGAGACGGACCGCGACTTGGCTGCGTGAGTCTCCCCACCTGCAGTGCTTCGTAGGCGCTGTAGCGTTAGTTGTTCATCAACATTCACCAAAAAACGACTGAGGGGCTGCCTGGCCACGAGAAGGTCGACCTTCCAACAAATGTGAGTCTGAGGTAAATTCTTCCAACAGTCTCGAACAATCTTCCAACAATCTTCACAACCTCTACTCCAACCTTCACTACACACACATACACCCCACCGCATCCATATATCTCCCCCCTCACTCACCATGCCGCCCATCTTCTTCTGGAGGGACACAAACCCCTCCTTCGCCTTCCTCTCCCAAGATTCCCGCGCCCCATTCCACGACAACGAGACCGAAACCGTCTGGCCCACCACAGAACAGTAAGTTTACCCCCCCATCCCCCGCATCTCCAACACCCCACCTAACAAACCCCCCAGCTACATGCTCTCCGAAATGGCCATGCTCTTCGCCGCCCCCGACATCGCCGCCCGCATCTCCCACTCGCCCCGCGTCGAGGACATCCGCGCCCTCGCCCGCGGCGTCGACAACTTCGACGAGAAGATCTGGGAAGAGGACCGCTACGGCATCGTAGAAGAAGCAACCTACCACAAATTCGCGCACAGTCTGCTGCGGGACCGAGATCTGAAAGCCGAGTTGCTCGCGACGGGAGAAGATGAGCTCGTCCTCGCGTCGCCGTTGGATGGGATTTGGGGGATTGGGTATGCAGCCGGGGAAGCAGTGGGGCAGCGCGAGACGTGGGGGACGAATCTGCTTGGGAAGGCGCTCATGATGGTTAGGGCGTGGATTAGGATGGAGGAAACTGGGAGCGCGTCGTGGGAGAAGGGTGGGGCGTTTGATGTGACAGCTGAGCAAAGGAGGGTTGATATGCCGCTGGAGGTTCAGACGTATGAGGCGTCGAAGGGGTACATTTCACCGAGCGACCACATGTATTGGGATACGGAGAGAGGGGATGGGTTAGCTGCTGAGTACTACGATAAGACGAGGGAGTTTGGACCGCCGGGGGGGTATCCCGACCATGGGGTTCCTGAGGCACAGGAACAGACCGAGGGGAGCAGGGCTATAGAAGGGGGTGCGGCCGATGCTTCAGGCTCTGATAACGCACTTGCTGTTTTGGGCGCCCTTGGAGCTGGAGGTCTTGTGTTGCACGAGGCGCGTGGTGGTTCTTATGGAGTGGAGGAGGAGGAGGAGGAGGAGAATAGCGACGATGAACTGCGTAAGGAAGTCATTGACAATCTCTTCCGGAAGAAGCCCGAGGACGAGGAAGAGGACTTGGGTGATTCGGAGGATGAGAAGACGCCGGAGCCAGAGTCGGAAGATGAACCGGAGGAGGAAGAGGAAGAGGAGCCAGAAGAGGAGTCGGAGTCAGAAGAAGAAGAAGAAGAAGAAGAAGAAGAAAAAGAAGAAGAAGCGGAGGAAGAGGAAGAGGACGCAGGTTCAGATTCAGATGGAGATTCCGATTAGGAAGGATGAACTCAGATATGAATGCAGTGCACGCAGTCCGCATCCATCGGGGTGTATGATTGATGATTCAGAGATCGCATCGCAAGAGATTCAGCAGCCGCCAGGCAACGAACTTAATTAATGATTTTACAAAGAACTTATACCTTTTCACCCTCATATAATTGATAAGTGCACACTGTACGTGATAATACTTTCGCCTGCCTGAAATCCATATAGTCACGTGACTTACGCGTCAGTATTCTGCCTCAGCGATTCGCTTACACAGCTGGCAAGCTAGCCGCGTTGGAAGCTCGCCGCCATGGAGCTTACTGCACTTCAATAACCACCCAAACCACAATTCCAACGACGAGCCATCCATCCTCTTCCCCACGAACCCATCAACCCCTGTACCACTAATACCCCACCTCCTAATTCACCATGGCCACACTCGAAGATCTCGACGACATCGAGAGGGAGCTGAAGGATGACAAGAACGACGGCGGAGACAAGGATGGCGACAAGGACAAGAAGAAGCCCGAGCAGGGCGGCGACGCAGAGATGAAGGACGCCGAGCCTGAGGAGGAGGACCCGATATTCGAGGAGATCGAGGCGCTGTCGACACAGGACATCGATACGCGGAGGAAGCTCATTGAGAACGACACCCGCATCATGAGGAGCGAGTTCCAGCGCCTGTCGCACGAGAAGTCGAACATGAACGAGAAGATCAAGGATAACCTGGAGAAGATCGAGAATAACAGGCACGTTCTTTCGGGGTGGCACAGGCAGAGGTGTTTTTGTTTGATAAGGGAGCTAACGTTGGGTGTTTTCTAGGCAACTACCGTATTTAGTTGGAAACGTGGTTGAGCTTCTCGATCTCGACCCGACGGAGGAGTCCAAGGAGGAGGGCGCGAACATCGATCTCGATGCGACGAGGGTGGGGAAGTCGGCGGTGATCAAGACGTCGACGCGGCAGACGATATTCCTCCCATTGATCGGGCTGGTCGATCCCGAGACGCTGAAGCCGGGAGATCTGATTGGTGTGAACAAGGACTCATATCTCGTACTGGACACATTACCTGCTGAGTACGACAGCAGAGTCAAGGCTATGGAGGTTGACGAGAAGCCAACGGAGAAGTACACAGATGTCGGTGGGCTGAACAAGCAGATTGAGGAGCTGGTGGAGGCCATTGTCTGGCCCATGAAGCAGTCGGAGCGCTTCAAGAAGATCGGCATCAAGGCACCAAAGGGTACGTGTCTATCTCTAACTATAATCCTCCATTACTAACTCCCCCAAGGCGCCCTCATGTACGGCCCCCCCGGCACAGGAAAAACCCTCCTCGCCCGGGCCTGCGCCGCCCAAACCGACGCCACCTTCCTCAAGCTCGCCGGCCCACAACTAGTCCAAATGTTCATCGGCGACGGCGCCAAGCTAGTCCGCGACTGCTTCGCCCTCGCAAAGGAGAAGGCGCCCGCAATCATCTTCATCGACGAACTCGACGCCATCGGCACCAAGCGCTTCGACTCCGAGAAGTCCGGCGACCGCGAAGTCCAACGCACCATGCTCGAGCTCCTCAACCAGCTCGACGGCTTCGCCTCAGACGACCGCATCAAAGTCCTCGCCGCCACTAACCGCATCGACGTCCTCGACCCTGCCCTCCTGCGTTCAGGGCGCTTGGATCGTAAAATCGAATTCCCGCTCCCGAACGAGGAGGCGCGCGCGCAGATCATGCGTATCCATAGTCGCAAGATGACGGTGGATGATGCGGTGAACTGGGCGGAGCTGGCGCGGAGCACGGATGAGTTTGGCGGCGCGCAGTTGAAGGCGGTGTGTGTGGAGGCGGGGATGATCGCGTTGAGGAATGGGAGGAGCAGGATTAGTCATGAGCATTATGTGGATGCGATTGCGGAGGTGCAGAGTAAGAAGAAGGAGACGATTGGGTTTTATGCGTAGATTTGGCGCTGGCTTGGGGGAGGGGGGGGGTGTACGAATTAGATAGGGAATGGAGTCGGCATGCGGTGATTTTATTATGCCGCTGGCCTGTTTTCATTTAGATGCTGTGTCCAGTCGCTGTGCTTGAAATGAAAGTCCAAGAACCAAGTTAAACCTTGTAATCCCCGTTCAATCGAAGGAAGCAATCGCAAGCCATATAAACCATTCGAGCTGGTGTCTTGAGAATCTTACTCCAGCAGCCAACATTCAGATAGTCATGGGACAGCCTAGGCCTTGGGCAACGAGTCCAATAGATCCGGGCAGATTAGGCTCCTCTTCGACATGACTGAAGTGTACTCTTTAGGAAATGCGCCGGGGTGGTTGCAGTAGAATGGCAACGGCAGGAATGCCACGACAACAGGCAGTGCGGTGACGGCGAGAAGAAACGGGGCGACAGTGAGAAGGAGACGGCGGTGAGAATACAGTCCGAATGCCGTTGGCGCATCTATTCCAGCCCAATTTTCGGTACCACGCTTGCGCTTAAACCGCTGGCCATCGACCTCGTAATACTGAAAGAGACCTATCGTTTGAACAGTAACACCTCGAAAGGATCGACCAAGAAGAAACTAGTTCTGGCTGGCAACGCAACTCGCTCGTCACAGGGGATAAGGGTGAATTGTATCCGGAATTGTTCGCTGGTGACCGAAGAACCAAATCCAATGCTCTGGCTGCTGTATTTATAGACATCTCCTAACGTCGACGGGTATTATTATATGCTATACTACACTATCTCTACACATCCCCCTCAATTTCGTACAAATCTATCCCCATCTATATTCCCCACCCTCCAACCCAAAACGCCATCCTCGTCATAATCAAACACCCCCTCTACCCCCTCTACCCCCTCTACCTCCCCATCTCCCCCTTCCTCTCCATCTCTTTTGGAAGTAGTGTTGACACCCCCTCAATCGCCCCCTCCGCATCCCCCTTATTAACCAAAAACAGCCCCTGCAGCGCCGCCATACTAATCCCCCGTTCCAACACCCCCTCATCCTTCAACTTCTGCACAAACCTCTCCCTCCCACTATCAACCACCACCCCCTCCTCCACCTCCCCACCATAAAACCTATCCCACAACTCCCCAGCCTGCCACTCACTCGCAGCCCCAACACACTCAATAACATCCACCCTCCCCGGCCTCACCAGCGCCTCATCCAACCTCCCCACCCAATTCGTCGTCAAAAACACCACCCTCTCCTCCCCCGCCGCAACACCATCAAGCGCATTAAGCAACCCACTAAACGTCACACCCCCCCACCCCCCATCCCCCCCCTTCCGCTCCACAAACGCCGCATCCGCGTCTTCCAACAAAAGTATCGTCTTAGGAGGGACTTTGGAGAGTAACACGCTTAATCGCTCGTCGGTGAGCCCGCGCTCGCTGAGATTCACAATAGCGACTCCACATCCTACTTCCCCCGCTAAGGCGAGGATAAATGAACTCTTCCCGCTCCCAGGGGGGCCATGCAGTAAATACCCTCTCCTGTACGGAATCCCCCTCTGCTCATACCACTCCCTCGCCGCCCAGAACTCGCGGACATCATCTAGTACCCGTTCCGCAACACCTTTATCCAATATCACGCTCCCGAGCGGCCTCTTCCTCCTCGCCTCTCCAAACGGCGCCCACCCCGTCCCCGACGCACTTAGCACCGGCGTCCGATCCTCCCCTGCCTTGGCGGAGAGGGCGTATGCTTCCCCGAATAAATCCTCGAAGACGTGGCGGTGCGCGTACAGCGTCGTGAGGGTGAGTGTCTCAAACGGCTCCCCGGTATTCAGATTCGCGCTCGCCTTCCTCTCCCTATGCACCGCCAAATACGCCCCCCCGAACCGCACAACATGTCGTCCATACCCCGGCTGTAACAAAAACGTCGTAGCCACCTCTCCATTCCCCAGCGGTCGCCGCGCGGTACGCATACTGAGATCGTGGACCCTCGTCAGCGCCGCCGCGACCCTGGAAGTCGGCGGGCGGTGCAGGGAGAGCCAGGCGAGGAGCATGGGGTATGCATCATCGTTCTTGGAAACCTCGAGGGAGACGAGGAGACGGCGTTTCAGCAGCGCGCCGGAGCGGATAGCAATTCGTCGCGCGAGGGTTGCTGCGTAGCCTAGGGATGCGAGACCGAGGCCCCCAGCGAAGAGGGGGTTGGAGAAGAGGGTGTCGAGGGGGAGGAAGGAGGAGCTTGCTGCTGTTGCTGCTGATGATGCCCCGGAGCCTGCCCCTGGGGGTGTGATGGTCGTCATTTCGTCGTCGTGAAGCTCGCGCCTGGGCGTGGTATATTTTTTTTTCGGAAGCCCTCCGTCCCTGGAGCTCGCCGGTTGAAGCTAGGATGGGATATCTCGATTGGCGGAACGTAGCGGAGCGGAGCGGAATCCGTCCCTGAGTCTCGGCGGGGCGGAAAAATGGTGATCACGTGGTCGGACACCGGATCATCGTTCCCCCTTCTCCCACCACTAACCCCCCCTTCAGCCTTACGCCAAGTCCCCGGAACAACAGCCACCCGCGCGCAGGAGGCACGGGGATTTCTATAGCTCCGCTCCCGTGTCTACAGATTTCTTTATGCAGAGTACGGGTATTTGACACGTCGGGATCGACGCGTCTGGATGGCGGAGTGGGTAAGGCGTAGTATTTGATTTTACAGTACTGGTACAGGGCGGGGAGGGACGGAGATGGGGAGGAGGCCAAGAAGTCCGAATCCCGAGGCGGTGCTGGGTGGGGGATAGGTACTGTGGAAAGGGGGAGGTAGAGGCCGTGGACACTCCATGGAGGTCTGGCTAGAGGTCTGGCTGGAGCTATAGTACAGTACCTATCTGGAGACTCCGTGGGATTTGAACATGCGCGGGCGCGGGGGGATGAGGCATTTTCCCAGCATCATCATCATCTGTGCGCTCTGTCTAGGAGGAGCCGCTGACTGTACCACTACCAGCAAACCGTCCAACTAACCGCATCATCAACACCCGAGCTGTCAATGCGATCCAATCCAGCATGCATCCCATCCATCCAGTCAAGCATTTTAAAGACGGGGGAACACCCCACTACTTCGAGAGAATCGACCTCTGACTTATACCCCTAAGTGCGTGAGCAGCATGGCGGCGCCCATCAAAGCATGACCTGACCAGACCGCCCCTCCCAACGCAGTTCGGCCGACGACGGCGGTTCGGGCCCGACGCGACGCCGAAACGGGGTTTGGTGGTAGGAGTTCCGGTTCCAGTGCTGGGGGGGGGGTTTGATTTGATTACTCGCGCGTGTGTTGGCGCGTGATGGGATGGATACAATTCCATAATGGGAAATCGGCACCGTGGTGGAGTGTGTGAAATATCTGATGGGATGGTGATGGGGATAGATGGAGACGAGCGGGTGATAACGGCTTCTGCAAAACTCTAATCCGCACCCATCCCATCCAGACCCAGATAGACAGAACTCCTGATCGCAATCGATCGGTCGGTGACGAGCCGTGACCCGCGCGTGCCGTCTACCGAGTTTACACTGTGGTCTGTGTTCTTTCGTGGGGGCGTGATTTACTTCCTCTCCGGTGTACTCAGTACACTCAGGTATCTCAGTACAGTACACTCAGGTACAGTATTCTCACCAAGTCCCTTCCGCCGGTAAAGAGAAAATCCTCGCACTAGATGATTTGAGCCATGCCAGAAAAAAACTGGGGAAGGGAAGTCAGATCGGGATACCATCGAATTAGGAGCTTGTGGCGTTTTCGGTCGACCGACGGCGGGCGAGGAGGGCGGGCGTTGGGGCGGGCGCGGGCGGGTTGCGTGCGCGCTTGGGTGTTTACTGTACTGGGTGTGGTGGGTGGTGGTAGTGTGTGGTATGCTGACTGAGCGGCTTACTGAGGGAGGGAGGGGACTGAGTCATCGGCGGAGGGGTTGGCTGTGTGAGGCAGTATGTGCGCGCTGGTGATTGATTACTCTCTCTGCACGTGTGTGGGGATAGAGTGCGCCCTTTGGGGGGAGGGATGGGAGGTGGTGCAGTAGTGGTAGTGGTGTTGGTGATGTTAGTTGCTTCTTTGCTGTATGCTGTATGCTGTATGCTGTATATCTGATTACTCGTGCCGACATCTGTTGTGATTTGCGTGTTGGCCACGATGATTAGTTGGGGGTATACAGTACAGTACAGTACAATACAGTACAATACAACACCTACCGCCATATCATCAGCGACTTCGGTGTGCTGATGCGATGCGATGCCATCCCATAGATGTAGCCCATACAGTAAACCTCTCGATGCATCCTCGTACTCTCTTTGTACAATTTCGTACTCGCGTACCGTACACCTTTCCCAAACCAAACAGAGTTTCGTATTCCCGCTGCCGCTGCCCGATGGGGAATCTGCATCTGCGCCTCTCTCTCCAAAACGCGGCGCCGAGCCCAGCCCAGGCCAGCACAGCAGCAATACCAAGCAATACTCTGTCCTTTCCTTTTCAAACAGTAACGCCGTTCGTACGCCGTTTGTACGCCGTTCGTACATCTCGCGTCCATCAACCTTCGTACTCTCATCCAATACCTCCTCTCCCTGCACCTTTCCTCTCACCACCCTGTCTGTCATCTACGTATCTCCCTACTGCCAAGCCCAGCCTCACGATGACGAAGCAACCACCCCCTGCTTACCACACCTCACCCACTGCACCTACGTAGTAAGCCAACCGAAAACCCACTAGTGAGAACCCTCTCCCAAGCACCACCACCCACCCCGGCCCACAACCCCACACGCATCAACAAGTGTAGAAAAAAAAGAGTACAACGGTACTGAAGTATCCACTATCCATCACCCATCACCCGCCGCCTCGGACATAGGGTTTTGCGCTTATGGGGGAGGGGGGTGACCGTAGTTCCGGGGTGGTTGATCCGTGGGAGGGATGTGCATAACGTTATGTTTGCATAAATTTGGAGTATGGGAGATGGGCGGGAGGAAGGGGAGAATTGTTGTGGGAGGAGTGCATGGGCTAAGAGGTGAGGGAGGGCCTGGACTGAGGGGTGGTGCTGGGTGTTGTCGTTGATGTGAGGGTGATCGAATTGATGGTGGTGGTGCTGTGGTTGACACAGGTATACGCGTATAGAGCATTACAGACTCAGAGACAGCGTATAGCGCGTACAGAGTTACCAAAACACAAAGCACCCCATACACCCAGGGTTACGTTACCCAATGCAGGTAACCCTGAAGTGTAAAGTGTAAATCGTGAAAAGGGAAAAGGGAAAAGGGAAAAGAAACTCTGTAGAACGACCACGTGAACACTGATCGTACAAGCACAGAAGCATACTCCATATATTCCCAGGAAAGGTAGGGTAGGGTGGGTAGCCAGCAAATAAAGCTCGCACAACCAGCGAATATCAGAACAACGCAAACACATATACCTCCCTCCGTACTATGGATACTATGGATCTTCAATACCCGGTATGGTATCCTCAGTAACACACTCACTCCCGTTGCACAAAAGCCCGACTACTCGACTCGCACGGCAACTATACCCTGATCGACCGCGGGCATGCACCGAGTAAGGTGTTAGAGTGAGAGTGAGTGAGTGGTATATGGAGTAGTAGGGTGTGTTACCTCTTGTTACTCGGTGACCACCCACCGGCACTCGCACGGGTGTCACGGCACTTGGTAGGCGGATGGGAGGCGTTTGCCAGATGGCTCCCATGACCTGATCGTGCAGGAGGAGATACACAGATGGATATTAGTTATGAAAGTGTGTATGTCTGGTATGTCTCAATGTCACGGAGCACGGTGTACCTGCTCGCATGCTCTAAGTGGCAGTATCTCCATGTCCACCAGCATACCATCTCTCTGCCTGGATGCATGCTCTACAGCATATCCCCCATTTCCATATGCATCCCACTCAAACCCATCAATGCAAGTGTCTGTAAGCAGTAAGCGAGGAGAAGCGGCTGTTGGTGCTGCCGGGGGGAGGGGTGAGTAATCATCGCTGTTCGATGTGCCAAGAAAGTAACGGGCGTTGGTAAGTAAGTGGGTGTGGATGTGGATGTGTGGGATGACGAGGTGGGGAAGAGAAGAGAGGAGAGAGAGAAAACCTTGATGGGCTTGAGTCTTGGTGGTGGAGGTGGTGTGGGATTACTGTATTGGGAGAGAAGGGGAGGAAAGAGGAGGGCAGGAGGGTAGGAGGGTAGGAGGGTACTTGTGTTGCCTGCTTGTCTTGGTGGAGGGGGTTGTACTATTCATGTTGTGCTATGATACTCGAGTACTTTGCTAAAGGATGGTGGACGGTACACTGTATGAAACATTGTAGACTGACAGCTCTTTCTTCATCGCACAGCACAGAGTACAAACACCACACAGAAACACACATACGTCACAAACCATACATACACACAAACATCAACAGCTCTCCCTCTTCCCTTCAAACTTAACTCCATCAAGTACCAACTACCCTCCCATCCAAACCCAGCCAAGGTACCAAGCCCCCCATGCCCCGTTAGCGCCCAGTGATATGGTCAATTCTCTCTGGTAGGTAGACCGACCAAGTACACGATTACGATATTATCTCACATACTGTACCATCAAAACCCTCCTCGGACTTTCCCTAATCCCGAGATCCACGCCTAGTCCGGCCAAGCCCCCACTAAAAAGTCAATCAATCCCGGAGATCGGTTGTCATCGAGACTCCGACCCGCCGGCCGCCCTCTAGGAAGCTAAGAGCACTAAGGAACTAGGCGCGATTACTCTCTTTCTTTTCTGCCAACCAAGAGACTGCTTGATGGAGAGATGGGAGCATGGAATCTCCGACTACCTCGTCGTTCCCACCATTTGTTTTGGGAGGTGGTTGTTGGGTGAGATCTTGACGTTTGCTGGAGAACTGCTTATAGGACTCATGCTGCTCATTACTACACTTCTCGGTGGTCGGGTAGGGGAGGGTGCGAAGGGGGTTTTATGTGTTTTGTACAATTACACTATACTGCACTTGTACACTCTACTCTGCTATACTACTATACTCCATGTACACCCATCCATCCATCCCACAGACACACCCAGCCAGCCCTGTACTATCTTGCATTGTGATTGTGCTTGTCTTCTGCTGTCTGTACCATCCTCCATATACTCTATTCTGTACTATCCTCCCTCTCACTCTGTCCCATCCTATCCTATCCTATCCCCATCATCTCCAATCCCCGCGTCAGAGTGTGATTATGAGAGAGAAAAAGACAGAACAAGACGGAATGGATAATACGTCGCCGGGATGCTAATCCCATCTCGTTCCCTTCTCCAACCACAAAGCTTGCCATCCATCCAGAACCAAAACATCAAATCTCACTCACTTCTCACCAGTACATCCCCATCCCGTTACATAAACGCCGAAAGTCACTCTCTCTCCCTTCCCCTTCCCTCTTATTAAGGCTTACATAGCCCTCCTCCTTACGTACCCTCATCATAATACCCATAAAACAAATCCCCCAAATAGCCCTGCATATACCATATACCTTCTTACATCATATACCATACCTTCTTCCATCATCCACTCCCCTCCTGACACCCCTTATACCCGTTCCTACTTTTCCCTAATCCACTTCCTTTCCTTCTTCTTCCTTCGCATCTTTCCCAATACAGTACCATACCGGACCCGGAGCCTTTCTTAGGCTATCCTTACATACGCACTTACATACTATACTTACAATACTGACTCTACATACATACACCACTACGCACGCAACGCACACACCCCTACCTACATACATAACAACATAACCATCCATACCCATACCCACTCACACTCACATCGGACTCGGACTTAACCTCACTCCCCCACGGACATCATCGCTCTCGGCGCATACGCATATCATAACTCCACCGCGCTCAATCCTGCATTCTCTCATCCTATCCTGCCACCTGATCAACCACCATCCCATCAAATCTCACCGACCACTACCACCAGTCACTCAATTCCCTCACCCTCAATCCCTCTCCTCACCAAAATACCTCGATTCAAAAAAATATACAAAACACAAATACGACAACCCCCCGGCACCAAGCGTGCCGTCCGCCCACCACCACCCCATCGATCAAATCGCCGCTTAGAAATCCGCACCAAAACTCCACCACCGACCGCCCCAAAAACCCACGTTTTCCCTACCGCTCGCCGACCCGCTCTTATTTTTTGTGGTCTACCACTGAAGCTAACCTAACCACCACTCTCGGCGCGGCGTGCTGATTTATCATCCCTCCCCCGGCTCGCTCGACAGGGTACATCCGGCGGTACAGGTTTTTATACAGGTCCGGAGGTACGAGGTACTTACACCTACACCCTACCTTCGATAAACTGGAATACCCGTTGGCAAGGGCAGTGTGACTAGCTGGTTGTTTTTATATAGCTGTCATACCCCCACCATCTGAGGGTTTTTAATATTTTTTAATACCTTTTGGAAGTCTTTCGGATAATTTGGTTTTATTTATCGGAATCGGTATTTTAAAGAAGGAAGCATTTACGGATTGCATTATATACGGGTTAGGAAAAGGGTTTCGAAACTTGAGAAAGGATATATTGTACAGCAAGCAAGGTTATAATAATTCGATCAAACGCCACCAAAAAGGGAGACGGGACACATACATACTGGACAACATACAGACAACATACAGACAACCCAGATCTTTGGACAAAAACGAAACACACACGCCGATTAAGTCTCACCATCATACCGCCCTCACAAACAACCAAGGCACCCTACAGATCCCCAGCCGTGGCCGGCCCTTCACCCCAATACGGGAATTCCGAGGGGGAAACAGACGAGAATAACCACTATTCTCACATTCCACCCATATAAACCTACGAACGACCTGACCTGGTCACAACCACGTCCCACAATCGCGATTTAACTTCGAAACCACACACACATAACCACAAAATGCCACCACCACACCCACCATCCCTCCCCTCCCCGCCGTCGACGGATAACGACGTAACGCACAAGAAACCAGCTAGCAAGCGGACGAAGAGCTCCAAGCCGGGACCGAGGGGCGCGAAGAGAGTTACTGCTGCTAGTGCGGCGGCTAGTGCGGCGGCGTCGAGTGGGAGTCGCAGTCCCGAGATGGGGGATGGGAGGCATAAGAGGGTTTGGAAGGCTTGTGAGAGGTGTAGGATGAAGAAGACGAAGGTTAGTTTGATTAATATCCCACATTTGTTTTTCAGGGGCGGCGCTGACTGATTTCTCCCCCTACAGTGCGATGGCGAATCACCCTGTAAACGCTGCCGCGACGACGGCCTCGTCTGCACAGCCGGCCACAGGAAGAAGGCGGAATTCAAACAGCTACCGCGCGGCTACGCGGAGGTCCTCGAGAACACACAATACGCACTCATCGCCACAGTCCACAAACTCTACGGCATGGTCCTCGCCGGCGAACAATGGACGCTCGACCCCCCCGTCGTCAACGCGCGCGGCCAACCCGTGATCCACGACATCGCCGCCAAGCTAGGCTGTATCCGCGCCGACCCGTCTAGTTCCACCAGCGGCGGCGCCATCGAGTTCCCAGCCGACGCGGCGGAGTTCGCAGCCCTGCAAAGGCGGTTAGAGAGTGAAGAGCGCGCTAGCTCTGGGGAGGGGGGGGAGATGGGGGGGTTGCTGGGGGGGGTGGGGGCGGAGAGTCAGTTTGGGGATGATTCTTTTTGTGAGGATTTTGATCCGGGGTTTGAGATGGAGGATGATTTCCCTGATGTTGAAGGGGGGGGGTATGGGGATGTTTCGCCCTTTTCTGATGGGCCGGGGGGCTTTGCGATGGATGGGCTGCAGGGGATGCAAGGGGGGGGGTATGAGGAGTTCATCCCTGCTTCGTCGGCATCACCTGCTCTTCCCACCGCTGCAGTGGCGGGGGCTCAAATGCGCCTACCAACACAGTTGCAATTGACGCCGCAACAACAGCAACAACAACAAGCAGCCCTCCTCGCCCAGCAAGCGCGACAAATGCAGATCCTCCAACAACAACAGCAGCAGCAACAGCAGCAACAACAACAAGGCGGTCTCGATTTCAGGGACCAACAACAACTGCCGCAGTGGACAGGCCCAGCAGCGATGGAGGAGCAGATGAGAGCCCTGATGCGAAGCGGGATGTATGCGGGGCCGGGGACGGGGATGGGGATGGGTGCTATGGGGGGGGATGGCACGATAAGACCGAATCTTTTGGAGTGTGGGTTTGGGGCGGGGGGGTATTGACAATGAAGGATGATTTGAAGGTGGATGTGAAGTGGGGGGGGGATTGGGAGGGGGAGGGGAAGGGGGGATGTGTATAAATATGCTATCGATCACTCAGCTCAGCTGTTTTCTTATCTCTTTTTTTTTTTTGGGACCCGAGAGGGCGGCGCGGCGGGCGGCGAGGAATTCGCTTTTTTTGGGAAGGGCGTTAGGGTAGATTGGCTGATTTGGCTACGGTGTAGCTTTTTGGGATGGTGGCGTTTTGGAAGGGTCTGGGTTTTTCTTTTTTGGGAGAATGGGTGGATGGGGTGGGAGTAATGACGATGATGAAATGATTTGGAGGGGGGGTAGATATTGAAAGGGCTCAGAGGAGAAAGTGGAATATAGAAATCTCGTTCATATAATTCTCGTTCTTATATTCTTTTAAATGATGTTTGTATCTTCGGCGTAATATGTCAGCGTTATATGGTAGCTTATGGCACAGCCGACGACAAGGCTGATCCGAGGCTTATTTCAACGAGGCTACACTCAGTGACCTCCCCCCTAACCTGAGCTGACTAGCTCGCCCCGGTTCTGGTAAAGGCTCGGCGGACCCCCCTGCAAGTAGACTCCAACAACAACAACAGCATTTTGAAAAGTTATTGCGTAATTACAGATGAAGGTGTATAACTAGGAGAGGGGGGTGTACTATGGGATATTCTAGTTTTAGTCTATGCTAGGAATTATAGGCCTTTCGTAGCTACAGCCTCGTGGTGTCTCATTGTGCCTTAGGCAGATATTTACTCGCCAAATTTTTGTACTCCGCAGATAAGTATAGAGGGATGGACACCAGACCTCGTGTAGATGTTACAAACGCGTTTCCTAACCACTTTGATCTACTAGACTTATCAATCACTATGTTAACTTCTACAAACTCCGAAGTGACTGCGCCGGGGTCTTCTGGCATGCGCCAGAGGACCTGCACTCGCGTCGCCTGCGTTTCCCCTCAACCCAAGACCAAATGCTGCGATGGTGAACTCTTCAGCCCTCCATCGAATTCCCCTAACGTCTTACTAACTGTACCAGACACTTGCATTGCCAAAATTGCACGTCATGATTGCAACAGTGAGCCGAATCACCGGCAGCAAGGCGATGTTCATGGCGACTCTTCCATCCCATCTCGAACTGACGAGGAACCATGCGAAAGTCACTACCTCAAGGCCAAAGCGGCGTATAGCGGAATGTTGGAAAATATCGGCTGCATCTGCAAGGTATTGCTATCGTTGAACCTTGATTCGTGCTGCGTGACCCTGCCGGAACCCCCTCTCCGCTTGAAGCGCGCGACCGTGTCCATGAGCGACGGCCTCTTAGCAGAGATGGGTATGGTTTCGAGCGCTCATTCTCTCCGCAAGTCGCAGGAGGGCGCTGGTTGCAGCAAGACGGCTTGCTGCTCCGATGCGTCTTCAACCTACTCGAAGCAAAGCGCAATGCTAGGGGCGAAGTCCACCGATGCTGATGGGAATGGCTGTTGTGGCGGTGAGCCTTTGAGAACTAGCATCGACCAGCATGCTAGAACCTCAGGTGTCGAACTTGACGGTAGTCACAAGACGGGTTGTGGCACTAGGACCGCCTATACGGCAGCTCGTGATGACCGCAATGATGGCTGTTGTGGTCGTGAGAAAAGCATCGACAGCTGCTGCTCTAGTAACCAAGACCCTACCACCCTTCTACCAAAGCTCGAAGATTGCTCTAGCAAGGAGTGCTGTTCTGATAATCCCTCAGCACCTACCGCTAGACAGACTATCACAGAAGTCCCTAGCAATCTAGTCGACAGTTGCTATGCTAATGGGGGCGGACATGCAGATGCTATATCAGACAGCTGTTGCACTAGCGATCCACTAGGAAGAGTGGCAGGCGGCAAGGGGATCAGTTACACTCGATCCGGAACTAATGAATCTGACCTAGAAAAAGGCGAGTTCCCGGTTGAGCATGTACTGCTAAGTGTTCAAGGTATGACTTGCACTGGGTGTGAGAAGCTCCTCTACGGATCGCTAGGTATGATCCCCGAAATCTCGAACGTTAAGACTAGTCTCCTCTTAGCTCAAGCAGAGTTTGACCTCAGATTGTCCTCCGCTGCTATGGACACTCCTAACACTATCAAGGCCATTGAGAAGATGACGGGCTTCACCTGCACAAAGATGACACAGTCTGGACACGCGCTTGATTTGATCATAGACGGCCTTGCATCAGACTTTGCTACGAAAGACCTGCCTTCTGGAGTTTCCGACATTGCCGTCCTCGACACACACACTATCCGCGTAACCTACCAGCCCAACCTCGTTGGTGCTAGGGACCTGATGTCAGATCCATTCTTCCCGTCGCCAAAACTCGCGCCAGTCGCAGAGCGCCCTCTGATCGCTTCCGGCAAAGCTCATGTCCGCCTGATGCTCTTTAAAACGATTGTATCGGCGGCGTTAACCATCCCTGTTCTTGTTATGGCTTGGGCTCCCATTCCGCAGCGCGAGACCATCTACGGAGCTGTCTCGTTGGTCCTTGCTACTATTGTTCAAGTTTACATTGTAGGGCCATGGTATATCAGTGCTTTTAATGCCCTGGTCTTCTCGCGCCTGATCGAGATGGACCTACTCGTTGTCTTAAGCACTACTACAGCCTACATATACTCAATCATCGCATATGCCTTTCTCGTCTCTAAGAAGCCCTTATCCACAGGAAGCTTCTTCGAGACGAGCACTCTACTTGTCACCCTCATCATGGTTGGACGTCTTGTTAGTGGCTTTGCACGCCAGCGAGCAGTAGAATCGATATCTATTGAGTCACTCCAGTCATCGACTGCAATCCTCATAGACCCTAAGACTCACGAAGAGCAAGAGATCGACGCACGTCTCCTTCAGTATCAAGACACCTTCAAGGCCTTACCTGATACGTCAATCGTTACGGATGGCACCGTCATCGCTGGTACATCCGAAGTCGACGAATCTATGATCACGGGCGAGTCCACACTAGTTGTTAAAAAACCCGGCTCTCCCGTCGTTGCCGGCTCGATCAACCACTCCGGCGCCCTAACAATTCGGCTTACACGTCTCCCTAGCGAAAACACCATCAAAGCCATCGGACTAATGGTAGACGAGGCGAAATCATCGAAAACTAAGATCCAGGAAATCGCCGACCATGTCGCTTCCTACTTCATCCCTGCCATTCTCATTGTTACCGTTCTGGTATTTGTAATCTGGGTTGCTGTTGGCAAGGCCATTCGTGGTTATGATGCCACAACCGCCTGCATTAATGCCATGACCTACGCCATCTCGGCTCTTATCGTTTCCTGTCCTTGTGCAATCGGCCTAGCGGTTCCAATGGTGCTTGTGGTAGCAGGAGGTGTCGCGGCTAAACATGGCTTGATCTTCAAAACCGCAGAGACGATTGAGATAGCCCGGAACCTTTCTCATGTCATCTTTGACAAGACAGGTACACTCACGCAAGGTTCCCTTACAGTTGAGGCTGAGATATACCCGACTGAGCAGGGCGACATACTAGGTCCAATGCTTCTTGCCCTGACGAACAACAGCAAGCATCCTGTGTCAACTGCCGTCGCTACCCACCTAAAGTCGTCCAGAGTCCAGCCTGGGAAGGTCGAGAGTGTTGTCTCTATTGCCGGGAGTGGCATAGAAGCAACTTGGAACAGAAGTATCGTTCGTGCCGGCAATCCGTACTGGCTAGGCATCGAAGACTTACCAGCCATCAAAGAAACACTCCTACTCGGCGTTAGTATTTTTTGTGTCTTGGTAAACGGAGAGCTCGTTGCAATCTTTGGTCTCAAGGATCTCCTTCGCCCAGATGCTCTTCTAGTCGTCAACGAGCTAAAGAAGCGAGCAGTCAAAGTCTCAATCGTCAGTGGCGATAACGAAGAGTCTGTCAGGTCTATCGCCATGGCCCTCGATGTGCCAGAAAGCCAGATCCGCTTTAGATGCAGCCCCGCGGATAAGCAGGCCTACGTCAAGGAAATGCTTACCTCTCCAAAGAGTGTTGTAATGTTCTGCGGCGATGGCACGAACGATGCGGTCGCCCTGGCTCAGGCAAGCATTGGCATGCATATCAACGGGGGAACAGACATCGCTCAAGGCGCTGCGGACGCTGTCCTCGTCAGACCCAGCCTCGTCGGCATCATCACTCTTATGGACCTGTCGGAGGCGTTCTTTCGCCGCGTTATCTTCAACTTCGCGTGGTCTTTTATCTACAATATTTTTGCGGTTTTGCTCGCTGCTGGGGCATTTCCTAACGTCCGAATCCCGCCGGAATTCGCTGGCCTTGGTGAGATAGTTAGTGTCTTGCCGGTAATTGCTATTGGGATGCAGTTGAAGTGGGCGAAATTCCACGGGTCTGGGTGGGGTTTGATTTGATGTACTTTAGCTTACGTCTACCATCTCAACATGCCTAGTCTAGCAATAACATTCAACATATCTGTTTTTCGAACGTATCCCTAAACGAATCAACTGCTTAATGTGCTTATATCTTTCCCATTTGTATATTCTAGAAAATATGATACTAGTCATAGCGAAGAGAAAAGGGACGCTAACCATGTTTAAGACAAGGCTACGCACAGCCCATTATCAAATCAGCATCGGATTTTGTACCTCTTGTAATGGTGTTAGCTCGTCCTATGAACTCGGCTACACCACTAAACCCCAACGACAAATTGACCTCGGCATCGCCCCAATCCTCCCTAGCCGATTACCCCAGAACTGGGGTAATCCCCTCATCTATAGCCCCATTTATAGTCTTATTTATATACGTATATAGCTACCAGCTCCCCCGGGCTTCCTTCGTTTTTCAATTGCATATTACTACCTACCTCCAATCTACATACCTATTTAACGATTTTTTTTATATATAACAACACCCGCCACCATGAGCAACGCAAACCCCGGAGCTGGCTTCGAATACCCCGCTGTCGAGGTATCATGGCTAAAGCGCGATGTCCTCCTCTTCGCAACCAGCATTGGCTGCACGGTCGATGAGCTGCAGTTCCTCTACGTACGTCTTCTCCCCCTCCTTTCAATCCACACCACTAATCCCCCTCCCAGGAACTCCACCCAAAATTCGCCGTCTTCCCAACCTACCCCATCCTCCTCCGTAAGCCTCTCCTTCCCACCCCTCCGCCCCACCAACCAATACAAGTCAATTAACCCCTCCTAGCATTCAAAAACACAACCCAAGAAGTAATCGACTTCTACGCCTCCCAAGCCCAAACCCCCATTCCCGGCATCCCCAAAATGGACGCCCGCCGCGTCCTCGACGGGCAGCGCTCCATGACCTTCCTCAAGCCCCTCCCCCCCACCTCCGCCGGCAAGAAATTCGAGATCCGCGCCAAGGTCCTCGGCGTGTACGACAAGGGGAAGGCCGGCACCGTCATCGAGACACAGCAGGATCTCGTTGATGCGGGGACCGGGGAGGTGTACACCAGAGCCGTGGGATCGGGCTTCTACGTTGGGCAGGGTAACTGGGGCGGACCTAAGGGACCAGCGACTGTGAACTTCCCCCCGCCGGATCGCGCACCAGATGCAGTGCTTGAGCACCAAACCACCGCCGAATCAGCGCACCTCTACCGCCTCAACGGGGACTACAACCCCCTCCACGCGACCCCGGAGCCGGGCCAGCAAATGGGTTTCGGCGGGGCCATCATGCACGGGCTTTCGAGCTGGAATTTCACGGCCCGCGATATCCTGAGGAGGTTTGGGGGGAGCCAGCCGGAGAATCTGAGGGAGTTTCAGGCGAGGTTTGCGAGTCCGGTTAAGCCGGGGGATAAGCTGGTGACGAAGGCGTGGAGGGTGGGAGCGGGGAAGGATGGGTTTGAGGAGATTAGGTTCGTGACGCAGGTGGAGGGGGGGAAGGTGTGTTTGAGTAATGGACGCGCGCTGGTGAAGATTGTTGATGGGAAGGCGGGGAGCAAGTTGTAAATGCGGGAGTGTGTAGGATGGTTAGATGGGGATGAATAGAAAGACGTTCATGTAATTCATGTAATGCGGTGCTTGCCGATCCTAATCGTGAGGTTCAGACTCGCAGCTCAACGTGTACTTTTGATGGGAAGATGATATCAATATAGTGCAACCACCTGCGACGACTTCAGCAAACGATATGAGCGTAGATGACTATAAATACAACAGCCACAACACGGACTGAATGGATTACCGGTAACGAAACAAATGACGGCAACCCTACGGGTTGGAGTCGCGTGTCGGGTTCCTCAAGCAAGAAACAAATCGGGACGCAAGGAAGAAGAAGTGAATGGACATTTTGGATTTGGCTCTTCGATCACTGATGTTCTCTCACTACCGTTGCCTTCTCACCGCTACCATTCTTTCTGTCGCTGCACCACCTACCGTCGCGACATTCCTGTCACCACCCCCTACCCCATCGTATCATTCCAAAGAGTGCGATGCCGCTGAGCAATTCCAAAACACATATCCTTTCCAGTAACGCCCATTCATTACAGCACAGCCATAAGACGTAACGGGACGGAAGAAGAGATGTGTTTTGGCTTCTGGGTATTCCACTCCCAGAGCTATATATATTAGTTGAGCTGCTCCATTTTCGAGCATACAGGAGAGGCAGATGAGGAAAGCGCCAAATCCCACCAGCCGCACAATTATCCCATTTTTCACTACTTCAGTCGTGCCTTCCCTAGTTCCCTGGCTCGCTCTTCCCCCCCCACTCTGTTTCTGTGGGTCGTTCTTTTCTCTTGTTTTACCTCACTCCTTCCTATCTCCTCCCGTCGCTCTTTCCTGCTTGATTTGATCGTTCCTTCCCTCCTATTGCTCTTTCTCCCCACTCTCTTTCCGTGGGTCGCTCTTTTCTTATCCCTCACCTCGCTCTTTCCTGTTTCCTCCCCCCGCTCCTTCCTATTCGCCTTGATCGCCCCTTCCCGTTTACCCTTGACTAGTCGTTCTTTCCTGTATCGAATGTGCATGTCTCATAGACCTCAAGCATCAAATTCCTTATTTAGAAGTTTAAGGCCTATACTCTAAGCGCCGAGGTTTCTATTCTAGTATAAACAATGGTAATGGGCATAAAACCTTGTAGTTCACACTTCTTCTGGACGTGGTGAGTGCCGTGCCACCTGCTCATATGTGAAGAATGGCCAAATGACAGCGCAGAGAGTGCGCCAATCCCATTTGTTAGGACCCGAACGAGGAGGGATTATTCGAGGGCGAAGAGGAAAGCGGAGGAGGACAATGTCAGGGCGAGGAGAAGGAGCGTTGGATTGTCGGAAGGGTCTCTTTTCAAGCAACAGGCTTGCGGTGACAAGAACTCCCCGCCCCATTGGAGACCAACGGTGGGAAACAAACGACAGCAACAGCTCCGCGGCGACAGGAAAATACCGTGGCGCTCGAAGCTCTTCCTCTCTGATTGTAATTGCGTTGTCGACTAAATTAAGAATACTTGCAACCTGGCTGCTTGTAAAGGCCTGCTGGGAGAACCCGAAGACAAAGTCAGGCTTCGGCCTTGGGAAGAGAAGGGTGTGGATGGGGCTGTATTGGTCTTCCCCTCTTTTATCCCCTTTCCCTGCTCACTCTTTTCCTCTTCACCTCCTTCCTCTCTTCTCTCCCAGTCCCTCCAGTTTACCTTTTTGCATCATTCGTTCTCTCCTTTTCCTGCGATTCCTTCTCTCCCTCTCCACCTTCTAGAAATATAAACCTGCGGCGACTTTCCTCAGTGAGGTATGGAGGGTTTTACTTCCCGTCTCGTATAATATTCATCGATACCCCCGAGCCGTACGTGTGTATGTAGTTGACCTTAACTTTAGCTAATGATCTGTGGGAGTCTGCACATAAGTTATATTTAAATTTTCATCCTAATTGGCCAGATAAATTATGCGGATACTATTTAGAGGGGTGTCACAGCATGCGCCAAGGCCTCATCCATGTCGTTGCCCTTTGACCGTAAACCACGCTAGCAGGAGTTTCCCGCTCCAATCAGGTGCCGCATTCTCCTTTCACCAAAAGGGCAGCCTCACATAAGTGGTAGCATAAATTTACAGACTCGGCAATCGGGTATCATCGCGCGCTACACCCTCTTCCCGCCAAATTGTATCTTCTCCAAAAACTTCAAGAACCCATCCGCCACAACTTCCGGACTCTCAAACATAGGTGCATGTCCAGCTCCTGGCACAGTAACAATCTCTGCATCCGTAAAGTTAGATGCCACCCATTCGGCTTCCTTGAGCGGTTCGCTCCAGTCAGGATCCTTGTCCCCAATGACCACCAACACGGGCGCCTTTGTCTTCCCCAGAAACGGCGTCACAACATTATGATTCGCGCCTACTACCGTGGCATGAAACGCTGACCACCTCCCGGGACGTTGAAGTAATGCCGTGGAGCTCGCTGCTCTCTCTTTCGCCTTGTCCCCAAGACCGGGCCACAGTGTCGCTGCGTAACTCCGCCACACAAATGGTCCCCAGGGCCACCAAAGTGCGATACGCAAGATGTAAAGCATGAGGGCACTTCCACCATTTCGAAGGAATGGACCAAGTAGCACCAAGCCAGCAACGGATTCAGGACTTTTCCCTGCGGCGATGACACTTGCTCCGGCGGACAACGAGGCGCCAGCGAGAATCGCGGGACTGCCACCGAGAGCACCGATAATGGCGAGGTAGTCATCTGCTATGGCTTCGTCACCATAGTGCTTGAAGCCTGCAGTACTGTCGCCGTGGCCGCGAAGATCGAGGCGCGCGACACGGAATCCTGCTGCAACTAGTTTGGCAGCGAGAGGGCCGTAGGCGTCGCGGGTGTCCCCGAAGCCTGGGGAGCAAATTATTAGAGGGGCGTCGCTTGGGCCTTCAACTTCTACGGCGAGGGTGCCTCCATCAATAGATATCTGCGTGACGGGCATTGTGGTTGGGTATATGATGACTTAGATGTTTGCTGAACGGACAGGACCAAGATTGGGTCTTATGTTGTGGATGTGGGTGTGGATGCTCCCGGACGTAGAATAGTGTAGGCGAAAGTACAGGTGAGTGTGATAGAGATGAAGCTGAAGAAGCAAGACTAGTTGCGTAGCACACCATCTATATATGTACTCTACCTAGAGCTCCTTATGTTGGGCACGAATGATAAGCGTACAGACGGCAATTCAAGCATTGTGTGAAATCTCATTGGGCTCCACCCCAATTTCATGCTGTTGCCTGGCATCCCCGGCCAATTGTCATATCATAACAGCAACAGGAGTGTAGAAATTCTCGTGTAACGAGCCGCAAAGGTTATAGCATCGTCTCTATATGGTCTTATCTTCCAATCCGAACTTCGAAACATCCTCACTTGCTGGAATTACTCGCGTATTGAGCCGCAAGAGGTATAGCTTCATCATGACATAAACAATTCCATCGTACCACCTAAGCGAAGCAGGGATACATCGCGCATTGAGCCGCAAAGGGTTTAGCTTGAAGTATTGTGGTAGAAGATGCCACGACGACTGCCTCTGGCAACAGAACAGTGATTGCTCCGCAAAACCTAAAAGCCGTTGCGCAGCACAGCATATCTCGTCATACTATACAGTACGGTACCTCTTATTGGTCGGTTCGTATATCTGTCACAAATCGGGCCGGATTCCAGAATATCATGGTCAACGTAGGTGGGCGATCAAAAGGGTGTACGACATGCCGGAAAAGGCGTGTCAAATGCGGTAGGGCTCTACATCTTGTATCTTGAGTGTAGCTGGATGGCGGAAGATTTCTCGTAGAGCAACAGTCAGACTGACTAACGATCATCAAGATGAAGAGCAGCCCATTTGTCTGCGTTGCCGGAAGAGTGGTCTTGAATGCGACGGGCCACGAACCACCACCACGTTCATCGTGGGGAAAGTGATCAAATCTCGACGGAGCACGAAAACCATCGCGAGAGACTCCGATACAGAGTTATCGCCTTGTCCCAGCCACATCCCTCGAGTATCATTCCTCAGCAGTAATGAATTCGAGGTTTACATATGTTATGCCTTGAAACATCTGCGGCGTGGCGGTACGATTGAACTGACCACAAGGACTATCAAGCCCACCGACATCGTGCCAGCTCGAACCGTGGCCACCATCCACCATGGCCACATCTCCCACCAAGCCATCTTAAGCTTTGCAGCCATTTTCTTCGGGACGCAGCATCGCCAACCTGAAATCACCCGCACGGGGTTTGCCACATATGGCTTGGTCCTCCAGCGGCTCAACGAAGCGTTGTCAGACCCGGCATATAACACCAAAGATGATCTAATCTACGCAGTAGTCACCCTTGGAATCCTGGAATTGTTCTGTACAGGCTCCGGAAATCATCTAAAGCACATGGCCGGTCTTGAACGACTCTTTGCCCTCCGAGACCATAGCTTGCCGATTTCATACGAATCGGCGGAGATGTACAGGAGCCTGCGACAGATGATTATCTTCGCGGCCCTCCGATCGAGGAAGCCGTCGATTCTAGCCCGGCTGGAATGGAAGAAACAATTGAGGGAGCATATCGACTCGCCGGACGAGTTGCAAAAGCAGGAGCTTTTCGATGTCTTAGCGGACTGTACAGTTGTGGTTTCTGCCCGCGATCGGATACTGGGTGAATCTGATATAACTCCTGAGATAAGTACACATGAGCTCGATAAGCTCAAGCAAGACGCACTGTCTTTGCTAGCGCAGCTTTCCTCCTGGAAAAAACGATGGGATAGTGATGAGAAACACAAGATCGCCGAAACGCCTCTCCCCCACAACCAACTCAACACAATACCAACGGATCCTGGAGAAGTTTCATTGCCATTTACCACTAATCTAGAATATACAACCGAATCCGTCGCGATTTCAATGTTGTTATACAATATATCCCTAATTCACGTCCTCCAAATTCTCGCCCTCTTCACCTCACCTCCTCCCGAGCACCTACCCTCTGAATCACAATCCACATCACCACCGACCACTCCACCACTCCAGTCACCACTCACAAGCGATGATAGGTTCCTCCACGATCCACCGCATTTCCCAAACGTCTGGTCCCATCCTCCTCCCAGCAATAAACCCCCACCCCACCCCTACCTCTCCGCTCAAGAAAACCCAATCCTAGATATCTGTCGCAGTATCTCCTACCACCTCTCCGACCCCCAGAGTGCAGCTTCGTCGGTCTTTCATTGGGCTACTGCGACGGTGTGGATCAAGGTCCGCGGGGAGGAGTCTGTAGTCGGACGCTGGGTGTGGGGCTTGTTGGTTGAGAGGAAGTCGATTCTTGTTAAGACTTTGGGGTCTTTAGCCGGGTAGAGTTCTGGTGGTTGGTTCGGGGATATGATGCATGATAGGAAGAAAGTATGTTGTATTACACGCGTTTGGTTTAGTTTCTGGATTTGTGGGAAGGGTTGGTGATTCGGGGGTGGCAAAGTATTAAAGCCAAGTGACACGGATGGATGTGGATTGATCATCCAAAGCGGTTCGCTTGCCATTTCAACTGCGAGAGATGGGACGTAAGTTACCTGAGCTTTAATGTCTCACAACCAAGCAAGAAATCGTCATTAGCCTTGTGGCGGCTGTGTGGGGCAAATTCATCCATGGTTGCAATGGAAATCAATACCTTGAATCAAAGCGACTAACGAATTTTGGTTAAGTTAGTGTATAACGACCCCCCACGTCTTAACGTAATCGGTAAACGAGCCGGCCACGCATGCGAGCCGGCCACCCGCCCCCATATATACAATTCAAATGCATTTATTTCAACCAAATCGCCAAATACTAAATGAGAAAGCTATTTAGGCCTATTTTGACACGTAGTTATTCTATGCCCTATTTCTCCACACCAACTACACTTTGGTAAGGCCCGCGTACGCGGCTGCAAAGGTGGTGAGGGCTGTCTTAGCTAGGGGGGTGCTGGTGCAATTGGGACCTCAATTGGGGCCTCACGTCGCTCCTGTATCTCTGTAACTACAAAGCCTTCATCGCTTTGTATCTGCCTTCTAGACCGAGACCGCTTTTGCTTCTTCTTCTCGTTTTCAGCGCGTAAATCCCTGTTTTTTTACGCTAGGATTGTAGCACTTGTAATCGCAAGCTGGCAGCCTTTTACTAGCTAGTCAAGCGCACGGTTTAACGGGCTTAGTGGGCTTTGTGATCCTGTACGAAGACGACGAAGCCTGTTGACGTAATTGCTTTAGCGTTTAAGGTGTCTTTGGTATAAAATTGCAGCTTGATTCGCTCCCCTAGCTTAGAGGGGGGGTAGGCGTACGAAGACAGATATTAAGCTTTGAAATCACTCGATTAGGTTCAAAAGGCACTAAACTAGCTACTACGAAGCTATTTCTAATAGTCTTAGGTTTAAATGCCTCGTTTCGTGTAATTAGGTAGGCCTTAAGGAAGTCTAATTTGTTAATATAGTTAGTCCTAAGCTACATTTTTGTTTTAACAAGCTAAGCATATAATCGCTTTAACACTACAAAACATGTAATATCTAGCAGCTATAAAAGATGTGATAAATGCGCTAGCATATAGATTAGAATGATATCATTCTAAAAGCAAATTTAGTTGAATTTTAGGGTTAAATGGCTTCCGTGGCCGTTAAGTACTAAAAGTCGATATTTCCCCTTTATACAGCTAGTTATCACTAGAATAAAGAGCTTTTCTAACTAGCAAAGACTAATTTCATCAGAAGTCTAACCGTTTAGACTAACTTCAAAGCGCTAATTGCTAGGAAGGCCATTAAACCAACCCTTAATATAGACCTTTCCTTTGAAAATGATACATGGAGGCAAGGCCTAGCCTATAGCATTTGTGCACTCAATCGTAGTAACCTATTCTTGATTTCCTAGTTGTAAAAGGGATCGCCAACCGTAGTATTAGGCTCTCGTAACGATCTTTGCAGTAGCAATTAAGCCCATTGCGAATCTAGTCTCGTCAAAGTTGTAGATATCATTAGGGTTAACACCGTATTAGATAATTGAACTTTGTACGTAATTAAACCACCCTCAGATGATTTTTAGGTCTTCGCACTTAGCACGTTCGTAATTGTAACGTCTTAAGAATTAGGTTACGATGTCTGAATGCCTTTTTATGTAGTTGTAGACCCATTTTTCGCCAACAGTTTGAACTAGGGTAGAACCACGCGCTTCGAGAAGTAAGTTTGCGCTTTGTCGTACAGTAGTTGGCTGAGGAGCTGCTCCACGATCATCGAGAGAGAGTATCCATTTTTGAAGAGATTCCTCTTCTATAATTGTCAATTTATGGTTGTTGGCGTGTGTAGCGGTTCGTTCTGTATGGCCATGTAGTCGATCCTGAAGTGTCGATCGGGGGACTTGGAAGCAGCGTGCTGCTTCCCGAATTGAATGAATTTCTTGTTTTCTAATAGCCTGGATAGCTAGTAAGATCCTACCCTCTTGCTCTATGGAATTTCTAGAGCTTTTGGACCGAATTGGTGGCATAGCGGGTGGTTGAAGAATTATAGTCTGATTGATTGACGCGTTTCGCGTTGGGTGGCCGGCTCGCATGCGTGGCCGGCCCGTTTACCGATTACGTTATGATGTAAATTCGCTTATGTAAAAGGGTCTTAGCCGGGCTCTCAGGCCTCTCCACTATGCGGGAGATCGTCAACATTCTTGTGGCGGGCGGCTGTGGCGTGCAGCAAGCTCACTTATGTAATCACTGGACAGAAAGCAACAGAAAGCTGTTGCCTGATTATATTTAGTTATTAGCCAGATATCCAACCTTTCTTCATCGTCACTCTTGCGCGGCTAGGAAATCCCAACATGGAAGTTATGACGTCATCCTAACCTGCCAAGTAACAACAGCGAATGCCCCAAGTGAAACAAAATACGCAGCAATTGTCCAAGCACTCTGCAAATCCCTTTCCACAACACTCTAGCACACCCCGAAAACGGTCCCGACTACCGCTACTATCCCAAACAGAAATGTCACAATGACAGATGGATCAGGAGTCTCTACAAATCGAAGTCCGTAGCCGATATTGACATCTTCGTTGTGAGGGTCTTTTAAGATAAATTTGAGCGGCTTGTCCCTCTTTTTAGGCAATTGGTCCAAGTAGAAAGAGCCGGATTGGAGAGACGCGGTACATTCTGCCGTTAAAAGATGGACGAGGTGGTCGGCCGCTATTGGGGGGACTATTTCCAGGGGCGGGGGCGGGGCAAAGTCGTAGTGCCGAGTATTGGGTGGCATTGTGTCGGCTACCATGCGATCTACTGAGTCGTCTGGGAATGCTGTGAACTAGTTTGTTTTGGTAAGAATAACCTTCTTGCCTGTGCGTTATCTCTCACCTTGATGAATTCAATGCGTTTCAGCTTGAAAAGAATCAGATCTGTCCAAGTTCGTTGCGTCTTCCATGTTTTGTGCAGGAGTTGAAAGAGCCCCGCATCTTTCAGCTCGTTTTCTTCTTTATCTTTGCAAATGTGAAGCGGCTCGAGTTTTGTCACTTTAGCATTAGGTCTTCTCCTAATACAGAGATGAAGCCACCTGCATGTCACATCAGGGGTAGGTGAACACTGAATCGTAGCAAACCTCCTTGCTTTCGGCTTCAACTTTTCCCCATTGTTGTTTGGTTTTAAAGTCGAAATGCTACGGCCAACAGCTGCTACTTTGTTACCAACAGCTGTCAGAAGTGCTCGTGATATTCCAGGTTCGGTTGTCGTTAGCTGGGCGTGAGTTACATATCCCGATCTCCGAAGTTTCTCAGCGTATGTCGCTACAGCACCAGGTCGAAATTCCCGAAAGTCGTCATGAGAAGTGTGACCGCAGATCTGAAGTGGTTCAGTAAAAATCTGGTCATAGATAAGTTTTTTATATTTGGGGAACATACACATGTCCATTCCAACCTCACACATCCCGGCCCAAAAGGTTTTCTTAAGTAATCCGACAAATCTGACAAGACTGAGGGATTATTGACAAACAAATTTTCTGTCGGTATCTGGTCCCGAGTTGATTCTGTAAGCGGACCACCATGGTTGATATTATCTTCTTCTGCGAGAAAAAGTAGCACTTTCTTAGGACTGTCGGCAGTGGCTTTACTTCTAGGACTACCCTTCTCAGGATACAGAAATAATCGAAAGCGATCCTTCAAGTTCTGCATAGCATTAGATGCAAGAAGCCACTCTCTCAATGTACTCAGATCAGGGCGATCATCAGGATCACCATAGTCGTCTTGCTCACTGTCTTCCTCCGCTTCTGGTTGTAAGCTATCTTGTGTGCACACCGGTTGAAGGCCTCCGAGAAAACCCCGCAGCCTTTCTTCGCGGAAAGTATCTCCATTGTGACCCGAGAGCTGCAGGGTGTCACTCGGATGAATTCTTTCGCGAAGCAATACAGATACCTGTCTTGATCTTTGCCCAACAAACTTAGCAGCCTGTTCTTGTGGTGGTGTTTGCGCTTCGAGCAGCAGCTCTTTTGAAAAGGAGTGCAGTGCACGTCTGAAGTTCCGTGTAACCTTTTCTGACTGCAGCAATTTGAAAGATTCATCCAGAAGATCTCGAAGTTGCTGATCTTTTACAAGCAGGTTTACCATTTCTATAGCACTGTCTAGAACGATGGGTGCTATATCCGAAATTGAGGTCGCCGAGCTTGCCATCGTTGAGGCATTGAAAGACTCCAAGGAGGTCACCGAGAAATCCGACTCAGAATCATTGGTTGATGCAATTTGAAGAGACTGGGCCGCGAGGTCATTTTGTTGTTTAATCTGATCGAATGAAATCTGCCATGTAGTAAAGATTGTTCGGTCTTCGTACGAGCTTAGCTCAGGACTTGTCTCCAGGAGCCTCGCCCATGTCTCCTTGTACAAACGAAGATAATCCGAGAGACTACCCGCTGTTTGATCAAGGTATGCTCCAGCAGTAGCCAGTGCAAGTGGATTTCCATCTAATTGTTTTGCAAGCTTCACAGCATCGGAATCTGGTATTCAAAGTTAGAAAGTAATATGAAATACAAAACGTCCTTACCTGTGACTAGCCCTTCTCGTCTCGACACGGTCGACAAAATTTCAAGACTATCACGCACATCGACAAGCTTGCGAATCTGGATATAATAACCAATTCTGACCTCTGATGACCGCGTTGTGATGATAATCGACCCTTGATCTGATTTAGGAAGGAACTTTCCGATATCCACCGCCGCAGGATCCGTCCTGCCAGATAGATTAGGGTTGTCGTAGTTGTCGTAGATGATCAGCCATCGTGTGCTATTAGGTAGACTCAGCCACACCTTGACAGACTCAACCACTTCGTCAAGGTTTTGGTTCGTCTCTCGATTGCTAACCGGGATGGCCGACGGGTGTTCTCTTGATATCTGCTTGGCTAGGCAGACCTCCAGCTCGAAGAACTGCGAGGAAAGGAGAGAGAGGAGGACATCAACCAAACACTTAAGCTGCTCCCAAATGACATGGAGGCGAGCCACCGTCGCATCCTAGAAAAAATCCAGACAGAAAGATACACTAGGGTGGCACACGCTATCTTTACATGGCTGGCGTACGCGCCCGCGCAGCTTACGCTCCGAGAGGCGATGGAGATTCCCATGTTCGACGACGCGAAGCAGGGCCCGGCTAGGTCTGTGGGCAATGATGATGATGCTGCCGTGTTAGTAGAACCAAAACATCGGTTTTCTGACACTAAGTGGTTTCGACGCATGCTGTCTGGTCTCATTAAAGTATCTAGCAGAGACGAGCAGTCGTTGCAAAATCTCAGCCGTCTAAACGACTCTAGGCGTTTTGATTATATTACTTGGGAATTATTCCCGATGGTATTAGTACTATTCAGTTTTAATAGCTTAGTGCCGATTATTTTTGTATATTTAGATTTGAAGCACCCGCCTGTGAATGGTTATGTGGCGATTTTTTTTACGGTGATCGTCGGCTTGCATTTGCTTGCTTACATGACTTTTCGGTCTGATGGAAGTGGGCAGAGGAGAGGTTCACTTGGTAGGGAAGGCGAGGAAGCCGAAGGAGATGAGAAAGCTGAAGAAGATGAGGAAGAAGAGGATGACGAGGACCTTTATTCAGATCCCTGGGCATCACTTCCCCATACAGTCGGACCCCTGTTATAACGATCCTCATTATAGCGATATCCTCATGTTGCAGGAATCGGGGTTCAGAGCCACGGGAGCCACTGGCGTGGCACCCGCCCACATATATAGTTCTCAGTAGTTGTAACCTCTATACTTCAATCAACAACTTGTCTACCACCAACACTTCCAATGACCTCCAGTGACTATGTGTTACAGGTTATGAGCCCGGAAGCCTATTGTTAAGGTATTTACAAGATCAGAATTATCATTGAGTGTTGATTTGTGCAGTCCAATTCACCAATCCGTCAACAGACTCGCTAAAGTCAGTGTTTTCGTTACAGCACCACAACCTCAACCTTAAACAGTTTTGAAGTACGGTGAAGAGGATTGTGGCTCTCTTTCTTTGAGTTATATCCACACTGTTTATTTCACTTTATGTACTCTGCGCTCGAGCTAGAAGAATTTTCCGAGATCTTTAAAGACGCGACAGATCAACTCACAACTTCATCCTCAAACTGAATTTCGAACACGACTACGACTACGCTAATAGCCAATATGTCTTCTATAACTATGGTAAGTCTGAATATGACTTCGCTACATCTTCTAGAGCATTTGAAGCTCAAGGGTGAAGAGAATTACACCAACTAGAAGGAACTTATCGTTAACATCACCTAAGGTAATGGATTAGCGAAATACATTAATGATAGATGTAAGAGGCTAGAATACATCAATGAATTCCATAAGGACTACGATGAGGCTAAAGATGGAGACAAGCTTAGGAAGTATGAAGCTTAGGAGAAGGGCGACGCTTAGATGCAGCTCGTGATCTAATATAACTACAAGACGATTCTAGGAAAAGTGGCGTCTATAAAGGACATAGCACTTAAGATGTAGAAACTCCTTAAGAACAGCTAGATGAAGAAATTGAGCAAGAGGAGCAAGAACCTCAAAAGAAGACTTAAACTCAAAAAGTCTAGGTTCCTGTTGCTAAACACAATCGAGTCACAAGAAGCCAAGCAAAGGCTGATGCTACACCTCGAAATGCCATGTATGTAGAAAAAGAACAGGAATCTTAAGACGAAGAATTCCAAAATGCATTCTTCATGGGAACAGAACATAACATAGACCCGCAAACTACAGAAGAAGCTCTTGCTCGATCTAATGGAGATCTCTAGCATGAGGCCATCGCCTCTAAATATCAATCCATTACTCGCAAGAAAGTGTAGGAAGTCATGTATAAAAGCCAAGTTCTAAAAGGGAAAAAGATCCTTAGTAGACGCCTTGTTTTGCGCACTAAAAGAGATCAAGATGGCAAGATCCTTTGCCACAAGGCTTAATGGGTCGTAAAGGGCTACGAGCAGAGATATGGAAAGGATTATGAGTAGACCTTTGTAGGAGTTTGTAAATCGGCTACATGGAAAATTGCCGTTGCCCTTGCTACACGTTTCGATCTTAAGATTAAACAGATGGATGTTAACACTACATTCCTTGAAAATGATATCAATGCAGAGGTATATGTTAAGTTGCCTCCTAGATGGTGTGAGAATGGTGTTAAGCTTTTAAAGGAGGAGGTGTATAAGCTGTCACGCGTGCTTTATAGACTTAAGCAGTCACCACGTCTCTAGTAGGAAAAGCTTTGTAAAGCTCTCTAATCTCTAGGCTTTGAACTACTTAAAACAGATTAGTATATCTACATTAACAAGGACATAAAGATCATTATTATTACTTACGTTAATGACTACCTCATCATTAGCAAAGATAACAAGGACTTAAGCAAGCTAAAATATGAGCTATAAACAAAATTTACAATTAAAGAACTTGGTCCCGCGTAGTATTTCCTTAGAGTTCGCATTCATCAAGACAGAAAGAAGCGAGAGATCTACCTTAGATAGGATGCATATACTTAAAAGATCCTCAACCGCTTTAGAATGATGAATTACCACACGGTGAAGACACCTTATGCCTAAGGATGGGAAATTCTCATGACTCCATACGAAGAGAAAGCTATAGCTCATGAGATCAAGCTATATTAGTCAATGGTTAGATCTCTAATGTATCTAGCCACAAACACTCGACTAGACATCAACTATTACACGTCTGTTTTGTCTAGATTTCTCGCAAACCCCTCGCCATAGCATATTGCAGCTGCTCGTCGCTACCTATAGTATCTTACAGGCTCTATTCATCTATGCATCTGTTATGGAGGTGACTAGAAGGATGACGAAGCTATGGCATTAAGAGGATATGTTGATGCAGACTTCATAGGTGACAGAAGTAAGCGCAAGTCTCACACAGGATGCGTTTATCTTTTCTATAGAGGCGTCATTGTGAGCATTTCGAAGAGATAGCCAACTGTTGTAGTTGCGACTACTAAAGCTGAATACGTGGCTATGTTCAAAGCTGTGCAAGAAGGAGCATGGCTTTAACAGGTTTTTAAGGAACTTGGATATCAGAAGAAGGATGCACTTATAACAGAGATCATTAGCGACAATCAAGGAGCTCTCGCGCTTACAGAGAATCCAGAGTTTCATTAGCATACAAAACACATTAACATCAAGTATTACTATATCCGAAATCAAGTGAAGGAAAACCTTGTCGATCTATATTATGTGTATACGAAGGAGATGGCTGCAGACGGACTAACGAAGCCTCTATTAACGATGGATCATTAGAGATTCATTAAGCTAATTAAGCTTAAATAGCTTCTAAAGATGGACTGATTATGGGTTACGGATGAAGAACTAGGGGTGCTACTAACTGTTGATATGTTTTCTACAATATCACTAGAGGGGTGTGTTGTAGGAATCGGGGTTCAGAGCCACGGGAGCCACTGGCGTGGCACCTGCCCACATATATAGTTCTTAGTAGTTGTAACCTCTATACTTTAATCAACAACTTGTCTACCACCAACACTTCCAATGACCTCTAGTGACTATGTGTTACACCTCATTATAGCGATATTTCTTCATGCACGAATTGATTCTACATACAAATACCAATATCCATGATATCGCCCCTTAACCTTCAATATTGCTATAGCAGGGTTCTACTTCATTAATTAGTACGTAGAAATGTCAACGAGAAAGGGTATATCCTTAGAACAGAGACGTGCACTACGTAAGTGGGCTCACTAACAGACCCTAAAACCAACATAGAAGCAGTGCATTAAATGGTTCTTCAACTAATACAACTATAAAGTGAGCTAATCGATAGTCTCCAAGTCCCTTAGCAAGACCTTTAAGCACCTTAACGAGAGTTCGAACCCTACGAGCATCCGAATACGCAGTAGCAACTGGCCTAAGATAGAGAAGATCTTATGGGACTAGCAGCTAAGAGTTGAGGAGGAAGGAGGTGTCATAACAGGCGAAATACTTTAGCAAAAGGCAAAGCAGATTTAGCTACAACATCTGCAACACAAGGAACAGCCTTGCCCTGAGTTTAGTACACGTTAGCTTAAGAGGTTCAAGCAGAGACATAACATCAAGGCTCGAATTCGACATGGTGAGGTAGGTTCAATCCTAGCTTCAACAGAAGAGGAAATGCATGCCTTGCAGACAATAGCAGGAGAGTTTCAAGAGGAGGATATATACAATATGGATGAGACTGGATTATATTAGAGGATGCTACCCTCGCGCGGTCTCCTTTCACAATCTCGACCTAGAGTAAAGAAAGAGAAAGCTAGAGTCTCCCTTACACTATGCGTTAATGCGACTAGCTTAGACCGACTACCTGTTTGGATTATTAGGAAGAGTAAGACTCCAAGGGCATTAAAAGGAGTAAGCGTTACAACAATGGGAGGGAGGTGGAGGTGGAATCAAAAGGCCTAGATGAATACTAGTATTATGTGCAAATGGCTTCACGAATTCTACTCCTATATTAGACCAACTCGCCAGGTGCTCCTTACAATGGACAATCTCTCTGCACACTACTCTGCCATTAAGAGTTCTCCTCCTCCTGCTAATATTCGAATCTGTTAGCTTCTAGCAAACAGTACAAGCCAATATCAACCTCTTGATTAGGGTATTATTCAGAACTTTAAGGCTTACTATAAGCAACACTAGCTTTAATTTATCCTCAAGTCAATTAAACAAGGAGGGGCTCTTAATTCAGGTGTTAACATTCATCTTGCTATTCGCTAGATTATACGAGCTTGGAATAACCAAGTCACAAACACAACTATCTACAATTGCTTTCGAAAGTCAACTCTTATATCAACCCCCATTTCACTTCCTACGCCAATCCTCCCTCTAGGACTCTCAGAGCTCTATGATCAGGTTATCTGTTCTAGGAATATACAAGACCAGATGGTAATCTCTAACTTCCTTAGCCCTATTGGAGAAGAGGAAGAAGACAATCAAATAACCAACCAGGAGGCTATTCTTCAAGACGTACTATAGGAGCATCTAGATATAGGTAACCAGGAAGTAGAAGACGAAGAAGAGCAAGAACGTCGGAGATATACAGCAAGGGAGGCATATGAAGCTTTACAAGTCTTAATTGACTATACAGAAGGACAAGATACTCTGACATCAAACCATTTAAGGGGGTTAGAACGATTAGAGACTGCAATTAAGGATCTAAAGGAACAGGCAAAGCACCAAAGTAGTCTAGATCCTTGGTTTATATAATATTACATCTTGAATCCCTTATAGCGATATCCTTAATATAGCGATATTTTTGGTGGCACGGAATATATCGTTATAACAGGGGTCCGACTGTAGTTAATAAAAAACGAAAGCCAACAATAGGCTCGCCTCGCGACGACAAGACTATACACGCATCACTACGCCCATGGCAATGGAAATCGAAAACCAACAACATGCTCGCGAAAACAAGAACTCCCAGCCACGGTCGAACCCAACGACAAGAAACAAACAACAGCAGCAGTCTCACGGTGATAAGAAACAACCCCAGTGCTCGAGGTCGGGCTCGGACCCGAGACGGGTGATGCATGAACAGCTGCTGGTAGAACGACGTATGGTTGTATTGAGTTGGCCTGAAACAATATACTGCTGCCGTTGATCGAAGCAGTTGCTGTTATTAGCGGCTTATTTATAAGATTTGGCAAACAGCGAGCGCGTGGGCCTTGTGGTCGGTATAGAGTAGTTGGAGAGGAGCGAGGAGAGCGAGGGCTACATCAAGGATAGGAGTTGGGGAATTCATAATAAAGACATTGCAAAAGACATAAAACAATACCAGACTAAAATCTGTGATTCCACCCAAGATATCCTATCCTATCCCACATAGCCAACAACCCCTATCCCCCCTTAACCCCCATCTCTAATTCCCCCTCTCCGCAAAACTCGCCACCATCCCCTCCAAACTCGTCTCCTGCACCTTAATCACCACCTCCCCATCCTCCCCCAATTCCGTATTAGCCTGCACAAACACCTTCCTGGGCTGCTTCTGCCTAATCACCTGCCCCCTAACCTTCTCCGCCCAAAACCCCTCCTCAACCCTCGTCATCCTCTCATACAACTCCGTCCCCGCCACCACATCCGCCGTAGACTTAAACACATGCAACCTCAGCAAATAATCCTCCACCGCCTTCCGCCCCACTGTCAAAATCTTAGCCCTATCAATCTTCACCGCCAAATCCCCCATATCCCCCCCCTCCTTATATTCCAGCTCGCAAAACCCATCACCAGCCTCCAAAAAACACTTCAAAATACTAAACCGCGCCTGACTATGCGCCTGTCCCCACTTCCTACTCTTCGGATCCCACATCTCCAACGCCGCCACGCCCGCACGCGCCATGCTCAGATAACTCACATAAAGCACATCCCCGGCTTCACCATCCATATCTACCTCCCCCGTCCCGAACCCAAACACCTTCAGCACGCTGAATTCACAGCCTAGTGCCATCGCCACGCACTCCGCGCGACACTCCTCATAACTCGACGCGATGGCGCCGAAGACCCCGCCGAAGGTGGCGCCGGGCTTGTAGTAGCTCTCCACTGCCTTCCCGGTGATAGGCGAGTTAGGGGGGTTGGCGCGGTCGAAGTTAAACTCCCCCGGCGCGGTCTCCTGGAGGAGTTTCCCTGTCCCGTGACCGAGGAGTTCGTGTACGCCTACTTGCACCTCGAAAGCCTGGCCGCGGTATTTCTCGTACAGTGCCAAGTCCTCAGGGCGGATGAAGGGGATTTTCTCCTTTGGTGCTACGGCACTGAGGACGTTGCCTAGGGAGACGTTTTTGAAGCCCTCGGTTTGGCGGATGTCGTCGTAGTTGGGGATGTTGATACCCGCTGGGATACCGGAGGATGCGAAGGCCAGGACCTCGAGACTCGTGAAGTCAGGGCTGAGGAAGGCGTCCTTCTCAAACATAGGACCCCACGGCAGCTTGGGGATCTCCGTCTCAGCGCTGGCTACCAACCCCGTGAACGCCGCGGTACGCTCAAGGTTCACAGTAGCAGCGAACCCCTCCCACTCCCCCCTCACACCATGCGGATCCCGATACGTCTCCACGAACCCAACATCGCTCTCAACCATCGGTCCCTTATCCCTGATCCAAAACCTCTGACTCTCCTTAAACGCAAGCAGCGAGCCCGTCTCAAACGACTTAACGTACGCAAGCTGCATCAGCTTCTGGTTCTCGTTCTCCGCCTCCTCGGCTGCCTTGGAATGCCAGCCCGCTATCGCTGCCATCTCCTTCGCGTGGTCGCCGTAGACGAGCTTGATTGTCTTCCCCTCCAGTAGTCCCTCTTTAACCACAAACTGCGTCTCCTTCCCGATATCCCCCCCCTCAGCAGGGACCTCGGTGACAGCCGACGCGATCAAAATCTCAAACTCCCCCGCCTCACTCTTCCTCAACCTCGTATTCTCAGGCAGCAAACCCACCCCCACCATCCACGCACTCACCGCCTCAATCTCCGCTTTCGTAATTGAAGGACTATCAGGATAATAAGTCGTCATATGCCCCTCCTCCGTAAACCCTAGGTGCATCAAATCCTGCCTCTCCGTCCCAAAGATCCCTCCTTTCGTAGCCTCATAATGCTTCTTCGCCTCCTCATCCCCCGCCGCAAGTTTAGCAAACGCCTCCTCCGGAGCGCGGGGGATGAACTTCGCATCCCCGAAACCCTTGTAGTTCCCGCTGTTCCCGAGGAACTGAGCTGCGTACTCGAGGAAGTACTGGAGGTCTTGGTCGCTTACGCCGGCCTTGGTGGCGTAGGCGGACCAGGAGCCGGATGCGGCGCGGTGCAGGGAGAGGATGAAGTCGTAGATGGATTCGGATTCGGGGGAGACTTGGCGGAGGATGATGCGTGTGCCTGCGAAGGAGGCTCTGTGGGGGTGAGGGAGGTTAGCCGGGGGTGTGGTGGTGGGGGTGGGGGATAGGGAGGGGCGTTGGAAGGGGAGGGGAGGGGAGGGGAGGGGGGAAGACGAACTTAGAGATGTAATGAGCATATCTCTTCTGCCTCGGCGTCAAAGCCTCGAAATGCTTCTTAATCTCCAGCGGCACAACCGTCGGCGGCGAGTCCGCGAAGTAGTTAGCCAGCTCCGCTGCGTCCATCGTGTCTGTAGAATATCGATGTGTCTGTTGCTGTATAAGACAAAGCTTTGTCGTTCGCGGCCGTAATCGTAGTCGTCGTGAAGATGATAGTGTATTTGTAGAGTACTTGAGTGTATATGTATTCAAACTGCAGTTATGTTGCTGGATGAAGCCCCGCGAGAGAGGAGGAGGGGTCGCACCCGGGGAACTCAGCACCAGCTTACGAAGCGCGAGGCTGACGCGGGGTGTTGCTGTTGCACCACCGCTAAGGGTGCGGGGCAAGGAGCGGTACATTGGCGGAGTGTGGTTTTGTTAGGAAGGTGGCGCGTACTCCTTACCTGCATTTTAGGGATGTGGTTTGGTTGGTTTGGGCTAATGGCTAAGGGGGATTCAGGAACCCCTGCCGGGTAGAACAGTGGAAAATGGCCGAGATATTGCCAAGGTTTTGATTTGGGAAGGTCCGTAAACACCACAGGAGTCCGGGCCGTCTCCAACAGAACAAGAGAGAGTAGAGAACAGATTATGGGAGAAAAACAAGTTCAACGAAAATCAAATATAATATATATAGGTAATATAACAATAACAGTAACCCCCCTCCCCATTTCTCTCGCTATGCGTCTGTATATCTCCCCACAAAATATCCCCTCTAAAACGCCTATTACCCCATGAACTAGTATTACACCCCCCATCCATCCCACCCGCCACACCCACAATGCTTCATTCATTCAACTCCAGGGTATATCCCATCCCCCACCCACAGTACAATCATACATCCCCATCACACACCCCTCATACAAATCCCCCTCACCTCACCCCATGCACATCATAATCCTTCCCATACCCCTTCCCAACATTCGCCTTATCCCTCATCTCCACATGCGGGCTCTCCTCCTGCCTCATCAGCCCCTTCATCCCAGAGATCACATCCGCATCTGGATCCTCAGTGAACCCCCCCCTGCTGGGTGCCCTCGACTCCTCCGCGCTGGGGGTCGCGTCTCTCTCCCCCTGGGGAACGGGCGTTGGCATGTCTTCCAACAGTGGCGCATCGCTCTCGTCGGCGTCGTCGTTGATGTTACTGATATCAGCCGTGTCGTCCTCCTCGTCGTCATATTCCTCCCCATCCTCGTCGTCGTACTCATCGATCGAGTCGCGGCTGATATAGCTATCCCCCATATCACCTACATCCTCATCACCCTCATCCCCATCCTCATCCCCATCATCCGACCCGCCCTCATCCTCACCCTCATCTTCATCCTCCGACGCACTAAAATCCTCCATCTCCATCGGCCTATCCCTCCAATAATTGAAATCCGTAAACTCCTCCCCCCCCCCCTGAACCAGCATACTCACCGGCGGAAAGTAATGATCCACCACCTCCCTCATATTCACATAGCTCAACTTCATCTTATTCAGCGTCAGCAGATCCAAGCTCACCTCCGCATAGCTATTAATCGTAAAGATGCGATTACTCGGGATGCTAACACTGCGATACGACAGCGCGTCCGTGAACCTGTTCCCGAAACCCGCGTAGAACGGCGACTGCAAATCGCCGTACAGGTTCTTGATGTCCCGCAGACACGCCATCTTGAACACCTCCGGCTTGCGGATGTACAGCTCGCGCCGCAGCGCCGCGATCGTGCGGTCGGGACTCATGATTGTGGGCCCGCGGGGGAGGCGGTAGCCGTCTTGGACCACGCCGGCGACGTAGGCGCGTGTGGTGTCGGCGAGGCCGACGGAGCGGGAGGTGAGGTACATGATGTTGTACCCGTTGGCTTCGATCTCGGTGTACAGCTTTGCGACGCCGATGTGCGTCCAGTCGCGGCCGATCATGTTGAGCACGTGGCCCAGGGCGTCGGATTTGGTGATCGTGCCGTCGATGTCGGAGATGACGATTGGGACGTCGTGGCGCCAGAGGTACATGTACGCCGTGCACGTCGCGCGGTTGACAGTGAAGGACATCATGTTGGGTCCCGGCTGGAGATTCAGCGCCTTGAGCTGGTCGGACGTCAGACGCAGGGTCTTGGCATAGTTCCTGTTCGGGTCGCCGGCGGTGCTGGCTTCTGGGAGGGGAAGGAGAGGGGTTTCGAGGCCGGGGAACTGGTCAGAGTCGGAGCGGAGGCGCATTGCTTTGATCTCTGCTGAGTCGCTGTCGCCTCCGTCGCTGTGGTAGCCGGGGTCGGACGCGACGTCGCTTGTGAGAATGCCAGGGGCGGGACGGATCCCGGCGAGCTGGGCGCGGTGGACAGCTGCTTCCTTTGCCTCTTCGCTGCTGTAGATCCATAGGTTCCCCTGCTCGTCAGCTCCGATGAGCGCTCCGATGTCGTAGTTCCCCTCTAGCTCCTCCGACAGTAGTTTGCGCGCAATAACCTCTGCCCGTAGTGAATCGTCGTCGCTACTCTTGTATCCCGTCATATCCAGCATCAGGTCCCCTGTATCTGTCACATGCGAGGGGATATTCGACACGGCCAGCTGCTTCGAGAGCGAAATCGCCCGTTCGATCGCCTCTCGTGTAGGCAATGGAGGAGGGCTTTGTGAGCGTTCGGTAAATGTATCGGATGGGCCATCTTGTCCAGCAGGTGGTACCACAGATCGGCCTTGGCGGTCTACTGGATGGGTCTCTTGGTTGCTGTATGTCCTTCGCTTCTCGACAAATCTATCGCTGGCGGCGCGCCGTTCGAGTGACAGCCCTGACCAGTCGCCTGATCGTGGCCTCTCGAGTGTGACTTCCGGGGAGCCCGCGAGCTGCCCGTAGATATCTGGGGGTGGTATTAGTGCTATTCAATATCGAAGGGAAAACCTGCTTACCTAGGTTGTTTGCGCCCTTCTGCGGAGCCGGAGACTGCAAAACCGACGGCGGCGGCCTCTTCCCCTTCTCCCCCTTCTCATCCGTCGCCAGATCCAAGAAATCCGGCTCCTGCAGCCCTACCACCACAGACCCCTCCGGTTGAAGCGGCGGGCTCGACGCCGGCGACACCAACGGCGACGTCTGCAGGCCCTCGGGGATATCATTACTAGTCTCGAAAACGAAGAAGGCCTCGCCCCCGTCTCCCAGCTTCATGGCATAGTCCTGCTTCGCGTTGTTCACGCGGAACTCGACCTTCTTCTCCGACGGCCGCAGCAGCGAGAACTTGCCAAATCGCACGTGAAAGGGCGAGCAGGCCAGCGAGCCGTCTTCTTGCTCGACGACGATGACGTCAATTGCGCCGCTGAGGGTGGCTGGGTTGATCGAGTTCCATGTTGTTGAGACGGAGCCGCTGATGCTCCGCACGTACTGCATTGTGCTGTGGAGGAGGTGATCAGGAAGGTGGTGTTGGTCGGGAGGAGGGTGGCGTGGGAGTCGTCGGAGTGTAGAATCGAGTGGTCGTAGGACCTTTGCTTATGGGGTCAGGTCAGAGGGAATGTGTTGGAGGGTCTGTTGAGCAAGGGTGAGGGCGTCAATGCGTATGTATGCGACGTGTGATTGATACTGGATACAGATGTGTGGTCTTCGCTTTTGGTGGTCTCGGAATGTAAGTACTCGGACGGACGCTCGGGATGGGATATTAATTGTTGAGTCTTCTATGATAGTCTTGCACCGCTTGAAAGAAAGTAATAAAGCACGCCGAAGGGTAAGGAGAGTCGGTATGGTCGTGGTTGAGGAGAGTTGGGGAGATGTTGAAGGTTGGGGGGGAGGGTTGAGAAGTTGGGATTTGCTTGAGGAGACGTCACTTGTGATTATTTGCCCTGTGACGAGGCCGACGAGATGGTCTGGCGGCGTGTCTGGGCGCTGTCTGGGGTTTTGGTTGGAGCGGAACGCCGATAGTGGACTGTAATACGCTGAATAGTAGCCCTGTAGCCTTTCTCTGTCTCTTCCCATCGGACAACAGCGGCCGTTCCGTGAGCCACGAGGCCTAGCGGGGTGGCTTACATGGTAATACTACAATACTAAAAAACTCTAGTTCCGCGCTGCCTCGGCTCGCGGGGATGGTGTGGGATAGTACGTGTAAGATACTTTGGGGTAATAGGTGATTGATACTAAACGTAAGGTATGCAGCAAGTACTGTCCCTGTTACGAGTTACTAAAGCTGTTTAGTCGCCATACATTCCAACACATGCACCCTCCGATGTTTTGTTTGGCCGTTTTATACTAACTAGGCTATAGTTATGCATTCCCCTCACTTCGTCGAAGGCCATCCATCCTCTGCATACATACATACCTGCATATAGCTGGTTGCGTCAGTCTATTTCGAACTTTCTCAGGCCGACTCTTCCCGATATATCACCTCTCTAGCCGTGTGTACTGTTGGAAGTCGACCTGTAGTATTTAAGGCTCCAACGGGATATAGGACAGGACCAACGAGATATGGGATAGTAGTGCAGCTATAGGCCAACAAGATATGGGACAGCAGTGCGGCTATAGGCCAACAAGATATGAGATAGGAGTGCAGCTTACCTTCTCCATAGACGAGGATATACCGCCGCAAATACTCCCCGCTATATAACGAGCGGTCCTCCTAGTGCTGTCCTCCTTAACGGGAAGCCGCGATGGACTACCGCCGTGCCTTCCCTACTAGGATACACAACAAGATGTAATGGGCAGTTGCTGCCTGAACTGTTCGGGGCTATTCGTGCCGTTGAGTATATTCTCATGCCAGGTGCCAGGTGCCAGGTATGCTCATACTAGCTACTAGCTGGTCACCTCCGGCCCGACACACCTTGCCTTGCCGGTCCGTTCTCACCTTCATGGCGCCACAGAAGCATCCTCCTCTTCACGGCGGGATAGCTCAAGCTCTGAACGCCATAGCAGCTGCAAGCCATCTAATTAAGAGGGGCATCAGATACTCCTCAACGGTCCTCTCCTCCTCTCCTTCTCTCCCCCCCACCGTACTACTCCATGTATAAATCCTCTAGCGCAGTCACTTATATTGCTTCTTGCATATCCTCTAACTCATCCTGTCGGTCCGACAGCCGCGCGAGGCGCTTTTCCCTCTCTCCTACTCGCCAAGAATCCCCGTTAAAAGAACGAAATATATATTTCGCCAAGAATCTCCGCCAAGACCCATTCCGCCCCGCCCCACTCGTCCGGGTCACCGTTGCTTGTCAGTAGTGAAAGGGAAAAGGAAAAAAGAAAATGCGAGCGCGAAAGACGGCGGAAAGGCCCTTAATCAAGCTGCAAAAAGCGGGACCGAAAGGGTGTTTGTGTGTCTCTACTGTCTACTGTACTACTCTGTGCCGTGTGCCTCGATCCTCCCAAACGACGTTTTATCCACCACTTAACTCCTCAACTCCTCACTCCGCACTTCTCAGTGTATAGCCTGAGTAAATCTCACCGACTCGCTATACTCGCCCATCCTCAAAACCCTCTTAATTCCCTCATCACCCACCCACTCCAGCCCGCGGAGCCATCTGCATGAATGCGATCACTTACTACAGTGAGCTCACGCGCTGGCTGTTGAGCCATGCCACCGACACCGATATGTCTCTCGTGCAGTCGATTGTGACCTGTGGCGCCCTATTCTGGTGAGTCCACACGCGAGCAAATACCTAGAGTGGCCAAAAAACTGACTATACCCTGCAGGCTCCTCCATCGCGCATGGCTCACTCTCTGGAAGCCCGTCCCAGATCTCATCACTATCCTCGGCGTCGAAGTCCCAGAGCCTCCGGAGGTCTCGTTGGCGGGCATAAAGGCTGATGCTGTTACTCTTCACTGGGCTGGGCCTGGACACACGAAGGTGGTGCTTAAGAAGTACTTGATCCAGGTCAACGGTGTTAATGGTAACTACAACCCCGCTCCTCGCCGCTGAGGCATATTGCTAATCCACGCTCCGCAGTTGGTGAATCGTCACGTCTCGAGACCGCCATCACCGTGACAGGACTTAAGCCGGGCCACTTCTACAATGTCAGAGTTATCGCCGTGGGCAACAACAACTTCCAAGCCGGCAGCCGTGTTATTCGCCTACGAACCTACAACCGCGATGGACGACCAGACCTAGGCGGGCGCATCCTGAACAACCTCGCGAGCGAAGACGCTGCAGGCGCCGTAGTCGACAGCAGCGACGAGTCAGCGGGCGTCCGCAGCCATGGAGTTGGGATTGAGGCGGCTTCGATGCCCGAGGGCTTATCGGCGTTAGCGCGAGAGCCGAACAGCCGTGCTGGCTCGAGGAGGAACACAGGCGCACGGAAACACTCGCCGTCGACGGCGAGCGAGCATCCACCCATACCGTCGAATTTGCCGGAAGGATCTATGTTGCAGCTTACGGAGCGGTTTGAGTCGATACGCGGAGAGACGGAGGAGGTGATTTCGCAAGTGGCGAAGGATGCAGATGAGTTCAAGGTGCAGATGGCGGAGCTGATACGCGAGAGGGATGAGAAGAGGCAGATGTTGAAGGAGAAGGAGGATGCGAGTGAGAGGCTCAAGAAGGAGGTGCATTCGTCGGAACGATTGAACCGGCAGGCACAGACAAGGAAGACGCAGAAGGAGAAGGCGGTGAGAGAGAGGGAAGCAGAGAAGATGAAGATGAATGATGAGATGAAGAAGTGGGAAAAGGATATCCAGGAAATGCAAGCAGAAAGGGAGCTGTGGGAGAAAGAGAAGGATAAGATTGCGTCGGATGCGACCAAGAAGGTGGACGAGTTGAAGAAGATCCTGAGGAAACGGCAAAACTCGCTGAATTCTATGGAGGAGGAAATCCGTGTCAAGGGACTACAGATTAAAGAGCTGGAAGAGGAGAGACAGAAACTCCCTGGCGCCCAGGACGAGGAAGCGAAAGCCCTGGAGGCTGCTGACAGGCTTCGGGATTTACAATGGGACCATACGGAACGGGAGTTAATGACAAGATACAACGCACAGAGCATCACCGTTCGAAACCTCGAGACAGACCTCCACAAGGCACAGGCGCACTTTCAGATTCTGAACGCACGTCAAATAGCCAACCCCCTCATTCCGATGGGCGACAGCTCTGGTGTGTCTTTCGATATCAGCGGGCAGCCACGGCCGAAGCGTCGGAATCGACAGCGCAAGTCACGTACGAACACGATATCCTCGCCGGTCGATGCGTATCCGATTACCGACTCGGCATTTCCCAGCGCGAGTGTCTACAATAATATGGCTCTAAATGCTGGCCCAAGCTTTGCTCCAGGGCCGTACTTCGACATGAGCGCTAATTCTGGTGCTGGCACTTCCCCAGACCACCATCATGGCATGAGCGAGGCTGATATCCGTTCCCTCACTGCTGGTGCACCTCTCAGTCCGACCGCGACATCTCTCCTGCCATCGAATATATTTATTGACGATGACCCGATGGAGAGACCCCTGCGTTCCTCTTTCGGTCCCGCCCAATTCCCTACCCTTGGCCCATCAATCTATGAAGCTGAAGAGCAGCAATCTCCAGGATCATCAAGTCACTCGGACAGCCTTATCTCCAGCCCACGGAATTCCCAACAGAACCTCCGCTTCTCCCTGCAATCGCAAGACAGCTACCCTGATTCAGACAGACGCCCCATCGGCTCCCGCGGCTCCACCGGCGGTGCTTTCGGCGTCATCGGCTCCCCAACCTCCGAAAGCCCCCAACCCGTAACCAAGCGCTTCGGCGACCTCTTCGCCTTCACCGGCAAACAGCGCGCAAAGACCCTAAGCAACGACATCGGCCACCCCCTCGGCTCCCTCAAACCGGGCCAGAGCCAATCCTTCCCGCGCCAAGAAGACGTCGACGCCGCCACCGCCATCAAGAACCGCCGCACGAGTTTCACCTCCGGCTGGGGCGGAATCCCCTTCCTCAACCGCGCAAGCACCGTCTCCGAGATCACCGAAGGCAACGGCCCAGCACCAAACCGCAATCTCCCCCGCCGCCGCCGCGGCTTCAACATGTTCGGCTCCAGCATCGACGACCCGACCCTCACGGACCGCGACCCGACCAGCCCCCGCCCCGCATCCATCGCCTCCTCTGACCTCCCACGCCCATCAACCGACAGCGCACCCTTCGGCTGGGCCCCATCAGACAGTAACATCCTAACCCGCAACTCCCCCCTCGCGACCAACTGGTCCCTCTCCGTCGCCCAGCCCTGGTCACGCACCCCCTCCCGCCGCCCCTCCATCCAATACGCCTCAACCACCCAACTCACCACCGGCATCGCAACAGAAGACGACGATTTCCTCCCCCCCGACACCCTATCCACCGCCTCCCCGCCACCTGTAGGCGTCATTGGAACCCGTCCCGCATCCCAGATGTCAGCGACTGCGAAACTCAACCCCGCAGCGCCAACATTCAAGGCTATGTTCAGCCGCGCAAAGGACAGCACACATCGTCCCCGCCACGGCTCAGACGAGCACGACGAGCACATCGACGATTACCCCAGTAGTGTCAGCCGCGCGAGTCGCGACGCGCATAGTGTCCACACCGCTGATAGCGTGGCGGAGAGCTATGACTCCCTCGAGGGCGCGGTGAGCAATACTGCGCTTAGCGAAGTCGCTTCTGGTTCGTTTGGCGGAAGCAGTGTTGGGAGGGGGGAGAACTCGTTCCAGAAGCTCCTTCGCAAGGGATCGAGTAGTAAATTCTCCATCTCTTCGTTCCGCGGCAAGGAAGTTGGGTTGTTCGGCAAGAGACCCGAGAGGAACGCTAGTGCAGACCGCTCGAGCAGTTTCGGGGAGGGAGAGGAGGAGTTTGCTCTTGGTCTCGGGGGGGTGGGCGGCGGGGTGAGTGTTACGAGCTCGCCTATGCCGCCTACGTCTGCTGGGGGGGCTGAGAAGGGGGATAAGGAGAAGGGGGTTGAGAGGGGGGAGAAGGGGGGGGTGGGGAGGGAGGGGAGGATGAGCGTTAATTGGGGGAGGTTTGGGATTAAGAAGAAGGAGAGGGGGAGGGTGAGTGAGGATATGGAGAGGGCTAGTGAGGCGGAGGGGACGGAGGATGAGGGGAGGGGGAGGTAGTGGGGTGGGGGTAGGAGTGAGTTAGTAATGATGAGGTGGTTCTTACTCTATTTGATGTCTGCTGTGTTGTGATGAATGTGAGGTCTGTGTATAATTGGTACTTGCCCCTAATGCGTTTGCACGTACTAAAAGGGCGGGGGCAGCATTTGGACAAGGTATCATTTCTAGCATTGCAATTTCTCACTTTTAACCCCTAACACTACTACACAGCATGACAACCACTATGTTTGAAACAAGAACTTGCTTCTATGAGTCCATATATAGCATATCTTCTTTGAATATTGCCTATATTTTTAGAATGCTATATAGGAAGATTTGAAGACTCTAGGCGTATGTACCCTATCAGAGCCTAGCTTCGATATTTTCAAGAGCCCGGATACCCTATGGATGCGGTGTCAAAACCACCTTCCCACGCACAAGTCCATCAGCAGTAGCCGTAACAGTAACCGCCCCCTCCCCTCCCTTCTTAAACCGCACAATAGCCAGCGCAAGCCCACTATACGCCTTCCTCTCCTTACTCGCAAACGAAACCATATCAGCCGGATCCCCATTATCCGTAGCCACAATCTCCCCCGGCCCAGTGACCGAGAACATAATCCTCGTATCCGCCTGCGCCACGAAATCCCCCTTACGATCCACAACCTCAACAGTGATAAAGGATAAATCGAGGCCATCATTCTTGATAGCAGTTCGGTCGGCGGCCATCTTCAACTGCGCCGCTGCCCCGGTGGTGCGGACGGCGTCCCGTGCCCACTCTTGACCGTTCTTGTAGGTTACTACGTAGACCTCCCCTGGCTGGTAGATCACATCATCCCAGCGGAAGCGGTAGGTGTACGCCGCCCTCTTCTGCCGGCCTTGGGATTTCTCATTGATGAATAACTCCGCCTCGTCACCCGCTGTGAAGACGTGGATGGGTGTCACCTGCCCTACGCGGTCTGGCCAGTTCCAGTGAGGGAGGATATGCGCGGTTCGCAACTCGGGACGCCAGCGGGACTGATAGAGGTAGAAACGGTCTTTCTTGAAACCGGCGAGGTCGAGGATCCCGGAGTAGGAGCTGCGCGCGGAATAGTAGGGGGTTGGCTCGCCGAGGTAGTCGACGCCGGTCCACACCATTTCGCCGGCGACGTAGGGGTTCTTGTCATCTGCTGCGAAGACTTTATCAGGCGAGGACCCAAAGCCCGCAGTGTAGAGCTCGTAGCCGCTGACTTTTTTGCCCACTGGGTCGCCGCCTGATGTATCGTTGACGGGGGCGCTGGTGTACCCCGTCACCGGGAAGATGTACGTCCCGCGCGTGCTAACCGTTGAGGCGGTCTCGGAGCCTACGATCATTTTATTCGGGAAGTTGGCGTGGTAGGCTGGGTAAAGCGGTTGTCTCGCTATACCGACGAGGTTGGAATATGCTTCTGTGTCTCGAATCCCCGCGCCTTGGTAGTTGATAGAGAGGAAGTCTACGATGCGCGGGAACGGCATGTCGGGGGTTGCGTAGTTCTCTGACGCGGTGGATAATCGCGTTGGGTCTTCTTCGTGGACGATATCCTTTAGCATTTGAGAGATGGCAGCGCCCGCCTCATCCGTATACTGCTCCCCCACTTCATTCCCATAGCTCCAGCCAAAAATGGAAGGATGATTGCGATCGCGCCTTACGAAGGAGCGCAAATCCTGCTCATGCCAATCTTTGAAGATGAGGAAGAAATCCGAGGCCGTCTTCCCGATTTCCCAGGAATCGAAGATCTCGTCCAACACGAGGATGCCCATCCTGTCCGTCAGATCGAGGAGTTCGGTCGCGGGGGGGTTGTGAGACATGCGGATGGTGTTGCAGCCTAGTTCTAGTAACTGCTCTAGTCGTCGTTCGGCGGCGCGCACGTTGAAAGCTGCGCCGATGGCGCCGAGGTCATGGTGGTTGTTGATACCCTGAATGACTACCTTCTTGCCGTTAATGGAGAGACCGTTGGTGCCGTCAAGTACCACTGTGCGGATACCAAATCGAGTCTCATATGTGTCGATTACGTCGCGGCCGGAGAGGAGACGGGTCACGGCGACGTAGAGGTTTGGCTTCTGCGCTGGGACTGGACCCCATAGTCGTGGGTTGCTGATCTTGACTGAAGCCTTGACAGCTTGCTTCTGGCCGGCTTGAACGCTAACTGCTGATTTTGGGAAGGATGCTACTTTGGCGCCGGTGAGTCCAGTAACCGAATCAAAGATGTGCACATCTGTCTGTACGTCAATTTTCTGGCTGGCTTTTGCTTTGCTTTCAACCTGGACAACGAGGTCTAGAGTGGCTGATTTGGCGGATACGTCTTTTGATATGATATATGTTCCTGACTGGCCAATGTGCGTCGGGCTGACCTTTGTGAGCCAGACGTTTCGGTAGATGCCACCACCTGGATACCAGCGTGCTGAATTAGGGGGGTTGTCGACTCGAATGGCCAATTGATTATCATTTCCCGGCTTAAGGTATGGAGTGAGATCCAGACGGAACGAGTTGTAGCCGTATGGCCACCCGCCGACCAGATTGCCATTAAGCCAGACAATAGCGTAGGACAAAGCGCCATCAACGTCGAGGTAAATTGATTTCCCTGCGTCTTCTTTGGCCACCGTCAACTTCCGGCGGTACCAGCCAACTCCATGCACAGGCAGCCTCCCCATCCCACCCCCAATAATAGGATTCTCCTCCGTATAAAAAGGCCCATTAATAGCCCAATCATGCGGCAAATCCACCGCATCCCACGCACCATCATCAAAAGTCTTCTGCACATACTCGACATCTCCACCAGGGTTCCCAGCAGGTCGCACATGGCGTTTGGCTGGGTCGCTGATAAAGTCATTTCCCGAAGGGAGGATCCACGGCTTCAGTATTTTAGCAGTGAAATTCGCCTCGCCCAGGTCGGGACGCTGGTCGTAAATCAGGCCGTCTGGATTGGTCTCCGAGCGCCAAAATTTCCAGCCGGCATTGATGTTAAGCTTAACGCGCCCGCCGTCCGTGCTGGGCGGCTTCGGGAGTATCAGATTGGCTTGCGCGACTTGGTGGCTGAGGAAGAGCCACACTAGGATGAGCCCCCATGCATTGGTTACGTGCCTCAATGCCATTTTCAACGATGACAATCTTGAAGATGAGTATTATCAATTCTTCAAGATCTGACTGTCTTTATATGGCCATTCCGAGGAGCGAAATTCCGGGTAAATGGACCAAAGCTACATATTTTAGTCTACAGCTCTCCATGGCCGAATATCAAGGTCTTCTAGGCCAGCTCCTACGCATACTTGGGATTATTTTCCACGAAACAGAAAGGCGAGCTTCAAAATGGCATGCTTTATCGTACTTTAGCGGGAGGAGTTGTGTCTATCTTGCACTCTATAGTGATAGTCTTTTGCGGGGTTACCACTATACGGGACAAGCGGTGTTCGGCTTCAATAGCCTAATTTCGGTGACAGACAATCCGGGGGGTTCGCGCTAAGTCGATTCGCAATAGCTGCTCACAGTGATCGCCGGATCTACCTACAGTTTTATTATGCATGGTGGTTGTATAACTGGTTATATAACTGGTTATAGCCCGAGGCTCGGTAATAAATTCTTGTAGCTAGAGACTATACGAGTGCTGCATTCTCACATCATATTCCAAAAGTCCCCGCCACATTCTCCCCACTATTCCCCGCAATATCAGTATAGACAATCCCCCTCCCAAACATGCCAATATAGACACGTCCATAAATCCTCGGGTCACCTTGAATAATCGACGCTCCTCCATACTGATGCGTATCATCATTGACCCTCACCCACGTCACCCCCGCATCATCACTCCTAAATAACGCCTCCGACGCACCAGCTGAGACCTTGCCCCAAAGGAACAATGCGGGGTTTGACCGCCCAGGTGCTGATTTCCCAAGCGTGAAATAAATTGCAACTAGGTCCTTGGGTCCGATTCTTGTCCACTTAGTGCCGAAGTTGGTGGAATGCCAGAGGCCGGACTTGCCGAGTGGAAGCCAGAGTTCGCCAGCTTTGTCGAAACTCGTCACTGGGACAGCAGCAGCGTCGACTGGAAGTCCCGTCTTTGAAGCTGGGCTGGATTGGTAGGAGACGCCGCCATCTCTGCTGATATAGAAAATTCCACCGTGAACAGCGTAGAAGGTCTTCGCTTTAACATTGTCTGCGGCAACATTCATTGTCGAAACGGTGAGCCCCTTTGGTACAACCCAGGTCTTGCCAAAATCTTGTGTAGAAGGAGGGCCAGTCTCGTTGTACGGCGCTTCTGTTGGCAGGGTGCCCCAGACGAAGGATTTGCCAGAAGCATCGAGCGCAATGGTGCCTGCGAGGTGGGTTTGGTTTCCAACCCCTGGCGGGCACGAGCCGAACATTGACCATTTGATTCCGTTGTCCTTTGAATAAAGCCCCGATCCGCAACCGTCAGGGTAAGAAATTCCACTGGAGCCAACGCGGACGACGACATCGGGGTTTTGGCCTGCGTAGTCGAGGTTGTCGCAGTTGGAGAATACTGGCTTTTCGTACATCGGCTGTGGGACAGTGAGGTCTACGTGTCTCATGCCCATGATGTCTCCCACGCCACTGAAAAGATGGGCACCCTTGGTAGGACTCATCAGTGATAAGACGGCTGTCTCTTCAATTCCCTGTGCCTGAATGTACCACTCTGGTGCTTTGTTCTTGTCAACCTTGTTGAGTTCATCAGTTGCCCAGATAGTCGCCCCCGTTCCGTACATGATGTGGTTAGAGTCCCACGGATAGATGAGAACGGACGACATCCACCAACCAAACTTTGCTAAGCCAACAACTGGGGATGGGGCTCCATATCCTCCCCATTGCGAGTTCCAGTTGAAACTGAGCCATGGGACGGGCGTGGAGTCCTTCAGCTTGGCTTGAGAAATTGGGTGTCCCCAATACCCACCGCTTCCCTCGGGTGTTGAAAGTTGGGAGACGTCCTTATAAGTCTTGCCTCCATCGTGGGAATAATACATGCTGTCAAGTGCTGGACCCGGGTCACGGTCGAGCGAGATCACAACAAAGGTATCTGGGTCCTTGGAATCAACCGAAATGCCGCAGAACCCTCCTGGAGGCCAAGATTGGGGCTTAAAAGGCGCGGGATAAGTGTTGGAAGATCCAGGCGTGATATCAGTCCAAACTTTCGTTTTCGTGTTGTATTTCATGAAGATTCCGTAATTGATAGCATACGGGCCTGGGAAATCGGCGAATGTTACGTATAATATCCCATTCGAAGCCAGAACAGCTCTCATGGGTAGTGGCGCCGTGCTGGCTGGTTCATGGCCTGCATGTAGCAATGCTGGGTCCCAAGCTGACGGTTGTCCTGGAATCGAATGCCAGGTCGCGCCATTGTCATTTGTGTAATATAGCCCGTTTGGAACATTGGCGCCAACATAAATCGTGCCACTGTTCTTTGGATCGAAAACCACAAACAGGATGCCAATTCCGTCTCCCGCTGCATCGGGGTAGTTTGTGACGTTCTTCCAGGTCTTCGCCCGATCCGTACTCTTCCATAAACCTTCTGTGCGTGTTCCGAACCACAGCTCGTCTGAGTTGAATGGATTCACGGCCAGTCTCTCCCCATTGTTTCTCCCAAGATCATTGGCACCCATGGGAAACGGCGCCTCATAAACATCGAAACTCGCGCCTTGGTCATCAGACACGAAGAACGCAGCTGGATCGGTGTCCGTCACGTACCGGCCTTGTGCGAGGTAGAGCCGGTTTGGATGGTTAGGGTCGAGACCGATACTCTCAGTGCCCATCCAATTGACATTTTCTGCGGCGATAAAGTCGGTGAGCGGAATCCATTTCTGTGTGCGCTCACTCCAGCGGTATGTAGATCCGATATCAGTGCGAGTGTACATCAGATGCTTCTCCGTCGGATGAGCGACGATGCCGGTGATATAGCCGCCTCCAGTTATTGCCACAGAGCTGAATTTCTGGGAGTAGTCATGCGTGCCATGCTGAGGAGGAGCAGCGGCAACTCCTGTGACGCAGTTGGCCGCGAGGAGAAGAGCACTGAAGACACGCAGCTTGAAGCTGCCATTGCTGCTACCCATGACTACAAGCCGTTTCGATTGGCTTGAGTAACCGATTTAGCTATCCTTCCTGTCAAATCTCGAGAGAACAGTGAAGCAATCCAGAAACCAGGAAAGGCTCGTCATATATGAGCTCTTCCTCAAGCTCCCCATGTTTTTTATTTGTACAGTACCCCATACTTTTCATTTGCATAGCACGCTAGAATGCACCTCCATGCACGAAGGATAAACCCAGCCGGCGCGCCGCCGGGCTTCCTCATGGAATACCATTATGGGGCAGGGCGGGAACAAATGAAAATGGCCTTGGGATAGTGTAATGACGCGAAATAGTACCATCTTACATTTCCAAGAGGGGAAGATGAAGAAACGATCATTGATGGAGAAACGTACTTCCCGTCCGCAACTGTACCTGCATACGGGAAGTTCAGCCTGGACGCTGGCAATTTACCCAACCCCACATCCATCTCCGTCCCCCTCTGGACGACATGTGGGGGTGGCTGACAATAATGAACATGGAGTTGTTCAGATGAATGCCTCTCCGCAATATTGAGAGAGACTAACTGGTCCTGGAAATTTCCCACCTGTAGATGTTTCGGAGGCAACTACACCGTGCCTTCCTTGGCAGTAACCCCGCATCCGATCTGACCTTCTCAGATTGTGGCTGACGTGGTGTTAGAGTCCGATGGATTGGAAAGCGAACAATAAAACTCCCAACAAATTATCTTAGTAGACGGAGGAGCATTTTCAATACAAAGGAGGGTCAAAGGCCGCTGCTTCCAACCTTTCTACGAGAGTAACGTGGGAACAAGTTTACTTGCGTCGAGTCTGATTGTTTCTATGGTACATCATTAATTACATTGGGCCTCTATATTAAGTCTAAAGTTAGGACCTGTCAGTGAACTTCTACTCTGCAAAAGCCTGCTCCGTCAGCCACTTCCCCGCATCCATGAACATTTCCTCCGCCACTGGCTTCCTCAGTTCCGCTACCTTCGGTGCCCTTAACCACCAATGCGTGAAGCTGTGCTTCGCATCTTTCACCATCGTCCACCGGAGCTTGCCTCCATCCCTCTCAAATGCGTACTTTTCACTCTCCGTAAGCTTCTCAATGCCGGCTAGCTTTGCCATCATTCTCCTGGACTCATCACAGAGCATATCATACTCGGCACCAATCGAATAAATCCATGGTGGCAGGACCTTTCTATCGGCATACAGTACGCTGAGTAGAGGGTCTCTCTGGTCGGTGCCGGTTGGTAAATAGATGTTATTGAAGACTGGCGCTAACGCTGCCAACCCATCCACGTCCTTAGCGTTCTTGTACGGCCGCGAGGCGCACTTATACTCATAACCAACGCTCCAGTCAACGGGGGCATACCACGCAATGGCAGCCTTGATCTTCCCTTGGAGAGCCGGGAACTGACTTGCGGAAAGGGCGAGGTTACCACCGGCACTGAAGCCACCGATGGCAACGCGGGACTGGTCGATGGGGAGCGAGTCATCGGCGAGGATGGCCTCCACAACGGCAGCCACGTCCTGGGAGGGCACGGGGAAGACAACCCGCGGCGCTAGAGAGTAGTTGACGCTGATGACGATGAGGTTGAAATGGTTGGAGAAGAAGTGACAGAACTCGTCGTCGTGCTCCGGGACACCGAAGGCAAACCCTCCGCCATGGACATCAATGTACAGGGGGAGAGATTTGCCGGCCTCGTAGGACTTGGGGAAGAAAACCCGGTGCTTGAGCTTTGGTCTGCATGGGTAGACCTTTGATAATGTTGGTTTACCACTTGATAAAGGTTTGCCGCCAAATCGAATAGCCAGTTTGCGAAGCAAGAAACCACTCGTGAGAAGTAGCTTGGTGAAATATATACTGAGCAGATATCGAAGTCGCGTGAACCGAGTAATCGGCGCCCAATACAGGGGGTCTAAAGTCATTTGCTCCATTTTTGAAAAGCGACCACGGCCAGGCACAAAATTGAACCCTAATAATAACAGGAGAAAAATATCAATCTTGCAGCAGCGAAAAGAACCATTAAATTGAAATAAATCGAAGCACAACACGGTCAGGAGGGATTTCCCAACAGATTTATTTTCCCTGATAGTGGAGCCTCATTATCACATGCGAAACCGGACTAACCTTGTTCCGACTATCTCGGTGATGGCTCCATCGCCGAGCAACCCGGACGGTTGATTACTCAATTCAAACAACATAAGTTAACGTACTTGATAAGTGAGCTGCGCGTGCATGCAAGCTGCGCACCCCAAAAACACACCAAAATCGCGATTTTCAGCCACCTTATAAATCCACAAGTCTTTAATCAGAATTTCTTCCAATTTATATATTGGCTATTTGATAGATACATTAGAAGAATTTCAAATCTGAGGTATATTAATTAAGTGGTTACCAAGATATAAAACTTAGGGGCTAAATAATCCCTATAAATTAGTTTTTCTTTAATATCTCAATAACTATATACTCTCCGTATTTAAGACTTACGAGTCCTTAAGAATATAAAGTAAAGAGTCGAATTTACAAGTTTTATTAGTTTTTATTAAAGACTTGTGGATTTATAAGGTGGCTGAAAATCGCGATTTTGGTGTGTTTTTGGGGTGCGCAGCTTGCATGCACGCGCAGCTCACTTATCAAGTACGTTAATTGGGTTTTCGTAGTCATTATGAGGGACCGAGCTGTCATTGCTGGCGTCAGTGCTGTCGTCATTGGACTCGTATATGAGTTCTTTCTTAAAGATATTCTCTTCGTCGCAATTGGTATAGGACGAACTATCCAGCCAATCGAGGACTTCCCTTACACCTGTCAAAAAATATATGGCTCTGAAAATATACTTGAAAGCTGCGAAGATCTCTGGCTTGACGATGAAGGCCGCACCCTCTATGGAGCGTGTGTTGATCTGACGTCTCGCCATCAATGGAGTCCAGGGTAAGCGTTGCGATATTTTTGTGTTCTTACTGTATCCCACCCTTATCTAACCCCTTGCCAGCGGTGACAAGTTCAACGTGTCGGGGCGAACACCCAATGGACGGTTTGTAGCCTTGAATATTGATTCGCTGGGGTCAGACGGGAACTATGGAGCCCACAGACTTCAAATCACCGGCAACTATCTTGGCCCAGCGGGATCCAAAGCTCTTGACCCCAACGGATTTGACGTGGAAATCCTACCCAACAATCGTTTGAGGTTTTGGATGACCAACCTCCGTCCGCCCGTAGACGTTGCTTCCGGAGAGTTTGCGGATGCTACGAACATCGGCGCCAATTCTACCGTGGAGTCTTTTGAGTTGGTTAGGGGTGAGAATGAGCTAAAGTGGACTGGGACATTTGGCGCAAACGACGGAGTTGTGCATTCTGTGAACAAGGTTGCTGCGGATTTAAATGGGGGGTTTGTGGTGTCAAACGATCATAGTGCTCCAAGTACGTTTTGGTCCCCATTTCCCCGCAACAACTCTCAGATAGTGCGTGCCGCTAACCATGTGCCACAGTTGGTCTGGTATGAAACTCCCGAATATGAAAATGTATTTATTTGTTGTGGCATCTAACATAACTCTCCTATCCACAGCGCCGCTCCCTCGATCCTTTCCTTGGAGGAGGATCCGTCGCCCACTTCACCAAGTCCAACGATTGCCACATCGCAGTTGACGGTCTCTCCTTTCCCAATGGCCTAGTCCGGGGCCTCGATGGTCTCTTCTACGTCCCTTCTTCCATGACCGGCCGCATTGGCGTCTTCTCACTCTCCTCGACGAGCCTGACTAAAATCGATGAAATTCGGGTTGGGATGCCAATCGATAACCTGTCCATCGACGCCAACGGCGATATCTTTGCCGCAGCCTTTCCAGACTCGCTCAAACTAGTGGAAGTAGTAAAGTATGCTACTGATACCCTTCTGCCGAGCACTGTGTGGAAGATTACGAAAGTGGTTGGTGAGCATGATGAGAGTGGAAAGGAGAAGCGAGCGGCACCAGCAATTATCGTGTGTCGAAATTGTTAGAGGACAGGGAGGGAAAGGTCTTGCCAAGTGGGACGACGGTTGCAGTCCACGATGCTAAAACGGGGAGGATCTTCCTTGGAGCTGTCTTGGGTAGACATCTGACGGTTTGTGAGCCAAAACCCATTGCTAAATAGTGGCCCACAAGAGCTTCGAAGGAGGCAAGCGCAAGCTTATTTTACAGCATCACCGACAGTCTTGAAGATGTTTATCATTTTCCGGAAGTAGAAAGAGAGAGGTAAACGATAGAGAGAGCGAAATTTGGACTTTGATGAGTTTGAATTCGTGCGGGGGGAAACTTAGAACAGAGGATGCCAATCCACTCAGTGTACAGTAACTAGACGAATGTATGATATTAACAGCAACATCTGTGTATAGAAAGAGATGTTGATTAGCATAGTGGTCAGCAAGTGGTGTCACTGTCAAATAAAACATGTGGGAACATCCTATCAATTGAGATAATACAACAGCCCTCGCGTGAGGGTCCCATCAGGCCAGAATGTTATCAAGTGTTGGGAATCATAACCTAGCAAGATGTATGGTCCGTCTCAATACATGCAAGTCGCACTTTCCTTCAGCAACTTCACATCTCAAATCTCAAATCTCAAATCTCAAAAATGTCGTTTATATCCATGATGAATAGCGGCAAGAAAGGAGGCACCGCGAATCCACCTGGAGCTGTATCCTTTCCACTGCTCGATGACGCCGCAGCCGTCAATGCTAAAGCTACCCGTGAGCTCAAGATCAAAGTCCTTCGAGACGTCCTCCGAGACGAACTTGCCTACGAACACAAACTTCGGAAAGAAATCAGAAAAGCCATCAAAGAATTTCAACAAGAAAGACGGGCTGAGCAGTATTAGGCGGTCATTACACATTTAAGCTAGTTTAAAACACTTTATATAGTAGCCCTCTCGGCTCTACTAGGCTTCGTTAGTTTACGGATGGCTTTAAATTGATGCTATAGATTATATTAAATCATAGTAAGATAACCTCTAACGGGGTTGATTCGTTAGATGAGATCACGGCTATGACCTAAGCATATGATTTAGGGCTATAATAGGGATTTACAAATCATAAGTTAGTTAACATAGGATAGAACAAGTTTTAAAATTCATTGATGTTTTCTATTTCGTCTTGCTATCGCCATTAAGATTGCTACCTATATCTCAAAGAGAAAAGCAATGCTAACTATCTCTAGTGCAAGCGACTGCACACCATGGCTTAAGTTTGTAAAAGGTAGAGGGAATAACGCTATAAGGTACCACAATTACGAAAAAGAAACCGAAACGAGTCGTGAACGTCATTAGAAACCCCCTACTATAACTTATGGGTGTAACTTGCATCCTACTGTGAGAATCATATCACTCAGTGATCCAAGACAGGTAAGCAGCATGGGTTTCAATAGGCGATCGTAGTGTATTCATAGGTAGCTGTCAAACTAGCCGCTGGCTTCCTATTGAAGCCAGCTCCTTGCTACTTATATTGTCTGTGTGCGCTAGGCGAGGGCCGAGAGCTGCGGGGTCTTGGTGGACCCAGTGTCAAAGCACTGGCATCGCGATGGCTGGAGGATAGCTAACCGTTACCTAACGGTTAGATAACCGGCAGCTAACATCACGTGCTGCAGAAAGGGGTCAGTCGACTCCTGATCGTGACAATGCCTCCCTCTCTAGGAGCCTTGTCCTCAAGGCCTAATGCGTGTGCGGATAATCGCTGCTCTTCATAGTTAAGACGTCGTTCTGAGAGCCTCAATAAAACCCAAGGGAAAACCCTCTGTGGGGAAGACCTTGGGAAAGAGTGTCTCTCGTACTTCACTCAGTCCTAGGCCGCTTGCGTGGTCTTGGTGATCTCTCCGTCTGCTCGCCAGCAGTCCGTCTATAATTGGCTATCATAGCCTAGTCATAGAAGCTCTTAGCTGGTTCCCAGGAGTCCTCTGTGGGTGCGAACCCCTTCCATCGTACGTAATATTCCCGTCTAATGCTCCTGTTTTTGTCTTAGTGAGCCAGGATGGTCTCCACTTCCCAGAACTCTCCGCTCTCGCCCTCTATATCAATTAGAGCAGGCATTTCTTTGCTAGCGTTTCTTTGGGGGTGGTAGGGCTTGAGTACTGAGACGTGGAATACTAGGTGGATTCTGTATGTCAGAGGTAGCTTCAGTTTGTAGGCCTGACCGTAGGTGCTAATGACGGCGACGACTTCAAACGGCCTAAGGTAACGGTCTGCGAGCTTCTTACTAGGTCGTAGCTAGCGAATGTTCTTTGCTAATAGCATCACTTTGTCTCCCATTGTAAAGGTCTGTGGTGTGTGCTTCTTGTTGTACCATTTCTGTTGCGTGTTGCTAGCACGTTTCTAGTGTTATAATAGCTTGTCTCGTTCGTTTACAAGCTTCTCGATTCTTGCTTTTGTGCTTAGCGCCTCCCCTCCTAGGACATTAGCCTTAATGTTTATGCGTATTAATGGGCTATAGCCATACAAGGCATAGAACGGGGACATTCCTATAGTTAAGTGCATACTATTGTTATACGTGAACTTAGCAAGAGCTAGCTTTGTGTACCAGTCATCTTGTCTATAGCTGTAGTAGTAGTAGAGGTAGTGTTCTAATGTTTGGTTTTGTCTTTCTGTTTAGCCATCTGTCTATGGGTGGAACGCAGTGCTTAGGCAGCGCTTTACTTGTAGATAGAAGCATAATGAGCTCTAGAATTTGCTTGTGAATACTAATCCTCAGTCTAAGACAATTCCTTTTAGTACGCTAAAGTATCATACAACCCTTCATAGGAAGACTGTTGCCATTTCTTTAGCAGTAATAGTCTTCTTTATAGGAATATAAAGCGACATCTTTGTGTACTAGTCTACTATGACCATGATACTGTTAAACACTGTCCCTTTACTAGCACTTAGCAGGAGGTCTGTAATAAAGTCCATAGAGACTTCTTCCCATGGCCTACTAGGCTAGGGTAATGATGCTAGTTTGCCGTATGGCTTATAGCAATGCACTTGCGTCCGTTAGCAGATGGTACACGTCTTAACATACTCTTTAACATCCTTATTAAGAGCTAGCTAGTAGTAGTAGCGCTAAATTAGCTTAAGCATTTTTGTAGCTCTAAAGTAGCTAGTATGTAGATCGTCATGGTTAGACTTAAGGATCTCTTCTTATAATGTAGTGCTATCTAGGATATAGACCTTTCCGTTGTAGTAGAGAATACCTATAGTGTCTACTACCTATGTGTTAGTAGGGTTTTTATAGTGCCATTCTTAGCCTTACACAAAGGGGTCAACCTTCTGTGATGCTACAACTATCTCTAGCAAGGATTTAGTTGGCGTATCATAAGCTCTTATGGTGCTCATTATAGCTACCATAAGGTATCATGGAATTAGCTGTTTATAACTAGCGTCATCCTCCTTAGGAGTGGTGTTGCCTAGTGTTAGCTAACGTAACGCAGGGGTTTCATCCTCTTGTTAGACGCTCCTCTCGTCTACTAACGGTGCCTACATGGTGTGCCATGGTCTTAGGCTCTGCCTGTCCTCACGTAGCATGCATAGGCTTGTCATTAGCTTTTGGCTAGATACGTCTATATAGACGTTATGTAGCTACACTTCTCTTCGCCCTACTATAGGGGTTGGCATGTCTAGCTACATGGGCTTGTACGTTACTACGCTATGTTTCCATTGTCCTTGTTTCCTAGGTCTTAGGTCTATGCTAGTAGGTAGTGTGGTTTTTCTGCTCTTTGCCTTTATGGCTGTTACTTATGCTATAAAGGCACCCTTTAGTTTCTCTTATAGTGTGGGAAGCATGCTTCCTTCTTCATGGTTCTTTACTAGGCTATAATTAGGTCTACACAATGGTCCGTTAGTAGGGTTTAACTTACCTACTCTATACTTGATTAAGAAATTGAAGGCAGCAAGCTTCTCTGCCCATTGTGCTTGCTGTTAGTTAAGCTCTCTTTTTGTCATGAAGTACTTAAGACTGTTATGGTCTATCTTCATAATGATAGGGTGTTAACTACCCTCTAGGTAGTGCTGCTAGTGACAGAACGCCATAACAATGGCTAGTAGTTTGCCGTCGTAAGTCTTATATTAGGACTCTACGTCTGTCATTTTGTAGGAGAAGAATGCAACTAGGTGCTAGTAGGCCTTTAACGGGTCTTTGCTATTAGGAACTTGTTAAGAGATGACTGCTCTAATTGCAAACCCTAATGCATTAGTCTCCACGAGGATACACTTTGTTAGGTCAAAGTGGACTAGGATTAGTATAGTAGTGAATGTTGTTTTAAGGGCCTTAAAGGCCTCATGGGCCTCTGCTAGGAAGGTGAAGGGTCTGCCCTTCTTGCCTGCTTACATTCCCTTAAGTAGGTCTGTCATTAGACTCACGACCTTTGAGTATTAGAAAATAAACCATTAATAGAAGTTTGCAAAGCTAAGGAATACCTAGAGCTCTTAGAAGGTAGTAGGCTCTAGCTACTACGTGATTAATTCCACCCTACTTAGTTCCATTACAACACTAGTAGTTAACATGACGAACCTAAGGAAGTCAACCTAGTTAGTCCTAAATTTACACTTCTTTAAATTGTAGTACAGCTTGTACTACTGTAGTTAGTTAAGGACCTTCTTAATGTGAGCCTTATAGTCTTTCTTATCATGGGAGTAGATGAGGATATCATTAAGATATATCACGTAAATGGTGTTAACGAGTCCTATAAGTGCCTAGCTAATATACGCTTAGAAGGTCGCTAGCGCGTTTACTAGGCTAAATGGCATGACTAGGTATTTAAAGTAGCTATAGCAAGTACAGAAGGCAGTCTTCTACTCGTCGCTAGCTCTTATGCGTATCCTATAGTAGGCATCCTTAAGATCTAACTTAGTGTATATTTTTGCCCCTACTAGGTGGTCTAAAGTCTTACTAATTAGGGGCAAGGCATGGTGGTTCTTAATGGTGATGCTATTAAGACCATAGTTGTTAATGCATAGGTGTAGGCCTCTATCTTTCTTCTGCTAGAAGAGTACTAGTGCTCTTGCTAGGCTAGTGGATCTCTATATCCATCCCTTCTTCATGCTCTCTTTAAGGTAGGTGTGTAATACCTATAGTTTGCTTTATGATAGATTATAAAGGGGCCTAAATGGAGGCTCTCCATCCTTAGTCTTAATGGCATGGTTAAGCTTGTTGTACACTAGCAATATGCTAGCATTCTCGTTTAAGAAGACGTTAGCATAGTTAGTGAGGTACTCTAGGAGCACTAGGGTTAGCACTATAGCTACCATTACTTATAGCCTCATGGGGTTCTCATGATGCAAGGGGGTATAGAAGGTGGTTGAGCCATTAGGGCAATAGAAGACAGCATAGACATCCTTGCCTACCTTCATTTCCTTAAAGAACTCTTCTAGTTTAGAGATCTTGATATCTGTGCTCTTAAGGGCATATTACCATGTCTTTGCTAGCTAATTGACATTTAGATTACTTATGGCTAGCTAGGAGTACCTAAGGACTAAGCCTTCGCCTTAGATGTTAGTAGCAAGGAAAGACAGGTAGTGCTGCTTCATCTTACTAGCACTGTTAGAGACGCTCATGTGGATCTAGTGTTCTCTATAAATAAAGAAGGAGTTACTAGTAATCGTCTAGGCCTTTGTAAAAGAGGTGCTGTCTTCACGTAGCCCCTACTGTTTAACTAGGCATTAGGAGATGAAGTTGGCTTGTAAGCTAGAGTCAATTAGGGCCTTTTTGGTGTATGTAATACTGTTAATGGTTACCGTTACGTCAATCGTGAGCAACTTAAAGTCTATAGGCTCTTGTGCCCCTAATCTAGTAGTAGCCGTTACTATTAGGAGGCCTTTAGGTTTTTTACTACAGTAGCATTTACGCAGCAGCAGGTGTAGCAGTCACGGGAGTAGTGTCCTAGCTTCCTATAGTTAAAGCAGTTAAATGAGCCTCCTTAGGCTCCCTAGGTGGGGGTTGTCTCTTTGCTAGTGACAGGGGTGTGGTTCACCATCATGGTAGGCTCCTTGCTTGCCTTAGTGGATTCCTAAGTCCTAGTGTTGCTCTGAGGCTAGTTCCTGTTAAAGGGCAGCTTTGTTCCCTACCTTGCATGTAGTTCTAAGTAAGGGCAGTTGTCCTTAACCCCATTATAGGACCATCGTAGGGATGTTAACAGGCCTTTGTTAGTGCTTAACTTTGTGTTTTCTTAGAGTTAGGTGGCTAGCTAGGCTAGTTTAAGTCTAGAGGTAGGGACCATCTAATGGTTAGTAATGAGTTGGTGTAGCTCTAGTTAGAGTTTTGTGAGCAGAATCTGTTGCTTCTAGGTCTCTGTGTATGGGTCTAGCTTAGCCTTAAGGCTCTTAAGGTAGGTGACGAATTCCATTACCTTTTAGCCTATGCCTTATAGTACGTCGTGATGTTGTTGCATAATGGTGAACATGCAATTTACTAGGTCTACTACATTGTTGAGTAGGAATTTTGAGAATTCCTCCTAGGTGTGGCAGTCCTTCCCTAGTCGTTGTTCTTCTCTCTTATAGGCATCTATAGACTCTCCTTTTAAGTATAGGAGGGCTATAAGCACCTTTGTAGCATCTTGTTAGTAGAACACTAGCAATTCATAGAACACAAGTTCATAGGCCTATATGAACTCCTTGTGTTCCTTTATGTTCTTGCCCTAGTATTTAGGCAAGGGCTTTATGTAAAGGCTAGCATGATTATAGCGTTATAGGTAGGCCAACTAGCTTCGTCCTTTGTCGTTAGATTTAGCATTAGCCTAACATTTTAATGATGACTTAGACTATTAGGACAGGGCTTGCTAGGGCTAACAGTGGTTCTCGTTAAGGTCCCCCTATTAGAGCTGGTATTTGAGTTCATTAATCTAGGCTTAGACTGCTTGCTGTTTAAGTTGTTTCCTTAGTTGTCGCTCTTGCTAGAGTAGGCGTTCTAGTAGGTCTTGCTCGTCGTTTTCTAGACAGGGTTCTCCTCTCTCAACTACCTTGCTCTCTAGGTCCATTAAGGGTGAGTCGTCCCTTAGTGTTTGACTGTTAGGCGCTACTAAGGCAGTAGCACTACAAGTGCCTGCCATGCTACTAGACTGTCCTCCTAAAGGGTTAAGCAGCTAGAATGTGAGAATCATATCACTTAGTGATCTAAGATAGGTAAGCAGCATGGGTTTCAATAGGCGATTGTAGTGTATTCATAGGTAGCTGTCAAACTAGCTACTAGCTTCCTATTAAAGTTAGCTCCTTACTACTTATATTATCTATGTGCACTAGGCAAGGGCTAAGAGCTGTAGGGTCTTAGTGGACCTAGTGTCAAAGTACTAGCATTATGATGGCTAGAGGATAGCTAACTGTTACCTAATGGTTAGATAACTAGCAGCTAACATCACATGCTATAGAAAGGGGTTAGTTAACTCCTAATCATGACACCTACACATGGCTCTACATGTTCCTTGCTCGTTATAATATCATGTCTCTATTGTCCTAAAACATTCAAATACCTAACTACACCCTTATCTAACTAAAATATAGCATGGTCTACTAAAGCATACATTCCTAGAACGAACATCTTCATGTTAACGATTAATGTAGCACCTAGTGGAATGCTAATAGTCTACACATAGTGTGCTAGTAGGCTAAGGACGTTGCCATTGTAGTATGCTTTCTTAAAGTTGCTACTAATGACATGGAACGTGTTACGAGTCACGTAGAGTCAAGTCATGTGGATAGTTGAGACGAAATAATAAATCTAAAGAATAAAGAGAGAAGAGGAGAAGAAGAGTGCTAATATACATAGTGCTTATTCCGTAAGTGAAGAGAGTGAATTCCCTACTAGCCCCTATGTCCATAGTAACACCTTCGTAACACTACCCCCCCCTTTCTTTAGCTAGATCTCCTAATCGTAGTAAAACAGTCTTTGGCTTTTGTGGGTATTAGCAATGGAAAGCTTGTGTTGCCTCTAGTGCATGGGTGAAGTTCTCTGCTAGGTACCATTCTAGGTCCATAGGGTGATCCTTCCATTAAACTCTATAGTATAGCTTTTTTTAGAGTAGCTTTGAATCTAGGATGTATTCCACTTCCCATTCATCTTCACTAGCTATTATAATAGGTAATGGAGGCTTAATGTATTGTCCTTATAGTGCATTATTAGGATCTAGACGCAAGAGATTGCTATGAAAGACAGGGTGGATCTTCATGCTCTACAGCAGCTTAAGCTTATAGGATGTGACTCCTACTCATTCTAATATTGTAAAAGGTCCTATCTGCTTAAAATCAAGCTTCTTTAAGGGCCTCTAAGTACGTATATTCCGAGTAGATAGCTAGACTTTGTCTCTAATTTAGTAGCATGGTGGTGGTTTCTATGTTTGATTTGCAAATTCTTCCATCTAGGATTAGGAGAGCATGGTTTAATCTTGTAGGAATTCCTAAATCTATTCCATTTGTAATGCCATATCCATAGGCTCTTAGTCATTCTAATGCTCTATTAAATCAAAGCTCATTTAAGGCTCAAACCCTCTGTTTATAAAGAATGGACTTATGGTTGTTGTTAAAGACGGTAGGGCATTTGATGCAAATTCTACCATGCATAAGTATTGCACCTAATTGTCTTGTAAGTAATCCACATAAGCATGAAGGTAGCGTTCCATTTCCCCATTAAGCCTTTTAGTTTGTCCATCTGTTTCTAGGTGAAAAGCTGTTAAGAGTCTTGTATAGATTTTCAATGTTCTATAGAGTCCTTTCTAAACTAATGTAACAAACTATAGTCCTTGATCTAATATAATGGTGTCTGGTAATCTATAGTGTTTCTAAACATGTCGTAATAAGAGCTAGGCTATGGCTTCTATAGTAGTGCCTTCATTTCCTACAAAGCAAGGGATATAGTGCCGTTATTTAGTAAGTTAACACACTACTACTAATATAGCATTATTCCCTTTAGATAATAGCAATCCTATGACAAAGTCCATTGATATATCCTTCTATAAGCGCTATGGTATAGGTAATGGCTGTAGCAATCCATTATAAGTGTCTTGTAGGGACTTAGTTCGTTGACAGATATGACAGTTTAAGATGTATCGTTTTATTATTCTTTCCATGCCTAGCTAGTAGTAGCGCTCCCTTATAATGCGAAGTGTCTTTCCTATCCCTAGGTGGCTAGTTGATGGTTTATTATGCACCTCTTGTAATAGCTTAACGTGTATAGCTTCTAGGATCCAAACTTTAGCCTTATATTCTAAGAGCCCATTCCGTTCTTCATAGTAGGCTAGTACAACCTACTTACTCGTTTGCTCCTAATCTTAAAGCTTCTATAGTATCTAGACACAAAAAGGGTCTTGTGCTTATGCTTTGGAAATAGATTCTTTAAACGATAGCTCCTATGTTTGAATTAGGGCTATAGTAATAGCTGGATTAAAGTGTGAGGGTGGTAATAGTGTTTAGAGTTGGTGCTTTTGTCTATCATCCTCATCATTACCTTCTGGCCTGTTGCCTAGTCTATGAGTAAGGGCATTAGCTTTCCCATTTTGTTTCCTAGGCCTGTAGGTAATCTTGAAGTTGTAGTTTGCAAGTAATTCAGCCTAGCAAGCCTAGTGTCTTGTGAGCTTCTTTGTAGTCATGAAGTATTCAAGGTTCTTATGGTCTAATAATACTTAGATAGGTAAGTCAGTGCCTTTAAGTTCTAGTCTCCATGCTTCAAAACAGCAAATTATAGCTAATAGCTCCTTGTTATATATCTCGTAATTACACTTAGCTAGGATAAGCTTTTTCGAGAAGAATGCCACTAGGTGGAGAATACCTTCATCGTCCATTTAAGAGAGGACTCCTAAAGATATGTAATCTAAGGAATTAGCTTTAACATAAGCTGTCTTATTCCTATCAAAATGCTTTAAGACTAGTGCTTCTATAACAGTCTTCTTCATGAGTTCAAAGGCTTCCTAACAGGCTTGATTCCATTTAAATGGCTAGTCTTTTCAAGTAAGGAGTGTTAATGGCCTTGTGATATTTGAGTATCCCCTTATAAACCGTTAATAGAAATTGCAAAATCCTAGGAAGGCTTAGACATCTATAACATTCTAAGGTATAAGCCATTCTAATATTGTAGCTATCTTTGCTAGGTCCATGCGTATTCCATTAACCCTTATAATGAGTCCTAAGAACTTGGTTTCCTAAATAGAAAATTTGCATTTCCTAATATTAGCTTATAGACCTACCTCCTAGAGCTTTTGTAAGACTTGCTTTACATGGATAGTGTGCTCTTCCTTGTTCTAACTATAAATGAGAATATCGTCTATATAGGCTACTATAAATTTGTGTAGGTAGTCCTATAGGGTTTCATTCATAAAGCGTTAGAATGTAGCAGGTCTATTTGTAAGTCTAAAAGGCAGCACTCATGATTTATATAAGCCATAACAAGTTTAGAATGTAGTAAGGTCCTCATCCTCTTCTGTTTGCATCCTTATTTAATTAAAAGCATGTCTAATATTAATCTTTATAAGATACTTTACCCCTATGATTTAAGCAAGTGTCTCATTAATAAGTGGTATTAGATATTAATCCTTCTTAGTAATGGCATTAAGCTTCCTATAATTAACATAGAAGCATAGACTGCCATTAGCCTTCTTTACAAACAAGACTAGAGATGCAAAAGGGGCTATGCTTGTAGTAATGAAGCCCTTTAACAGATTCTCATTAATGTATTTACGAACCTAGTCTAATTCCTCCTTTGACATGTTATATAGGGGTGTATAGCCTAGCTTTGCTTCCTCTTCTAGAGTGATGTAATGATCATAAGGGCAATGAGGTGGTAATATATCTACTGCCCTTTTTAAGAAGACATCTAAAAAGTCATAGAACTCTTCTAGTAGAATGGTTCTTGGATCAATTTCTGTTTAGACCTTCTAGTTGTCTTGTTCATAGTCTTGATATATGTCTGTCATTACTACTACAAAGACCTAGGCCTTGTTCTGTCTTAATAGGAATCAAAAGAGTGCTGCTCCTATCATAGTAATAGAGCATCTACCTACCTAACTTAAAGCTAGTGATTTAGTTTGGATTTCCTAGACTAGGACTACTAGATAGGGCTTCTTCTTCAGCCTCTAACGCTTAGCTTTTTGCAGAGCTACCACTTCTTATATTAGTTCTAGTGTTGCTTTTTATATTAGGATTAATTCTTAGTTAGCCTTAATAAGAGCCCCTTTATGATCGTAATGTCCACCTATAAACTAAATGGCATCATTAATCATATCTAGCACTACTCTATGTTGCTTCATCTAGGCTTTTCTAAGAATAAGGGAGTGCTTTCCTAAGGTGGTGATAAATAATGGACATAGGTATTCCACATGGTCCTGGACTTATAGGCAAGGGTATATAGCATGAGTAATAGGAGGGGCTGCTGTTCTATTAAAGCCTTAAATAGGACATGGCTTTAGAAGCTCTATAGGTAAGATGCCTTCTATTTCATAAATTCGTTCTACGTTAACAGCGTTTACAAAGTTTCCTCTAGTAGCTCTAGTATTAATGAGAGCTTATGCTTTGATTTTTGATTTTCCTATCATATAGGTAACTATGAATGGAGTATCTAGATCTAATCTAAAGCTAGAGGAAGAAGTTACAATTCTTGCTGTCATGACACCTTTAGGGACGTCTTGTCTAAAGGTTATTCTTTTCCTAAAAGTGTAGCATCATAAGTGCTAACTTCATGGACTTAAGCATTCTTAGTAAGACATTCATAAGCTTAGTGTCTAGTTTGCTAGCAATGGAAGTAGCAGCCTTCCTGCATTAGCTTCTTAGTTGTAGGGTTCTAATGTAGTACATGATATAGTCTTAGGGGTCTAAAGCTAGTAGGTGGGTTTGTAGTTAGCTGCTTAGCCTAGCTTTAAGAATCTTATTGCTTTAAGGCTTGCTGAATAAATCGAGGGGTAGTATAGGCTTCTTAGATCTGAAGTTACTAAATATTCTAATTAATTAGTAAGCACTTTTGTGCTAAGGCATAAAGAGAGCTTAGGTTTATCTCTACTATTAAGGCAGTCTACATCCTAGTATTAACCTTATGATAGAGGTCATTAATAAGGGTCTCTTTAGAGTAATCTAGTTTAATGGTAAGTCTCTAGAACTTAGCCTAAAAGGTAGCAAAGTTGTCCTTGTTTTAAAAGAGCTTCCTATAAGCACGTTATGTAGTGAAGTAGTAGTCTAGATCACTAAAAACTCTGTCTAGGACTTTAAACATTTCCTCTATAGTTTAGAACTTGTTCTAAGTAGATTAGAGGCGTGGATTAATGTGTAAGGAGGCTTTCCTACCTAGTCTACTTTGCATATAACCTATCTAAAGGGCTAGGGTAGGAAAATGGTCTAGGTTTGCCTTAAGCTTCATCTTCATCTTAATGCTCTAATCATCATAAGCTGGCTCCATTCCATCTGTGAGAATAGGAGGGTCTAGGATCTTAGTGGATTTCTAGTGTGATTCTTCATTACGAGTAGTGCTGCTTTTTAACTTCTTAATTTCAAGATATTTCACAACAGCAGCTTGTCCTGCCATTATCTACTCATGAGCTTAAATAACCTCCTATAGCTAGCTAATATTATCATTATATGTAGCCTTCTCTTCTTAACTCTTCTAGAGGGTAGTATTATAGAGCTAGGTGACATGATCATAATCCTTCATCATCTGCTTTTAGATTTGAAGTGTAGCCTCTTTCTAGGCTTGGCTCTAGGTGCTTATAATGAAGAGGTCTTTAAGCTCCTAAATGCAAAGGGTAGCTTGGTGTTCTAGGTCCTTAAGCAGTGTTTCCCTTCTGTTATAGGTGTGGCTTTCTAAGCAGTCCTCGTTACTTATAGTAGATTAGGTTTCTTGATCTTAACTCCTGTTATAGATGACATGTCCTTATGCATTACGTGCCATTATAGTAGGCTTTACTTCTTATCCTTAGAATTGTTAAGGTTAGGATCTTCTTCTGACCTTGTTGGTATTAGGAATTAGACACGTATATAGTAAAGGCCCTATTGTGTAGTTGTTAGCTATACGAGCCACTTAAGAGGAGCACACTTCTGTTATAGTTATATCCTTGTTAAGGGAGCGTCATGGAAAGGTCTAATTCTGCTAGTGTATTAACAATTCGATTTCTGGGTTCTAGTGCTTAAGGATTGTATTAAATTTCAAAATTTAGGAGGTCTCCTTGTGTTGAGTTGTAGTTGCTGGATTTTATGCTTTGGTGTTCTAGTTCTAGTTCTAGTTCTAGTTCTAGTTCTGGTTTTGATTTCTAGATTGTGGCACTTGAGGGTTCTTGTTCTACTTAAGGTGAGCAAGGAAAAAAGGAGATTTATTATTATGTTACAAGTCATGTAGAGTCAAGTCATGTAGATAGTTAAGACGAAATAATAAATCTAAAGAAGAAAGAGAGAAGAGGAGAAGAAGAGTGCTAATATACATAGTGCTTATTCTGTAAGCAAAGAGAGTGAATTCCCTACTAGCCCCTATGTCCATAGTAACACCTTCGTAACAGAACGAGCTAGTGAGGTTTGGTCTAGCGTTGCTAAAGAAGACACGAACAGTCTTGCTAACCTCTGCCTTAAGTAGTGCATCACGCGTCATTACTAACTCGTGACTGTTAAAGATGACAATATTAGGTTCCTCATGCATTACATTTAGGTATGAGAACTTAACGGTGTCTAACTTCCATCTGTTCTTAAGAACCTTAGGTAGCTCATAGTAAAACTTGCTCTATATCACGTAGTATTCACGATCTATGGCAGAGAGATCTCCCTTAGCTAGTTAAACGTAGATGAGGCTATACATGCCATTAGCAATGTATATAAGCACTAAGCTATGGCGTAGTGGTATAGATAGAGTCCTAGGCATAGGAGCTTGAAGTTTGCCATCTTAGTCTAATTCTCTTTAGCTGTCATTAATGCCAAACCACCCCCTAGACTAGTAAACGCATGGTAGTTAATGTTATACAGATTGCCTAACTTGTCCTTGTTTATTAACGACAACTCTACCATGTTGCTAACTCACGCTTAGATAAATGGTCCTAGGACCATATCATTAAAGGTCTACTCCTCGTACTTAAACTAGCTAGTTAGCTATGCTTCTTTAGTTAATGTCACCATTAGAACTTAGAGTAGAACTAGATAGTTGTAAGTGATTAGAGGGGGGACATTTAGGGCAGCTATGAGAACTACCTACTCTTTAGGGAGTTTTGATATGTTAAGTGCCTTGTCTTTAATGGCTTCGTAGATTTGCAAGCAAGCCTCCATCACTTCACCTAGTTACACAAAGGAAATGGAAGGCTATGATAACACTAGCTCTAATGATATTATTAATACTAGTCTTTCATTATGATTACAGGTTACTTACTTCCCTAAGACGGTAGAAACTGCCATGTTTAGGTTCTAATTAGAGGAGGCTAAGTTCATTTAGGTTGTGTCCTTATGCCTAGTGTATATAGATAGACTAATGGAAATAGACGCTAAAAAGGCTATGAGAAGTATCCTAGCTTGCTTTCTAAAATGACTAGTATTAGTAGTTATGGTCGTTATTACAACTCTACGTGATGAAGTTAATCTAGCCCTTTTAAGCAGAAGTGGTAATGAAATGAAAGCTCTGTTTAAGAGCATGAAATTATGCCTTGGTGTAGATGCTGCTCTCCACGACGCACTTAGTAGTGCGTGGAAGTAACTCATATTAGCAGTGAGATTATGCTCTAGAGAGTCAAGTATGATGTCATGGATAAGTCTACTATGATGATTCTTTCACGAAAATATAGATAGAGATATATATATATATATATATATAAGGTTGTTTTCGTCTACTATAATAGCAAACGTAAACGAAAAAAGAAGTAATAAAGAGAGTTATGAAAGTATTAAGTAGCAGAAGAAATACACTTATGGTGATGAGTTCAACGTCAATGGTAGCCTCTCGTGGTGTGATGCCTGATTAGGCTGTGAACTCGTGGTTCACCTACACTAAAAACAGGTTGTACATTCGGCCGGCCAAACCGCAAGAGCAATGCCACAAGAGCAATGCAGTGCTAACATACGGAGTTGCGTGCTAATAGGTTCAAAGGATAGCAGCACTGCCTCGAACGAATCAATAGTGGCGCATTCTACATTAATGTCTGGTTTGGGCTCATGTGCTGTCTTGTGGTTCAGGCACTTCTTGGTGGTTGACACTATGAATTGACGGTTTAAGTGGACTGAGCTGGTTACATAAACAGCAGGTGGCTGTCTAAGGGCTAGTCAGACGGAGCAGCTAGAGTAAATGCTCAAAGGCTAAGGTCAAAGGGGTGCTAAGTCCCGTAGGACCAAGAGGATCCCCATATCGATCCTAGCACAATATCACTAGCACTCTATTGACAGCGTTGCCATGCGTTTTAACTGCACCCCACATTCTCATCGCTGCTTCCCTGCAAAGTGTCAGCTCTCTTAGCGCTTTTCTACGTAATATCTTACTGTAGTATCAACTAGCCCCTTTGCGATGTTCTGCATCAGCCACTAGTATAAATGGCACAACAACGTACTAACTTCCACATACGACCATAGACTCAAGAGAATTGGGCATCCCGTCCGCTCTGCCATACACAAGCTTGAGATCGGTGGATTAGTAGTTGGGTGGGTGACCACCAGCGAATACCCACTGTTGTATGTTTTTTGCCGTTTTTTTAATGTAGTTCACATTTCTAAATGGTATTTATGCTGTCTTATGTGTGACATCAGATTAATGGTCTCAAACGTGCAAATAGGCATAGCGTGGAATTTTAGTCCCTCGCCGCTTTGAAGGGTGAAGCGAAGGTGAGCAGAGGGTGAGCAGAGGGTGAGCAGAGGGTGAGCAGAGGGTGAGCATAATAGGGCGGAATAAACTTTTCGCGTCAGTTTCGCGTCAAGTCCGAAGTTTAGCCAGCTTGGCTTACAGTTGATGCAAGGGACACCTTGCTCTCTTCTGTCAAGGATAGTGTAGCTGAGCCACCTACTCGAATCTGAGCCTCGAAAGTGGGGAATATACTATTTACAGCTGATTTTTGCTGAGGGGTCATGATGGGCAATTGAAGCAAGCTTCAAACAAGGAGACATTTCTTGCGGACCAACGATTCTCTCTATTCATGCTGCACTTAACGAATTTCGCTCATTGGGTTGGCCAAACGGCATCAGCACTCTCGACATCGACGCCTCATACAGAAAATGTTCATGGGTTTTACAAGTGGGCGACTCCGAAGGGCAAGATGGCGCAGCTTTGAGCAGTGAGTTTTCCTTCTCACATGGGCATTGCGTATCCGAAATGCGATATAGTGCTGACGATCAAAGGCCGCTTTCCAAGCATATATTCCATTGTCCTTGACTGAAGGACACAAGCCTCGTACCGACTTTCCTGACGTCGATGTCATAGTGGAAATGTGAAGCGGGCGAGTAGCCTGAGCTACGATCTTCATCGAAATTTGGCATACCTACACACAACCAACTCAGAACTACAACCAGCTAGAGCTAATACCAGCTAGAGCTAATACCGCAGCTCATGCCCAGTTCGCTATTGCGACCTTGCTACAACACACATTGCACCATAAGAGCTTGGCATGGGAACGGAGGAGCTGAGATGGAAGTTTGGATTGAAGACCTGAGGGAATGGAAGGCGTAAGGGCACGATGTGGATGGCAGACAAGGAATACAAGAGAGTAGGAGTGCAACTCTGAGCTAGTAGCCACCAAGCACGGTGTAGTCACTCGAAGAGGCCATTTTCCAACGAACTCGCAATATGCACGCAGTAGAACGGACTCAATAGAGTGTCACTTGCAAGGCGGACAGCCCTCTTGGTGCGAGCTTGCCCGATATTCTTCAGCATTCTGTTATCGCAGCCCGAAAGTCCAGCGGCTTTCGATGGAATGGTCTCAGGCAGTGAAGGCAGCCCGCAAGGGCGAGCGGAGAAAGTCAGTGCTAATCTCAGTTGGTCTCAGTTGATCTACGTTTACTTCGCAATCGCCCTCCATGAGCACCACGACCTCTTCCTTACCTCTTCAAAGAGATACTCCAGGATAGGAAGGATGTGGACTTTGCAGCACGAAAGGAGCTTGAGGATTGCACATGCCTCGAACAGCCTTCCGCAACCTCGCTGGCGAATCTCTCAACAACGAGCCAGCTGGACCGGAATGATTACACAGTGGGATGGATCTGCGCGACACCGGTCGAGCTGGCTGTTTCTCAAGGCGCCCGTTCCACTCTCATCATTCGCTCAGATCTCCATAATCGTTTCTTTCCATCATGTTCACGCTCTCCTTACGCCTAAATTATTGAGCTGATAGGAAATTATATTGGTCTTTCGGTTGACTCGTCTGGATTTCTTAAGTCACGTGAGGACTATTTACGGGACCTGATAAATGTAGTACTCATGTCGACTGCCGAGGAGCGTCACGGGCGAGACTTGCGTGCCTTATAGTCGACTGATCTGTGGACAACGGGCTTGATCAGGGGACTATAAAGCTGACGCAGGAGGCGCTTGCGCCGGAAGTGCTGTGGCAACAGCGAGGAGTATTCCAGACCGGTCCCGTGCCGGTCGAAGCCGAGCGGACTGGCTATCGCGCAGATGTCCCAGACGATGGACCCGAAACCGATCGGTTTGGAAGACGTCCTCTTCATCAATGCGGTGAATGAATGGGCGAGGGAATACATTGGAATCAAGTGTGCAGATCTGCCGCCCCGATGACGAACGCTCGTCGGATATCAGACGAACTGGATCAACGCTTAGACACGCTCCCGAAGAATGCGTTGGAGCTCCACGTACAGGCGAATAAGCACGCCGATGAGATCCTCAAGGATGACGCCTGCGCCCTCGTCACGTCCAGGTCACAGAGACGACTGGATATTCAGCATACAAAAAAAAAAGCTCCAATCCCCTGCACAAGCAAAACCAACCTAAGATGGCGAGCGCTCATCTTCCAGACCGGGCAGTACTCCGGCGCGATGGAGAAACATGGCCCTGCCCACGTTCGATACAGGACTGATGGCGCAGGCTACAAAACGATTGACTGAATCATCCGCTACCTGCTTGATTAGAACCCCGCTCGCATCCGCAAAATACATGCTGCTCGCCAGCGGCCAACACATACAAACCCGGCGCCTTCAACGCGGTCTCCAAAACCTGCGCTGATCTCCTGGCGCTGAACGCCAAGTCTCGCCAGACCGTATGAGACCAGGGGCAGCTCGAGCTGCACGTTGGAGACGTCTAGACAAGGTGGCAACACAAAATGCTTCAGCCCCCACACCATTTGTCCCATTCATTCCTCTTGGAGTTGGCTGTCCTGATGGACACGATGCCCCAAAAGACAGCTTCCCATCGTAGATGCTGAGGACCATGGCGTATGATCGAAGTGGTTCGAGGTGGAGGATGATCTCGTATCTTCTTCAGAGATGGCAGAGCAAGCGTTGTCGAGAGACCATAGTTATCCCTGATATCTGCTGAAAACGCGGCCTCCTCTCTGCTGTTACCCGCTGACATGGATGAGGATGACAAGGCCAAGGGGGTTCTGCATCTGATCGGCCCGGTAGCTTCCTATGAACCACGTTCTTGAAACGTCATTGGCAGCTTGAGCTTTGCGGAGGGCACTGCCCCGAAGACTGACACAGATCGTGCGGAAGGTGTGATGGGAAATCCAAGTCGTCCTGCATGGAGGAATCTATAAGATGGAAGATTCTTGTTCTGACGAGCAAGAATCTTCCATCTTCAGTCTTCGTTCAATCCAGGAATTCCTCCATCGTCATCCTTAGTTCAATCCATTACGCGACCATCATGGGCTCGTCAACTCCGACATCAGAGGATAGCGAAAGCCAAATCATGTCAGATGTGGAATTCTCTGATGGCTTACTGAGGATTGCTCTACTCCGGGCTGTCCCGATTCCGACTTTGATGAGTTGTTTTCGCAAATCACGTACACAGCGGCATCAGGAGGCAGTGACTGGCATGCAACGGACTGGCTCAGTTTTGACGATCTCTTGAAACCTGCACTTAGTAAAGTGGATGTCATCGAGCTACATCAAGAACCAGCTGAAGCGATTCTTCCAGAGCTCACCCCCGAGGCAGGTCCCAAAGAACCAGGTGAAGCGACAGCTGCCGACATTATCTCTGAGCCAGCTGAAGCGGCTTCTCCAGAGCTCGCCTCTCATCTAGCTCCTCAAGAACCAACTGAAGCGACAGTTCCTGAGGTCATCCCTGAGCCAGCTCGTACTGTCAGTGAAAAGCCGCATAACACAGAGGTATGATTGACTTGGTTTATTGTCATGTCAAGTTCCGTCAACTGACAGCGCCAGAATCTTGTCAATTTACAGCGCAAAAGCCTTCCCACCAAAACTGGGCCGCGAAAGGAATATAGCACAACCTTTAGTCATTGACTTGACAGGTCCCGAGCCAGCCAATTCAGAGATACCGATTAGTCAACCTAAGGATACCGGCAACGATGTCGTTGATGTTCGCCAAAGCTGCAGAGCATCCCTCTCAAAGAATGGTACGTGATAATCGATATATCTTAATTTAAATCTAACACATTACGCCAGACGATGAGACCCTGATGGAAAGCGTCAATGTTGGACAAAATCTGAGTCCTAGCGCAGTGGTGCCTTTGTCAGAACGCAAGCGAAAGCGTCCGACTTCGGCCTCAAGTGGTTCTGGACGACGAACACGGAGGAAGACAACGGTTCAGGAATATGTTGGTAGCGACAGACTATTTACGAGCACAGCGCTAAAGGAAATTGACGATTTGATGGAAGTACAGCTGAAACATTTTGAAACAAATTTGAAACATTACGAAGCAGTGTCGACGCATTTCGAAGACATAATGCTTGGTTTAACGACGTTAAGGGTACTCATCGTCAACCATGGAGCTTTGGAAGAGGAAGTGACAAAGGAGTGGGAACAGTCACGCTGAGCGTCCGCAGAGTCGAAGAGAGCTCGAAACATGCCATATAAATGTTTTATATATCCTAGCTTAGACAGGTTCTTCCAATTGTTTGTGACCCGTTTCGGTTTGTATCGTTCTTTGCACGAGAACTTTGACTTCTGAATTATAGTATTATTTTAAGTTGGCGCGTCTAATCTGCCACCTTTGGGTCCTTCTGTGATTCTTGAAGGATCTCCATCATCCGAGAATAGAGTTGCATATCTTCTTCCTTCCATTTTCCACCACCGAAGAAAACAAACCTCGCTCTCTCACAATTCTTCATTCGAGTCTTCTTCGATACTAGAGCTAGACGCTGGGTCAAAGATAATCTGTATTGCGGCAGGTTAGGTAAGGTTTGCAATCTTAGCCCCTGATCTTCCACATGAGCTAGATTCGCATTTGACTTACCCACACAGTACCATCTCCACTTGACGGGACGTTGATGCTGTTACTAGCGCATTTGGCTTCAGATCCACAGATATTTGTACCACTACTCTGACCGTACAGGTCAATATGATTGCTGTAAAATACTGGCGCCTTCCAGGTGCTGTATGTTGTCCCAGACTTTGAGCCTGCGTTGTAGCTCATGCCCCAACGACTGTCATCAGTTGCACATGTGTCTCCTCCTGACGATGAGGACTTTCCAGACACATGACCTACTGAAGCACACGCGAGACCAGCGTCGGTCACTCGGGCAGTTGCATTGCTGCCTTTGTCGTACTACTCATGACGGATTAGTCTCAACCATTCAAAAATTCCAATAGAACTCACCATGCAGTGGACTACTGATGTGGGAACGTTGAATGTCACGTTGAAAGGCGAGATAGGTTTTGTTGCATACCAGACACATCCTTTCACGTTGGCACCTATGTGACAACTCTTAGTTGTTGGAAGAGCGACATAGATCTTCAGCTGTTACTTACCTGCTCCGGCATTTGTACCAAGGATGAGACATTCTAAAACAAGTGCACATGTAAACAATACAGTCTGAGAAAACATAGTAAAAGTTGGACGGGTGATCTAAGCGTTCCAAAGTCAGCAACAACGATACATTGCATCTTCGTTCTGCTTGCACTTACAGTGTGTTATAACTTTCAGTCTTTTCACATCAGTCCAAGATGTACTTTTTCAAAAATCTTTCAGATCTGTACGACGTTCAAAGTTGAAAAAAAAGAAATGCTTCCTCATATATAACTTGAAGTCATAGTCCTGAAACATATCATATCGACATCATTGTGGGTCGAGTTTCTTCAACCGCTCTTTTGTGGAGTGAGCGGGGTAATACATTTGATCTGGTCACTGAATTCCAGCGGAAGGATGTAAAATGCCTAACGGCACTATGCAATTCGTCATACAGTGCCATCAATCGTATGATATTGATAAATCAATCATATGAGCAGTCATATATCGCAATTTGTTGCAAACGTTTGAATAATATAACTCACTCTATATGACGTGTTACTAATTGTACTGTCGGAGCCGCATTCGGATGGCTAACAGAACGTAATCCACAAGTTAGAGCGACACACAAGCGAGAGCGACACACAAGCGAGAGCGACACACAAGCGAGAGCGACAGCGCTCGCAACAACACCACTTCTATCATAGAAATCAGCGCCACATTGAGGAAATCAAATATTTCTATTATGCGCTTTATTCTATAGTAGTTTCTTGATCTTTTTGACAAGTACGAGCATTATGTCCAGTTTCACCGCATGTTCCACAACGCTGTTGTCTCATCTCACTTTTTCGTAGCTGTATACCCCCTTTCCGCGTCTCCTCGCGGATTTGTTCCTCAACTGCAGTCTGAGTAAGTATAACCTGTCCCTCTTGAATTGATAAGATGCCTCCTTGCTGTATACGTCTTTTTTTCCGCCTATGACGCCGAGACACTACCTGGTTTGCCTTCTGTAAAGCCTGTACCTCTGCCTTGAGTAGAACAGCTGAATGCATCATCGTTTGAGCACCCTTAAGTAGTTGATCTAGCGCATTGTTAATCGGGGTTGGCGAGCTATTCTAGTGGTTCGTGATACGGCCTTTAAGTAGCTCAGTTTGGCAAGCAAATTCAATTCGGTTTTATGGTGTTTTTGGAACTCAAAGAGCGTTATTGCTCGCTGGGGAGATTGGGGTCCTTAGCTTAAGATCAAGGTGTGAGAGAACATTATCTGGGCTAAATGGAACTAACCCTGAGCCTCGAAAGCCTGCGCGGATGCTCTGCCCAGTAATAGCAGCCTCGAAGGCTGCTTTAAACGCTGGGAGGAACTCAAGCTTTGTTATATGGTTGATATAGGATCGCGTAAGGTTCTCAACTTGTCGTCCATATGCCTTCTTAAGTGGGCCGAAACAACCAACGTCAAGCGGCTGAAGGAGATAAGATGAATGAGGAGGCATGTATAGCGTGATGATGTTGTTCTCTTAACAAAATTGTTGGAATTGAGCTGAGATGTGACTCTCATGGCCATCGACAATAAGAAGGCGATATACTCCAGTTGTACGATGCTTTGTGTGCTCATCAAAGTGCTGGATCCGTTTGAAGCCAAACTCGTTTGTTGTCCAGCCATTCTCACTCATTGTAATGACCTAGTCGTTTAGCATATCCTCTTCACTATACTAAGCAGTAAGGTGGTATTGTCCGGCAAGAATCACAAACGGCGGGGTCGCCCAGCCCTGTCAGTAATTCCTTGGATTAATGTTAGTCATTCCCGATTGCCTAATTGAGCCATTTTTGGGCGAGAGCGTCTCTCTGAGCTAGTAACAACTGTTGTAGTTAAGATGATTCCCATCATAAATCCAGTTTCATCAGTTGTAAATGTCTGCGTCGAGAATGCCATACTTTGCAACAGTGTTTTGTACAAGCTCAAACCATTGCTTGATTAGCTCTGAATCTTCACAAAGTGCTCTCTTATTCATATTTTCAATTGAACCTAGTTTGGAGCTCTGGTCGACGTTTGACAAAGTTCGAAGCCCAGTTCTTGCTAACAGTGGCTTCAGTCCGTTCAGAGAGAAAGAGATTAGCTATATCGTCAACAGCACGAAGCCTAGGCGAAAACCCCCGCGAATCCAGGTCTAGGGTATGTCGAACAATGACTGATTCCTCTAGGTCGGTAAGTTTTTGGGACTTTGGTCTAGAATCGCTTCGTGATGGTATGCCTTTAAGTCGGTTGCTAAGGGTACTATGGTTGACAAAATATAGCTTTGCAGCAGCTCGAGCGCTCTGGATTTTGCCTTGATTGATTGCTTGAATAGCTAAAGCTATTCTACCCTCAGGATTAGTTGATAGAATATCAACTAGTTGAGGCATTGTATGTTGGTGATAGATTGACGCGTTGTTGCGGGCGTGTCGCTCTCGCTTCTGTGTCGCTCTCACTTGTGGATTACGTCATAGTTATTGCAGAATGCCGGTAATGGAGCTTGTCGTAACTATGGTTACACGTCGCGAACCTTATTTCTACCTACCACACCCGCATACGGTGGACCCCTGCAACAGAGAACTGCTTTTGGTAAATATCTTGCTCGAGAAACGCAAATTATGTGAAAGCAGACACGTCAAATAAGAATTTGGATTCGGATTCGTCCTTCGAACCAAAAGGTTTTGCTTGCGGTTCTCAAATAGGGAGCGGGTTCGTCGGCATTGACAACGAAAGTTTATCAGACCACCACAATTCTCAATAACCGCTTTAAAAAACGCTTAGACTTAGTACTATATGCGAACCGGTAATTCGCTCATCTTGATGGTAAATTCGATATATTGCAAACAGGCTAATTCGATAACTTAAAAGTGAGGGTGATAAGTCAGATACGATAGATACGTCACCATCCGCTGATATAAGTCAGATAACGATGGATAGATACCTCCTCATCCGCTGACTGTGTAACCCTAACCTCTAATATAAACAGGAGACCCTAAGCAAATTCCAATGACAGGCAAGCAATCATTCATATTTTTGACCTGCTCGACAACAATAGCTACAAAGACTCCACTGGGACTCGTTCTTTCTTCACCAAAGACACATTTCATACTCTTGAAATGGTAGGCGAATATCAAGGATCACAGGCCTATAGCCTCCAGCCCGGAGGTAACGAATCTGTGAATCGCAATACTGGATCTGTAGCATATTCCAAGACGCTTGTGGATCTACGCGGCATCATACCGTCTATCAATTTCAAATTTGACATCAGTTATTCTTCTGGTCAAAGCAAGACCTTTGGCCTCCCTCAAAATTGGACTTTCAGTGTACCATTTGTCATTCCAGGAAAAAGTGTCACGACTCAACAAAGAACCTATGTAGTCGACCCGAACTGGGCTGATGTTACTGGATATCAGTCAGGGTTGAGATACATCAACGATCATAGCATCAAATTTGATAATATCGTCCCAAGTCAATCATTGCCATCAGGTCGGCCAGGTCAATATGCATGGCGATTCAGAATGACCGACGGTGGACTGGATTACTATGATGATGCCGGCAAAATCCTGGAGCATGCCGATATTTTCGGAAACACCATCTACTACAGTTATCTAGATCATCAAGAAGGTCCTGATACTGCCCTAATCGACTATATGCTAGATTCTTGGGGTCAAAAGATCCAGTTCGCATATCAGGCGGGAGAACAAATTCAGATAACGGCTCCAGACGGCGGCAAATCGCAAATCATGATCTCCAATCAGGGCATTGAGCAAGTCATCGATGCTGAAGGAAATCAAACCTCTTTCACTTACGTCAATGTTGCTTCTCGAACTGTGTTGTCTACAATTCAGCATCCTACTTCTCTTCAAACTCGATTTGAGTATCAGACATTGAACTTTCTGGCAGTTGATGGTAGCCAAGGCTCTCTCCCTGCCGTTCAAGATCATTATCGACTTGATGCGAAAGGAACAGTTTTGAATCAAACGAATTACCGGTTTGGCGAAGCAACTAACAACTGTACATATACGGGATTCGTCGAACAATACCGAATTGGTGGCTTAAAAGATTCTTTGATGGATGGTAATGATCAGAACTACAGGTGTGTGCAATCCTAAGTCTGCTGAGGTGGAATGCTTACATTGAATTCAGATATGACACGCTGATTTCCAACTTAGACGAGGCTGGCAACATTCTCTCCGCTACACGAATTCTCTTCAACTATTTACACCTGCCAATGCAAGAATTTCATTACAGCATTCAAGGCCAAGGACAGTTATTAGACGCATATCAAGCCCAATACACCTACTTTATTCCTATCGACCAACACGCTCGAAGCACAAACTATATGTACCCAATAGTGACGGAGCAGCTACATTACAACACAAAGAATAGTCCGCCCTCTTATCAAGGGCTACGTCGAGCAACCGCCAAATACGACGATTATGGATGTATGCATCAAAGCTTGGAGGAAATGTGGGATCTAACCTCTCAGACATATGTCAAGCAAAAAAGCATGCTGAGCACCTTCACTGAGGTAGCCTGGGGAGGGGAAATGGTCCAAGATGAAATCTTCATCGATGAAATTACCGGGTTCCAAAGACAAGTTTTGTACACCTTGACAGGCGATCAAAAACAAATCCAATCCACACTAGTTCAACACCAAGCGAAAGGAGATCAGGGATTTCAGCCATGGAAAACCAAATCACTAGAGTACGATGCAAACGGAAGGGTCACGTTAGAGATGGTTTCTTGGTCAGATGGTGTCGTGGTTCCAGTTGGATCAGTACCTTCCTATACCAATCAGAACAGTTATCAGTTCGATCCCAGTGGTTATGATATAGTCATCGCAAAAGATCCACAAGGTCAAGCCACAATCAGCAAATATGACTTGAAAATCACACGGGGCCTGATAGTATACAAGGAACTTCCATTAGGCCAGGTAGAAACTTTTTCATATGATCTTATCGGTCGATGTATCGGGTCCACTGATCCCTTTGGGAAGAGAACAACAACTAGTTACACAATCGGGGCTGCTGGAAACACGGTAACGTCAACCAGCCCGCTCGGATATGTGACAAGAGAGATTTTTGATGCCCTTGGCCGAACAATCGAGCTTCGAGACAACGGCGATCCAACCCAGCGTGTTACATCCGAGCCAACTCGTGTGCTATCACAGGTTTCATACGACTCTCTCTCAAGAGTGATCTCAAAGTCGGATGAGCTCGGGCTTGTGACGACATATAATTCATACGACGCATTCAATCGCGTGCTCTCAATCACAGACCCGGAAGGAAACGTACAGACACATGTTTATGATGATAGCGACCTCTCCACAACTCATCGTTTGAATGGTGATCTTCGAGCAACCGCCAAGCTAGATGGATTTGCGAGGAATGTCTTCACGACCAAATATGCCGATTCTGGAGACAGGAGTATCAGCTATTCATTAGGCAAGCAGTATACATACGACGGCTTTGGTAATGTTGTTCAAACTTCTCTGCTTGAAATGCCATTGAATGGTGGTGATGCTAGTAAACTGGAAATTGTCAACTCTATCTTCAATGTTGAGAATGCTATTTCGAGGAAAACAGCTAGCACCAAGACCGACATTGCTGAAAATTCATTTGATTTTCTTCAACGAGATATCGTATACGATATCTTTGGGCTTTGCTACTCGCAGTTAAAGACTGTGCAGTACCATGATGGAGCGTCATTTGAGCATCCGGGATCAATCAACATCCGTGACAATTGCAAGCTGCTAGTCACGTATAAGAACCAGCTGGGCCAGGAAGAAAAATATGACTACGATGCAAATGGATACATGAGTAGCTTGACCCGCTTCGATGGCACTTTTGTCTCGTACACGTCTGATGCTATTGGAAGGCTCACTGGCGTCTCTAGTATCTCGCAGAATCTGACCAAGAGCTACCTAGAGAATGGCAGAGTATCACAGATAACCACCAGTACTGGCCAGACTGAGTACAAATATGCCTTGGACGGCTGCTCTGTTGCTGTCATATACTCCGATAATGCCCAGCAGAGCTACACCCTTGATAAATACTCCCGCATAGTCCAAGATCACGATGCTCGAGGAACAGTAAGTAATTTGATTCAAACCTGTGTATTATTGCGACACAGTCTTTGTACTGACCAGGACCCTACAGATGCACGAAAACACCTTCGATTCTCAAGGCCGTATCTCATCACGAACCTTGGGCTCTGACACTGTCTCTTTTAATTACGGCCTGGTAAATCATACTCATGGCCAACTCGTCGGGAATGAAATTTCAGGGAGTCAAACGATTCAAAAGACGCTGTCCTACGACGGGTTTGGACGTGCCAATCGTGTTATAGTGACCAACGGTCAAACACAGGATATCCTCCTAGACGTGAACTATACATATAACAGCAAAGGCAAACTGAAGTTGGTTGAGGTCTGTTCCAAAGTTCATCCTAAGGTACCTGAATCAAACTACCGTCGGCAGCTTTCGTACGACGGTCTAGGTCAGCTTAGGGAAGACACAACTACCTACACCAACACCAATGTCTCTACTACTACCCAATATGTGTATGATGGAAATGCAAATGTCATTGCGACCACGGTCAATGGCAAAACAACGTCGAGAAAGTACAATCTAATTGACCAGCGAACGGACTCTGGATTCCAGTATGACCTTAATGGACGACAAATTTCCGATGACAAAGGAAGGACGTATAGCTACGAGTCCGACGATCAGTTGTCCCGTGTTGCAACTAAAGAGTCTGAAGTTTCTTTCAAATATCACTCTAATGGTGCATTATATTTGCACAGCTCTCCAGCAGGCCAAACTAGCTTGTACTACGACAGTGGGAGCGTCAATGCTACTCAAACGAAAGGAGGCCAAGACCATGGAACATCATATCTACTTGCGTCTGGCAGTCGCTTGGCAGCACGTTCGACAGATGGCTCGAACTCGGCTATTTACTTCATCGAAAGTCAGGGCTCCATTGCTCTAGAAGTCGCTGAGGCGGGTGACATGGCGTCATACTACGAGGCCTATGGCAGCAAGACCGATAATTCGACAGCCCCTAAACAAGGGTATGATTTTGGTTTTCAGCAAGAGTTCACTGACAATATGAGCGGGCTTGTATATCTGCGCTCACGTTGGTATCAGCCGGATCAGGCTTCGTTCATTACCATGGACAGCACCCACAAAGAAAATCGTTATACTTTCTGTGCTGGTGATCCAATCAATCTCTTCGATGGCACAGGTCATTCTGAAACGGGTGCTATGATAGCCGGAATTGTTGTTGGTATAGCTACTACCGTCATCGCAGGAGTTTTGACTGGAGGTGCTGCTGGCGCAGTTTTCGGACCTGAATGCATTCTAGCCAGCATATCTGCGGGAGCAGTCTCTGGTGCAGCAGGGAATCTCGCTGGAGATGGTACACAAGCTGCCATCAATCATGAGAAATTCACGGCTTCACGGGCTGGCGAGGACATGGCTTCAGGAGCCATTGGTGGAGCCATTGGGGCTGGTTCTGGAGGCTCAGCTGGGAGAGCAGCAATGGCTTCCGCTTTCGAGCGCGGCTGGTCGCAACGTGCTGTTACGGTCGTTGGGTCGGTCGTCTCGGGAACGATAGGGGGTGCTACTGGAAGCTTTGCCGGTGGTGAGTCGATGGCGTTGATGACTAAACAGCCCTTGTTCAGCTCCAATACAGCTCTCAGTGCTTTTACAGGGGCAGTATCAGGACTTGGAGGTGGCGTACTTGTAAGTGGCAGCTACCTAGGCATTATTTCCAACCGGATCATGCCTGTACCGCTTCGGAGTGAAGAACTTGCAAGTATCGAGGTGGCTACTCATCGACGCTTTTCTCCGAGCGTTCTTCACTCATTGGCTACCCAATCGGAGATGAACGATGAGTATCAGAAGTTGCAAAAGATCACTGATGCATTGAAGATACCTGGTCACAATGGCACGTATAATACCATCGTCGTTCACGGCGCTGGGAATACGGTCTTTCCAAATGTTACCACCAGTAGGAACGGAGTGAATTATGCTGTAATGCGACCGATGAAGGGGCAACTACTCGCACAGCATCTTGTAAGCAAGGGCTGGGGTAACGAATATAGCACACATCCGATAAAGATGACTGTTTGTTTTGGAGGATGGTCTAATGCGCAGTTAGTAGCTGATGCGTTGCAGAGAGATGTTTGGGCAAGTTACAGCACGGTGACACTAAGCGGAGAGGGGTCAACGTGGAGGAGATATACTCCACGCTAGCTAGCATGTAGGACTTGGAAACACCATGCTTTTTGTCGATAATATTTTACCAACCTTATGAGACGTCCGAGTTTTCTCAGGTGATGCGGGTTTGGCTCTTGTAGTGCCTGGCGTAAGTACCTTATCGTTCAACTTGTCGCTATACTAATCAGTTTACTATAGACTCCGCTATCAAGATTATGGCATACTCTCAGACTGTCCTCACATTCCTCCAGAAGATCGCCGACGCAACTAATGATACTGCTGCAAAGGACGAGAAGCTCGCCCCACACCTGCCCCTCCTCGCCTCACCCATTGGTTTGATGCAGACGCTATACCGCGGGGGACGGGGTTAGGGTATCAGGGGAAGTCGGGGCAGGACCTGCGGGAGTGGCTCGGGAGCGTTGCCGAAGGGTCTGGGCGGGAAGAGACGTACCTGACCAACCTGAAGCGGCCACTAGGCTCCCGCGACATGAACTACAGCCCGTCTTCGGACGAGAAGCGCAGCATTGTGTACGCTTGACGCCGCCGACGGGTCGCGGTGCCTGTACGTCAGCGAGACGGTCAAGAGGATGCAGGAGCATAGCTGGAGAACGCACCAGTGAAGAAGCGAAAACAAAGGGGGGTGGCCGAGGAGAGACTCGGCCAGGGCTAGCCAAGAGGTGCCATGGCGGAGCGGGCTGCGAACGGCTACAAGACCGTAGCTGCTGATCGAAACCGGCAAGGTGGACGTCGACTGTAAGGACCAGTACAATTGGATCCACTGTCGAGGGCTGCAGAAAGCGGCCACGAGGCCGTGGTAAAGCTGCTCGGATAATTGTGGAATTCTCACTCCGTGACCGAGAGTAGGCCGGAGGGTTCTCATGATTGTGAGAATTTTGGAGAACCTTTGGGTTCATGCATGGAATCATCCATGCATCAACCACCGGCTCTTTGAGCTTTTGTTTCAGGCTCTCTATATTATGAGAAGCCTATCCCAGGTAGATAGGAGAATAATTGATATGCATTTTCACTTCTGATTAATTGGACCCTACTCGTGATACTGGAGCCATCATTCCTATTCTACTGAATGCAGCAGCGCAGTTCAACAATAATCGACACAGTCACATTCCTGGTACTGCTCCCAACCGCCCCAACCACCCGCTACATGTAAAGTTTATATATTCGCATGAATACGCAAGAAGATCGTTGCTTCACCGGTGTAGATCTCGCCATATTCTACCCCTGCCTTTACCATATATGAAAAACCTTGCGTGATCACAGCGGCCACTAAACGACGACAGCGAATTGCCACACTTTCATTCTCGCCTTCTTCTACAACTTCGTCCAGGTTCATCTCGGCAATGCCTTCGTAGATATGTCCCAAAGTCAATTTGTGAGGAGCCTTGTACTCGATGGTCAACACGGCCACCCGATGTTCAGTCTCCTCTACGCCACCCGATATGTTATAAACACAGAACTGATCTGCGCGCGGACGGGAAGATTTTGTTATAGGTTCTGATGACTTAGAAGAAGAACCAGTCCGCCCCGTTCTGTTTACACGGGCCCGAAGGCGTTCCGAGCGGCGCGGGTTGTCGGAGATGCTGAGAGATTGCATCTCCTCCGCTGTTCGATCCGGGCTGAGTGTGTTGCTGTGGTTTTTCAAACCTCACCGAGCCTCTGAGGCCAAAACGATGGCGTAATACGCTGACTTCAGAGAGCCGTTCGATAATTTGGGAAACCGGATCTTCCACAGTGAATCGAGCAAAGTTATTGAGATCTAGCTCGGACCCCATCTGGCGCCGACGAATGGCTTCTCCCCATTCGTAAACGTTGCTCCTCTTTTGCGCGCGCTTCAGCTTGCTTAGACTTTCGTTCCTCCTCCTTTCGTAAACGACGCTCCTCTTCTGCTCCTGCTTCGGCTTCCTCGAACTGTACTCACCTTCCTCACCTATCTAGCTCACCCTGGTCACCTGGGCCCCCGGCTCGCCCTGCTCACCTTGCTCACCCAGCTCACCCATGTCCAACGTCGCGGTGCAATGCATCCCGTCCGCTCTGCCATACATAAGCTTTAAATTCCCTTGCTTTTTACTCTCAATCGTGCCAATAGGCATAGCGTGGAATCTAAGCCCATTGCCGCCTGAAGGGTGAAGCGAGGGTGACGCGAGGGTGAGCAGGGTGGTGACTGGGGTGAGCAGGGTGAGGCGAAGCAAGGTTTTCGTGTAAATTTCGTGTCACTCTCGTGTCAATTTCGTAATAGTACCGGAGTTTGGCTATTTTAGCTTACGGACCGTATTAAGGGTGCCTTGCTCTTATTTTCCAGGTGGTTCTCTATTTTAAGTTATAAGTCTAAGCTACGTAATCTATGCCCGAGAGTGTGAAGTGCCACATCAACTACAAGAGGCTAAGTAAATGGCAGAATATAAAGCGGTGACAACATTTATGAAGCTCACGTGATTTAGAGGAGGAACCAAATCTGTTGTAAATGCCGGCCCCCGTAGTACAGAATAGGGGGGCCCATAGAGACACGTAGACCGTCACTCGGCATTGAAGCCGAACCAGGGTTCGAAGAGCCACGGTTTGACTCAACCAGGCTTCGAAGGCTCGGGCAGGCTCGCCGAGCTGCCGCTCAAGCCGTGCCGATTATCCAGGCCGGCCTACAAATAGTACGTAGGATCAGTAGGTAATTAGATAGTTCAATTGATTCTATTACACTATATACTGGCCTATATACTGTACGCTCAGCCTCTATTCCGCCTGTACCACTCGGTTGTTCCAAAGTGGTAATTGTGCTCACGTGGGATTACCGGCCAATCTGCCAAGAATCCCTAGACGCACGGGTAAAACCTCAACAAAATCTCTCGGAGGATTTCGTTCGGCAGGCGGATAGGGTCACAGAACGCAGTATATAGCACAGTATATAGCAATAGATTCAATTGAATTCCAAACTGAACTATCTAATGGACCTACGTATATATGTAGGCTGGTCTACAGGCTCAGCTGAAGGCTTCAGGTGGTGGCCCAACTCTGAGCCCAACCGTGCAGTTGATGACGTGACACCACACCAGCCCACATTTGAGACAGGTCGGTGCGATGTTCCTCCGGGCCCGTAGACGGCCACAACAAAATCCCTAAAACCGACAACGTCGAACTTCTTACGGGCATGCCGACTCCTTCTACCTCGCCAAACTTGAACTCGTTATGGTCTTTGTCCTCCCTCGGGCACGAATTCTTACTCGATCTTTTAGAAAGCTAATTTTCCACCGTACCCATCACAGCGCAACAGGGAGATTCGTCACCATCAGCTCCCGACTTTAGCTTTGTCCGGCCCAGCCACGCGACCTCACAGGCTCTCCCCACCACTAGTACAGGATCGGATCACGGGGTCAATTAGGAGGAATATTGCTACTACAATGAACGCGTCAGCAGAAGAGAAGCCTAAAATAGTACAGGAGTTGCACAAGGACCTCGCTCGGAAATATAAAGTTCACAGAGCGAGAATCGAGCAGATTTGGCGCTCTTTGGACAGAAACCTACGAACCACGGTCTTAAAGGATGGTGCTTCCGATGGTGTGGTTCTGAAGAATCCCATGGATCGAGCCATGGGCAATGTCTACAAAATCATGCCAGAGTGGAATCTCAGAGATATCACAGAGCCGGGGTCTGACTATCTGCTAGACCTTTTGAGGCATCGAGCTACAAAGTCCCTCTGCGAACAGTATTGCCAAGGTATTAACGGTGGTCTAGGAGATGCTTCCTTTATTCTCAATTCTATGCACATTAATAATCTTCGCCATGTTGAACCCTTCAAGCACTGCTTTACTATGTTTATGGACGGAGAGCAATATGGACAGTCGTATAGAGCTACCAGTCAGGCGAGATATGAAGAAACAATGGCTAGCCTATCTGTGGCTGTGAATGCTGGAGTTTGTGTTCCCCAATCGACTGGTGAATTGATCCTAGAGAGACAGCTTTATACTTTACAAGCTCTCAATATCGTGATCGAGGACATTCTTAACGCTGGCTCTACATCTAAAGCTGCAGAGAAAAGACCGAAGAAGCCTCAGGAGGCTGCGCACGCTGCGCTTTCGAAGCTTTCTATTATTTCAAAGCCAGACAAACTCACGCCACAAAATTTGCTGGACAGTGCTCTCGATCAGAGATCTTCTCTCGACGAATATTTGAACTTACTTCGCACAGAGCCCGCTTTCCTAGCGCACGCTGTCAACAATTGGTTCTTCAGTAGGCCTGAGCTTGTTAACGACGAGAAGGGTCGAATCATGCCTGTTGTCACGGATAAATACATCAGCATCACAATTTTTGATCTTCTCCATAATACTGTCGCAAGTGCCGCAAATTGGTATTATATTTGTTGTATCCTAGAACTTCTTAAGGAATCGAATGATCGTGTTCACAAAGGCATCGTTCTCCAAGAACTGTCAAATATCTGTTATTTGGAGTACAGTCGGGCACAGAAGCTTTTTAAGCGACATGTTCAGTCAGGCTCGGGCAAGACGTATTTCAAACGCGTATTTGGGGTATATGATAATGGCACTGCCAGGGTCACCATGAAAGGAAACCCAGAGCTCTTGATGAGGGAGAACCCACAACTTCACTATATGATGCGCCTCTGCCAAACCGAGACCAATGTATCCAAGGCGGTCGACTGGATTAAGAAGTTAGACGATCTTCATCGTTCTCACCCCGCGGAACGAGACAACATGGAAGAGCGAGAATGGGATTCCTTTAGCGATCTAGCTGTGATTACTGGGTTTGTCCAGTCTCTGTCCACTTCGTTACCGCTACCACCTATCAATCCCAGAAAGGGACAGATGTTTACCTCGCGATTGAAAGAGACGGCGGCTGAGCTTGATCCTCTGAAGACGCAGATTGATCTGGCCGATTTTGCTGTTCCTATTGATAATCTCGAGGAACCGGGTATGGCCGAGGGAGCTCTGAATGCCTTGGATCAATTCATCATTGATAAAACGGGCACTAAGATGGGATTTATATACCAAGACGTCATCAACGATAGTATAAAGGGAGTTCAAGATTATTATCAACAGCAGAAGGAAAGAATTGAACAGAACGCTAAGGTTGAGCCACTATCAATCATTGAAGTTCCCACCAGCTCAGAAGAGCGGGTCCAGCAACGACGGCAAAAGGATAAGACCCGACCAGCACATTCATCTATGTACGATATAACTCTAACAACAGCGACCCCTGCTCAGCTAGAAACCGTTGAAACGTCTCAAGCCTTTAAGGTCAAGCAAGCTACATTTGAGGTATTCTCAACGTTGTTCTCAAAATCAGAATTACGAGGATCAATCACTTGGGCGGCATTCGAAGCAGCAATGGCAGACTTGAAATTTTCTGTCATACCAAATTTTGGATCGGTATTTACATTCGTGCCACCCCTTGATATGGTGGTGCAGAAATCACTTAAACTCCATCGACCTCACAAGTCACGAATTGAGGGCCATCTACTACTTATCTTTGCAAGTCGCTTGAAGAGAGTCTATAAATGGGGAGAACAGACTTTTGATGTAGTATAAACGATTCTTTAGATGTACGCAGGAGTCATCAAGCTGCTCTAAATTGACGAGTTGAACAACCTTGCACTGAACTCCCCCACCAACACCCTTCCGCCAATTTTGCCCTTACCAGATGTGCTATTTTAGGAGGCTTTGAAGCTACGTATTATGCAGAGGCAGCTAACCAGGGCAGTGTGCTCCGAGTGCAGGTGAGACCTGCCTTTGGAGCCACCAAAGCCATGAATAGCTTCGCCATACGGACGGAGATGGTGAGCCCTGCCGAGCTGAGTATTCAGGTCAGGCGTGCCAGCGCAGGCTTAGCACGAAGCCGGGCATCGCTCAGGGTCAGAGCAGGTGCCCACCAGAGCCTACAAATAGTAACGTAGGCCCAGCAGATACTTTAGTTATTCAATTGATTCAGATTACACTATTCTACGTACTGTATTCCACATCGGTGCTCCTATTCCGGCTGCTTTCCAAAAGCGTGCCAAAAGTGATAATTTCGGCTTGGCACTAAAATACCCACCAAAATCACCCGGTCCCGGGCGATAATCGTTGGATGAAGCAAGTGCGTCCACGGAAGCGAGTGCGTCTACGACCATATAATTTACCGTGTATCTTTACATAGTAAAATGTATATAAAGAAAGATACTTAGTATCATTCATCAAAATTGAAAAACCACAGTACTATCATCGCTTTCCTCGCTCCCACTCCCACTTCTACTCCCATCTTCTGCTACTTGTGCTTGAGCTTCAGCCTCTGGATCAGGAATTGGCTCCTGGTCTTCTATAGGAATCAGTAAGCTAGCTTTATGTAAAGCTATAACCCTCTTCTTATGGAGCCTTTCCTGCTTCTGTGCAGCTACACCAGCTTGGTGTAGCTGGTTATGAGCTTGTATAGTTGCTGACTGATCTGCTTGAGCTATATGCTTCTATAGCTTCTCTAATTCTTGTCTACACTTTTGAGCTTGTATGTAGTAGGCCTCTGTTACTATTAGTACACCTCTAGCTTAAAGTGTGTATCTGCTTTTAGACCTTTGCTCTTGTTGCTCTATTACTTGTCATTATAGAATTATAAAGTCATGTTCTTGAAGTTGACTTATTATTAACACATCTTCTATACTAGCTATCTAATTTTAATAGCTCTTGTAAGAAGGGCTACTTAAAAGGATAGGAATCTTTGCTTTCTATACTTATAGTTAATCTTTAGAGTCCTTAAATGTAGTAAGGATAGGTATAAGCATTTGTATAGCCTTAGGCTCTAGCTTTAAGTATTTTTATAGCTTTGTAATAACATGAGTACTACTTACTAGCCATAGTCCTACATTTATAAATGCATGAGTAACAGTCTTAACCTTAAAGGTTTGCTCTTTAATTATTAAAAAATCCCTTATAAATGATGAGATATTATACTTTTAAGTCAAGATTGCATATTGTAATATGAACTGCTTTCTTATGTTAATACTTATAAGGTTGAAATTTTTTAACATTGTCACAAGAATGAATACATAGGTCTAGACTTTGCTATAGACACTTATACACCTTGCTATAAACACCTATAAACCTTACTATAGACACCTATAAACCTTGCTATAAACCACTCATAAGGGGTAATGACTAAGACATTAACTATCTTAAGCCATAAATAAAAGGCTAGATCTCTAGCTTTGCTTAATTCCCTTTCTTCTTTCTTTTATAGCTTTAGATCTTTAACTAAACCACCTCTTGATTTCTTAGTCTACTACTACACTTATGCATCATTATAAGTTAGGTTAACCATTAAGAGGCAAGTAGACAGGGTTTATTATAAACATTTAATGTTTGTAAGATGTGTATAAGATGTTAAGGAAAGGTGTATAAGTGAATATTATTCTTATATGTAAGAATAGTAAACTCTAGTGTTTAGTAACTTATATAAGAATTTAGAAGTAAGACTTTAAACTCTACATCTTTATAACTTTATGTATTATATATGTTCTGGCCCAACTGTGAACTAAGCCAGTTCATGAACTAGCTAGC
>KV454577.1:0-17709 GCA_001662585.1 Pseudogymnoascus sp. WSF 3629
ATCCACTCGGGACTCACATAGGCCACTTTGCCAAGTGATCTGTGGAGAGTTTGAGTGGAGAGCGGGTCGTCGTTGGAACACAGCTAAGCATCAGTGGCGCTCTGAGATCGACGATCTCGCTTGGACTGTGCCATAATATGCCATACTACGGCAGTAGAGTGTGTACTAATTATGGCTGATTAAGGCTAAGAACGCCTAGGTATGCGCGCGGATGGAGTCGATGGAGCCATGGAGACAGGGGAAATGAAGATTTCCTTGATAACCGTCCACCACCGTCCATATCCGGGAACATACCAAGGACAATCCAAGGTCAATCCAGGACAACTACCACCACCACATCGCATAAGGAGGGGGCAGTGCAAGGCTGCAAGTGGCGAACAACATGTCGCTCCAGGAGTCATTGCAAGACAATTTCTACAATTTCTACATTCTCTACTTGGCTGCAATGCGCGGTACTGCGCTGTACCACCTGCAGTGCATTGTGCGACAACTCACACATGCATTGCGTACTCTGGAAGTCCATTGTACGCGTGCTCTCGCAGTGTTGTCGTCGGCGTATAGCAGCGACATTCTTCACCATCCACAGGCTCTTCATCCATCTTCTCCATCTCCCCATATACCCCCCCCCCCCCCCCCCACCCCCCCCCCACCTCATAACTTCCCACGGCTTCTCCCAATTTACTCCCCTACGAAGCTTGGATGATCCCCGACTACACACCGACTGTAGCACCACCGATCGATCCCGCAGTGGATCAAATGTATGGGCCAGTGATGTTCCAGTTCCTGGCCTGGATGTACCTCTTAGACATGTTCGAGTACAGAGTACACGTCCGTTGCCGTACTTGCTCTCGTGCAACACCTCCAACACGGCTCGTCATAGTACGAAAATGTGACAAAATAGTCCAAAACAGACAAAACAGTGAGTAGACAGTACGAGACTGTTTACCACTTCTTTGCTGATGGGTACTTCCACCTCCTGAGAGGTGGCTCCCAGCTTCCCACCCCTCTAGTGTAAGTTCCGTCCTGTCTCTCTCTCTCTTCCTGTGCTCTGGCTGGACGTTATAACGGTGACGTCCCCCGTTTTCCCTCCAACCTTTGTATTCCCTCCTCAAACCCTTCTTGACATTCGAGCGCCTTTTTTGCTCGTCTTTCACTCGTTCTATCCTTTTTTATATACCACTGGCCAACTCATTCGTTGTGGTCATCGTGTGTCTCATTTACGTCTTTTAATTCACCCTCGCCGTCCCTCACTCCTTTCTGGCTCGTGCAACGCAACAAACAAAATTCCATTTTATCCCCCAATCCATAATACCTCTTTCATCACCAAAATCATCAAGATGAAGTCTTTCACCATGGCCGCCGCATTGGCCTTCGCCACCAGCGTCATTGCCGCGCCTAGCAACATTTCCCCTAACAACCTGAGCCCGAGAGCAACTCTCGAGGCCATCACCGTCAAGGGTAACGCCTTCTTCAAGGGCACCGAGCGCTTCTACATCCGTGGTATCGACTACCAGCCAGGCGGAGCTTCCGACGCCAAGGACCCTCTCGCAGATGATACTATCTGCAAGCGCGACATCGCTGAGTTCAAGAAGTTGGGAGCTAACGTCGTCCGTGTCTACACTGTCGACAACACCAAGGACCACACCACCTGCATGGGTCTCCTCGCCGATGCTGGTATCTACTTGGTCTTGGATGCCAGCACACCAAAATACTCCATTAACCGTGCCGACCCTCTGCCATCTTACAACGCCGTCTACCTCCAGTCTCTCTTTGCTACCATTGACGAGTTCGCCAAGTACACCAACACCTTGGCCTTCTTCAGCGGCAATGTACGTTCTTCGCGCAGGTGATAAAATCACATTCATGCTAATTATTCTACAGGAAGTCATCAACGACGGCACCACCACCGAGGCTGCTCCCTACGTCAAGGCCACCACCAGAGATATGCGCGCGTACATCAAGGCCAAGGGTCTCCGCCAGATCCCCGTCGGATACTCTGCCGCTGATGTTTCCGAGAACCGCATGGAGATGGCTCACTACATGAACTGCGGTTCCGACGATGAGCGCAGCGACTTCTTCGCCTTCAACGACTACTCGTGGTGTGCCCCCAACACCTTCACCGGTGCCGGCTGGGACCAGAAGGTCAAGAACTTCACCGGCTACGGAGTCCCCATCTTCCTGTCCGAGTACGGTTGCATCAAGCCTGGCCCACGTACGTTCGAGGAGGTCAAGTCCCTGTACAGCACCGACATGACCGCTGTCTACTCTGGTGGTCTTGCTTACGAGTACTCCGAGGAAGGCTCCGGCTACGGACTCGTCAAGATCAAGGACACCTCGTCGGTCTCTGAGCTCTCTGGCTTCAACTACCTGAAGAAGGCCTTTGCCGCCACCCCAGCCCCCACCGGAGACGGTGGATACTCTTCCTCCAAGGGCAAGGCTTCCGAGTGCCCAGCCAAGTCGTCGAGCTGGAACGTTACTACCGCGGATCTCCCTACCATCCCCAAGAAGGCTGCGGAGTACATGAAGAGCGATGTTGGAAAGGGACCAGGCTTGGCGGGACCTGGTTCCCAGACCTCCGGAGGTGATGGCATCTCGTCTGATGGAACCACTGCTTCAGGAAGCGGATCCTCCACTAGCGACACCCCTGGAGCGACCTCGTCGGCTGCTGCCAGCGGACTCGTTACCCCTATCGACTTCAAGGTCGCATATGCCGGCATGGTTGTCCTCGGATGCTTCTTGGGTGGCGGACTACTGTTGTAGTGAATTAAGTTTTTTTGTTGTTGGAGGGATTAGTTGCTTCAAGTCGGAGCGAGCGTACTGGTTTTCCATTGTACAGCTGCGAAGAGCGAATGTTAGCACCTCCTTATGTATTCTAGCCAAGATTAGGAATGAATTATTCTGATATAGACTAAGCCGTTGTTCTTATTCCGAAGGACTGCACATGAAAAATACACTATGACAGCCAACAGAGATGCCAATGATGTTTTGGCGATTCCATGTTGTAGTGCATAAAAGCGGATCCACCTGGTCGCTTGGAATCCGACCATTTCGTGATTGAACATGTTATTCGTTCGCTCTCGGTCCGCCCTTTCCCGGCGGGCACTGCGGGGTACGAATAACGTCAGCTTAATCTAGACTTTCACATCACAACCAGACATACTGCATGCAAAGGACCAAAACCAGGTAATTAAATACATTGATCGATACTGTGCTGGAAGTTATAAATACAGCCTCCCACCCTCCCTCCCTCCCTCCCTCCTCGTTCCAATATCCATCCTCCCAACCCAACGACAGTAAAATTTATCACCAACCCATCAACCAAGACCATGGCCGACCAAACCTTCCAAACCGCATACTTCGACGGGGCCACCCCATCCCCCTCCACCACCTCCTTCACCATCTCGCCCGACTCCCCAAGCGATATATGGAGCAAGCCTGGTCCCCCCGAAATTATCACCTTCAACGCGCCCATCATCTACAAGACCATCCCCCTCTCCAAGTTCCAGCGCGCTCGCGTAACTGTCACCGCGGACTGGGGCACGCTTTACGACCAGGGCGGGCTGGTGTTCATTCTCCCCTCTTCCGTTGAAGGTCAGGCGGGGAAATGGATCAAGACGGGCGTGGAGTTCTACGAGGACGAGGTGTATGTGTCTACCGTTGTGAAAGACAGCTGGGCGGATTGGAGTCTGGTGCAGGCCGGGATTAAGGATGGGAAGGTGGTGACGCTTGAGATGGAGAGGGATGCGAAGGAGGGGACGCTGTGGATTTATGTCCTTGATGGGGAGAAGAGGATTCCGCTACGGGAGGTAACATGGGTGTTGAGTGAGAAGGAGCAGGAGGTTTGGGTTGGGGTCTATGCTGCTACGCCAACGACGGAGAGGGGGGACAGGGGGAAGTTGGTGGTGGAGTTTAGGGATTGGGAGTTGGATGTGAAGAATTGATAGTTGAGTTAAGAGGCTATTTGTGGATCGTTACCGATAATCCAGAGACTTTCACATAATACGCCACTTAGATATTCATATCAAACATAATCTCAGTCGCGAGGTATGCTACGCGTGGTTTGGTGCCCGTCTAATCAGAGCGGGAAGCCGACGAAAGTGATCAGATAACAGTATAAGTACATGCTTTTCATAATTAGCCATCCGATTGGAATAAATGTATGCATTTATAAAAAAGTAAAATAGTAATAATAGCCTTGAGAATATAGGGTAAAATCTACTAATCTAAAAAAATCCATCATAAAAGTTATATAATAAATTATGTGTATATTTAATATATTATAAGTGCAACACACTTGCCTCTACCTAAACCTCTAGCATCTATCAACGGATTTAGACGCACTACATATTCTTAGGAATGATACCGCGCCCTCTAAATGTATGGATGCACATAAGTTCAATCCTCTAGTCGCCACGCTGTGCGTAGTCGAAGGACAGCGTATAGATGACGGTCTTCTTCTTATATAGGTGGTTGTATAGGGTGCGTAAAGCATGAACCTTGTCCCCACAAATTCAGCAGCTTCAACCTCGGGAAGTGGTTTATTGTATAAAATAACATTGATAATATAAATAAATAAGTCATGGCATCATAAAACATGAAGCGAACGTCGTCTGATAGTCGTATATCATCCCATAATCTCATCCAGTTCGTAACTGTCATGATCGTACTTCACACCCTAGAACAATAAAATAAAACATAATAAAAGATAGACCATCATCCCCCTCCTTAACCCCTGCCCCTAGATCCTCCTGCTTGCGCAGTGTAACCACCGTATACCCAAACACCCATCAACACCCACCAAAATCAACAAATGACAGGCATACAGCCTATCTAAAAATCATCAGCGGGACCATCATCCCCTTCTGCATCCCCATGCCCATGCTCATCCCATCTCCAATAGCCCTGATCCCCGCCCCACCAGTCATCATATTCAACTTCACCTCCCTCTGCACCTGTCTGTCGCCAATAGAAGCAGCAGCGGAACTCCTGGCAGTGAACTGTTTTCCGAGACGCTGCAGAATAGCCTCGCGACCCTGGCGAAGTGCGTGGATGCGTTTCTCGGCATCGTCTGCAAGGTCCTGATGATGTGTCTCCAGTTGAAGGTTGCGTTGCACGCCGCGCACAGCAGGGTTCAGTGGCTGAGGCTTAAGTGCCATGGCGGAAGGCCAGGGTGTGTGAGGAGGGTCAGGTGTGTGCGGGGAGAGCTTAGGAAGTGACGATACCGGGGATTGGTGGTGGCTGCTAGGGGACTGGGTCGATGCAGATTCAGGTGGGGAGCGTCGGAGTGGGTGTATGTGCTTTGGTGATGGGGTTCGCCCCTCAGGGACAAATGTCGTCGCTGGTAGTAACGGCGACTGGTGTTTGACCGGCGTCGTTGGACGGGGAGGAGTGGGTAGCCTGGTCGGTGGGGTATATGTTGCTGGCTGCAGCACGAAAGATGGCTGCGACAGTTCCGGCACAGTAGGCTGCTTCGGGATTGGGGGTATTTCTCGGTTATGCGATGGCGACCGAGATAGCTGTTCTGGCACTGGGGGCATTTCGCGGTTGTGGAGTGGCGACCTGGCGACGGGTTCTGAGGTGGCGAGGCCAAGGCTGCTCGAGCTATTCTCGTTATGTATGAACCGGGAAAAGAAGGTGCTCTGCGACGCTTCCATAGCGCTATGCTTGAGCCGGTCCAGGAGGGACGAAGCCTGGCGACGGAGAGTCGGTGGTGGCGATGCGGTAGCTGCGCGGCGGTACGCACGACGACGTTTTCGAACGCGTTTATGCAAATGGGTATTACACGGAGCAATACCGAGCTCGCCGTGCACGAAGAGGTCCGAGCTGTTGCGGTAGCTAGAATTGTCAAATTCATCGTCGTCCATGTGGCTTCGTGGCTGGGAGCCAAAGCCAACGCCAGAGCTCGAGCCACTGTGTCGAGCTTCCCAGATCCCTTCCTTGGTTGCCAGATCATTCAGTGGCGCCAAGGCCTCGTCCCAAGATCCAGATGTAAGGGCCACGTTATCGAAATCGATGGTCCGGAGGCTTGAGCCGTGTTTACTGACGAGAGAAGATACTTGCTCAGCAGCAACCCATGCATTCCTCACAAATAGACGACGCAGGTGGGGGAAGTGAAGTGGTGGGGGAGGTGGAGTTTCCGGGAGAGGTGACATTGGCGACGTGATCTCAGCAAAAAGCTTTGTGGCCGAACTTGGAGACGATGGGCGACTCGAGTCGTTGAGGGTCAATGGGCAGGGGCCGCGTTGGCCGTACCAATGGAAGGTGAGTTTCTCAAGACTACCAGAGAATGTGCGGATGTAGTTTGTTAATAACTTCAGATGGTCTGCACGTGAATTTTCGAATGCCCAGGAATCAATTGACATCTTTAGATTTCGGATCTGTCGCCAGCGGCGGAGGCCGGATGGCGACGCACCAAAGTTCGGTGTCGGGTGCAGGTAGAGCAGTGCAGCAGGGTGGACAGCTAGCGAGAGCTTCTCGAGTTGCGTCAAACCAGCGCGCTCAATTGCAATCCGCAGACTGATGAGTGCGTAGTCTACAGCAGAGCGACGGTATCGCTGGCATGGCTCCTGGCCAGGACACGAGACACTGAGGTGGCGAATGTTGGGCATGCAAGCTAATGCACGGATGAACGCAGGAACATTCGTCGCTGCATGGAAGATTGGAGGGTACTGCTGGGTGAGATAGTCTGCCAGCTCATGTGTGCCATACTTTGGCCTCTCAGTTTCCGAGGCAAGCGATGTATGCGGCGTGTAGAGAAAGTTGACTTCTCGGCCAGTGACGGGATTCAGAAGCGGAGGAAGAAAGGTCGATTCCGTGTGTGGCATTGAGAAGGTCAGGTGGCCGACATGGTGACCGATGCGGGCCAATGCTTCCATGCGAGAAGGCCGGGACAATGCGCTCGGGGTGAAGGTTAAGTGAATGCGCGCAAAGAGAGGCCTTGTCACGATGTTTGAACACGCCGTGTTTGTGAGGCGGAGAGCGCAGAGGTTGTCATCGTCCAGATGGGATAGCAGCTGGCGATTGATCTTCTCATCTCGCCACATCTGAAAGAAGAGGGGGTTGGAAGAGGCCATGGCCAAGACACAGGTCGACCCAAAGTGAGGCCAATGGCGGGGTTAAAAAGCGATATAAGAATGCAGAATCAGAGAGAGAGATTCGAAGAGTGGAGATTTTCAATTAGAAATGCATATAATGTGATCAGGAATACAGCGAAATGCAGTGCAAGATGATTCTCATTGAGTTGGTCAACAACAGCAATGAAGGCAATGAGGGTATTCTGAGGAGTGAGAAGAAGCACAAGAGGAAAAACCTACCGGACCAGCCACCTACCTTCGTTATATTCGTGCGCCGCCTCACATCGCGATCGCGCAGAGGGCAAATCACGAAAATGGCTCGAAAACAGAGCGAAAAGAGGAGATTCCACGGGATCGCCATGATGAGAGTGAGTCATTATGGTGGTGAACGGTGACCAGATGGACAGAGATGCATGGTGTTGCTGCACAAGAACGCGACTATGTCGCGGTCGCGATGCGCCTTTTAGACGCGACAGACGGCGATGAGGTCGGTGTATGGCTGGAAGAGTTGAAACGAAGTGGCTGTATGCGGGGAAGTTGGGGCTTGAGCTCCCCGAACGATTGGCAGGGAGGGGACGGCCAAGGATTTGTTTCGGTGCCGCTGTGTCCGGTCCAATCGTTGGCTGTTGAAACAATTCGTTTATGCCGGTCGCGTGGAGAGATCACCGAGATCACCACCAAGAACACGACTAGAAGGGCGTCGGCTCCTCTCGCTTGGGTTGTCAAAGAGATGTCACGAAACAGACGCGCTGTTGTCGTGTTTAGATGCTGTTTTGACGTTTATTGAGACCCTGAAATGCCTTATCGCGAAGCAATTGCCGCGACAGAAGGGGAAAAGGGGACCTAGACAGTGATATATACCCGCGTTGAATGGGGATTGGGGCCACAGTTATCAAAGACAAGCAGATAAACAGAGTAAAAAATGCCAAAAAATGCGAATTAATTTATACACCCGTACGAGGTCAAGTGACGTGAATCTCGAGTAACCCTTCTCGTTATTCCCATTGCAAGACTCCTTCAACTTTCTGCTAAGACCTTCAACTTGAACCAGGCCGTCATAGACAGTACAGCGCCCAGATAATAAAAAAACAAAAAAAGACAAAAAATATATCTGAGCATGAGCTCAGAGAGACAAGTAGTTACTCTCTGACGGGGAGTCGAACCCCGGTCTCCCGCGCTTTGTCGAATGACAAGCGGAAATCATGACCGTTAGACCATCAAAGACGTTGGAATTGTTAGAGAGAACTGGCCAATCGTGGATTATAAACCGTTGCCGCTTTTTGCTAGTTTTTTCCGGAGCTAGTGAGCCCAATATTGCTGCCTGGCATCAGAGTCGGGGTTTCATAATGTCCGTTCCCCATGCCCAGCTTGTGGCTTTCACAAAAGACTGTTTTCGGAATTATGTGCATCTCGGCTTCTCGTTTCCCGTCCTTGGCGACCGTCACGCCTTTTATGAAATTGTTGGACTATAGGCACATGACCAGATACGATGGTAGTAGGGTTGATAAAATACCGTATCGCTTCGATGCTGTACCGTATATATACCATTGTATCGATACAACGATTGAAGCTATACTGTATATATACAGAAACACGTGATATGCCAAGACACTAAAACGTAGGATTTTCTCCTTACCTCCACTGTATAATTATACTCTATAGGCCATAATTTGGCATATTTGAGGCTATAACTATGCCTGCACACGTGAATCCTTTATTGGAGTCTGAATTCTTAGTTTCTATAGGTCTAGGAGACAAAAAGAGCATCTATTTGACCTGTAAGAACTATAAAGGCTACTATTAGGCAAAGAACAACTCTTAAGCCCTTAATTACCTATGCTCTTGTTTAGGTTACCTAGCAAAGTAAGCTAATATAGATAATATTAATACTGCCTCCTAAAAGTGATAGCATATACTTACAGTCTTAACGATGCCTATAACATAAAAGAGGAAGCTAGATTCTATAGTAGTAATGGTAATATATATAGGGGCACACCTGTTCTAATTATAAGAGGATATATATATAAGGGACTTTATTATCTTAGTAATAGATAATCTATACTAGCCTCTAAATCAAGTACTAATTAGTAGTAACCTCTTAGATTAATAATATATAGAGGTAAAGAGCAAAGTTAATGCCCTTCTCTATAGGTAAGAATCCTTGAATTTTGTCCTTAATAAATCAACTAATATTAGCTCTAAACGTATTATTAACCTCTCTATAGTTATACCTTAGTATAGATTAATATTTCTTGCTAATAAGAGTGTAGGAAGGTAGGACTTAACTATAAGCTTCTTTGCTAATTAGTTTATATAGAGAGCCTCTAAATATAACCTTACCTAAATTAGTAGTCTTATAACTAATACCTATACTATAATGTAGAATACTTAGACTAGACTTAAGAAGCTTAACTTACTCTTACATATACTCTTTATTCTATGTAATTCCTATAGATTATAACTATTTATTAAGGACCTCCTTAATTAACTACAAATTACTAAAGTCATAAAGAAGGCCTACTTAATTATTACTAGTTTCTATTATATAAAGAAGTAATACTTAATATTATAGTTAAAGTAAGGGTAGCCTTATGCTTTCTTACTTACTATATTAACTTGTTAGGGTACTTAATACTTAATGGTTAAGAGCCTTTTATAAAACAAGAGTGCTTTATACCTCTAGATTACTAATCTAAAGGCATAAATAGGGAAGAAGAAGGGGGAGAATATAATTATAGCTAATATTATAAACCCTAGGTTTTAGAATACTCTATTAAGTATTAAGTAGATCATTTAGCTAATCTATAAGGTATAAAAGGAGTCTAAGTATAATTAATCTACTCTTATAAAGGTTATTCTATAATGGATAAAGCTAGAGCAAGATCTTTGTATGTTAAGCTAGGTTTACTAGGATTTAATAGGTAACTTTATAGATATCTAAGGTCCTTTCTAAGTATGAGCTTAGAAGCAAACTAGAGATCTTTACTTTATAGTAATGCTTCTAGATCTAATATCATTGCTAAAAAAGCTAGGGTAAGCACAAATGGATTATGTAAATTAATACTTACTTACCTATATATAAGAGAAGGAGAAGAAAGAGGTTCATGCCTCCTTCCTTAAGTTTTATACACGTAGTAGTGTATTTAGATTAACATATCCTTTAGCTATGTACTATAATAACCTAGTTGCTTTTTAGAAGAGCTATCTTTATAATGAGACTTACTAGGTATTAGCATAGCTTACTATATGGATATTTAAGGTAATTACAAACTCTATAGCTTTAGAGAGAGTGTTCTTAGTAATGAACTTAATCCATTTAAAGCTATAGAATCAATTAGGTGTAGAGAAGGCAAACAAGTTGATTTATATTTATATGAATTAAAGAGTACTAGATAGGAATGGGAATATATTTGTTAGTGATCTAATAGAGAAGAGTATTAAGGACTAGGTATTACTTAAAGAGGTAATACTAGATATAATTAAGAGTAATGATACTAAATTAGATAAAGGAACAGCCTAGGTATATAAATAATTAATGGAATGGTTGAAATCATGTACTTATATAGCTTTATACAGCTTAAGGAAGCTATACTATATATATACTAGTATGGTATTATACTATATTACTTTGTATAGTATAGCCTCATTATGACGATATGTACTAAGACAATATCCTTGCTTTTGTAATATTTTTTCATGTACTAATTTAAAACTCTATATAAACCCTAATACTTATGATTATTACATCTAATCCTTTATATATCATCTTAAACATCTACTAACATCATTTATATAGCTTAGAATGAGCTTAAAAGCCTTAATTATAATTAAATAGTACTAAGCACTCTATAGCTAGGCTTATAAGCAACATCCTTACCCATCTTAAAGAGCATGTAAGCAATGGTTTTAAAGCTAGTATAATTAAATACTTAGCTAATCCATAATATTAGAATCCCTTAGACCTTGATTTACCTCTCTTAACTAGTCTTTAGACTTAGCTAAAGGATCATGACTCTAAGCTAGTAACTAGCCTAACTTAGAAAAGGTTCTTCTAACCTAGTAGCTTTAAATTTAAGCTAAAGGGGGCATTATATTAGGAGAACTCCTCTAGTAGAAGGCATAGTAGATCTAGAAGCAACTCCCTTAGTACTTATAATAGACTTATCTAGAGTTTAGTAACAGCTAGCTCTAACAATTTAAGAATTAACATAATATCTATAAATATATATAGCATGGCAAGGTAGGGTTAATCCCTAAGCAAGTAGAAGAAGAGATAAAGGCTCTTAGGACAATTATAGAGGAGTTTTAAGAGGAGGATATCTATAACATAGATGAGACTAGCCTTTATTAGAGGATGACACCATCTTAAGGTCTATTAACATAGGCTTTACTAGGAATTAAGAAAGATAAAACGTGAATCTTAATTACGTTATGTGTTAATGCTATAGGATCTAATTAACTTCCTCTTTAGATTATTAGAAAGGCTTAAACACCTTAAGCTCTTTATAAAGTTAGTCTTATAATAATAGAAGTATACTAGAGGCATAATAAGAAGGCATAGATGAACTTAACTATTATAGTTAAGTGGTTAGAAGCCTTTTATGTACATGTAGGATTAACAAGAGATATATTACTAATAATGAATAACTTTCTAGTATATGCTCTAGCCTTAGAATTAGCTCCTCCTCCTTTAAACATTTAAATATACTAGCTACTACCTAATGCTACTAATAGATACTAGCCTCTTAATCAAGGAATTATTACCTTATTTAAAGTTTATTACTATCATTAGTAGCTTGTATACATGCTATAAGCATTTGACTTAGACTAAGATCCTCTTATAATAATGAACATTCATCTTGTAATTTAATATGTTACGAGTCACGCAGAGTAGAGTCATGCGGATAGTTAAGACGGAATAATAAATCTAAAGAAGAAAGGAAGAAGAGAAGAAGAGAAGAAGAGCGCTAATATACACAGTGCTTATTCCATAAGCGAAGAGTGAATACCCCACTAGCCCCTACATCCATAGCAACCCTCTATAGCAACACATTCATAACACTACCCCCCTCTTTCTTTAGCTAGATCTCCTGATCGTAGTAAAACAGTCTTTGGCTTGTGTGGGTATTAACGATGGAATGCTTGTGTCACCTCAAGTGCATGGGTGAAGTTCTCTGCTAGGTACCATTCTAGATCTATAGGGTGATCCTTCCATTAAACTCTGTAGTATAGCTTTTTCTAGAGTAGTTTTGAATCTAGGATGTATTCCACTTCCCATTCATCTTCACCATTTATTACAATAGGTAATGGAGGCTTGGTGTATTGTCCTTGTAGTGCATTATTAGGATCTAGACGTAGAAGATTGCTATGAAAGACAGGGTGGATATTCATGCTCTAAGGTAGCTCTAGCTTATAAGATGTGACTCCTACTCGTTCTAATATTGTAAAAGGTCCTATCTGCTTAAAATCAAGCTTCTTTAAGGGCCTCTAAGTGCGTATATTCTAAGTAGATAGCTAGACTTTGTCTCTAATTTAGTAGCGTAATGGTGGTTTCTGTGTTCGATTTGCAGATTCTTCCATCTAGGATTAGGAGAGCATGGTTTGATCTTGTAGGAACTCCTAAATCCGTTCCATTTGTAATGCCATATCTATAGGCTCTTAGTCATTCTAATGCTCTATCAAATCAAAGCTCATTTAAGGTTCAAACCCTCTATTAGTAAAGAATGGACTTATAGTCGTTATTAAAGATGGTAGGGCATTTGATGCGAATTCTGCCATGCATAAGTATTACACCTAATTGTCTTATAAGTAATTCACATAAGCACGAAGGTAGCGTTCCATTTCTCCATTAAGCCTTTTAGTTTGTCCATCTGTTTCTAGATGAAAAGCTGTTAAGAGTCTTGTTTGGATTTTCAATGTTCTGCAAAGTCCTTTCTAAACTAATGTAACAAACTATAGTCCTTGATCTAATATAATGGTGTCTAGTAATCCATGGTGTTTCTAAACATGTCATAATAAGAGCTAGGCTATGGCTTCTGTAGTAGTGCCTTCATTTCCTACAAAGTAGGGAATATAGTGCCGTTGTTTAGTAAGTCAACACACTACTACTAATATAGCATTATTCCCTTTAGATAATGGCAATCCTATGACAAAGTCCATTGATATATCCTTCCATGGGTGCTGTGGTATTAGTAGTAGCTGTAGCAATCCATTATAAGTGTCTCGTAGGAGCTTGGTTCGTTAACAGATATAACAGTTTGAGATGTATTGTTTTATTGTCCTTTCCATGCCTAGCTAGTAGTAGCAATCCCTTATAATGCAAAGTGTCTTTCCTATCCCTAGGTGGCTAGTTAATGGTTTATCATGCACCTCTTATAATAGCTTAACGTGTATAGCTTCTAGTATCTAAACTTTGGCCTTATATTCTAAGAGCCCATTCCGTTCTTCACAGTAGGCTAATGCAACCTGCTTACTCGTTTGCTCTTGATCTTGAAGCTTCTGTAGTGTCTAGACACAAAAGGGGTCTTTTTCCTATGCTTTCAAAATAGATTCTTCAAACGATAGCTCCTGTGTTTGAATTAGGGCTATAGTAATAGCTAGATCAAAGCGTGAGGGTAGTAACAGTATTTAGAGTTAGTGCTTTTGTCTATCATCCTCATCATTACCTTCTAGCCTATCGCCTAGTCTACGAGTAAGAGCATCAGCTTTCCCATTTTGTTTCCTAGGCCTGTATGTAATCTTAAAGTTGTAGTTTATAAGTAATTCAGCCTAGTAGGCCTAGCGTCTTATGAGCTTCTTTGTAGTCATGAAGTATTTAAGGTTCTTATGGTCTAATAATACTTAGATAGGTAAGTTAGTGCCTTTAAGTTCTAGTCTCTATGCTTTAAAATAGCGAATTATAGCTAATAGCTCCTTGTTATATATCTCGTAATTGCACTTAGCTAGGATAAGCTTTTTCGAGAAGAATGCCACTAGGTGGAGAACACCTTCATCGTCCATTTAAGAGAGGACTCCTAAAGATATGTAATCTAAGGAATTAGCTTTAACATAAGCTGTCTTATTCCTATCAAAATGCTTCAAGACTAGTGCTTCTGTAACAGTCTTCTTCATGAGTTTAAAGGCTTCCTAATAGGCTTGATTCCATTTAAATGGCTAGTCTTTTCGAGTAAGGAGTGTTAATGGCCTTATGATATTTAAGTATCCCCTTACAAACCGTCAATAGAAATTGCAAAATCCTAGGAAGGCTTAGACATCTGTAACATTCTAAGGTATAAGCCATTCTAATATTGTAGCTATCTTTGCTAGGTCCATGCGTATTCCATTAACCCCTATAATGAGTCCTAAGAACTTGGTTTCCTAAACAGAAAATTTGCATTTCCTAATATTAGCTTGTAGACCTGCCTCCTAGAGCTTTTGTAAGACTTGCTTCACATGAATAGTGTGCTCTTCCTTGTTCTGACTATAAATGAGAATATCATCCATATAGGCTACTGCAAATTTGTGTAGGTAGTCCTATAGGGTTTCATTCATAAAGCGTTAGAATGTAGCAGGTCCATTTGTGAGTCCAAAAGGCAGCACTCGTGATTTGTATAAGCCATAACGAGTTCGGAATGTAGTGAGGTCCTCATCCTCTTCTGTTTGCATCCTTATTTAATTAAAAGCATGTCTAATATCAATCTTTATAAGATACTTTGCCCCTATGATTTAAGCAAGTGTCTCATTAATAAGTGGTATTAGATATCAGTCCTTCTTAGTAATGGCATTAAGCTTCCTATAATCAACACAGAAGCGTAGACTGCCATTAGCCTTCTTCATAAACAAGACTAGAGATGCAAAAGGGGCTGTGCTTGTAGTAATGAAGCCCTTTAACAGATTCTCGTTAATGTATTTGCAAACCTAGTCTAATTCCTCCTTTAACATGTTATATAGGGGTGTATAGCCTAGCTTTGCTTCCTCTTCTAGAGTGATGTGATGATCATAAGGGCGATGAGGTGGTAATATATCTGCTGCCCTTTTTGAGAAGACATCTAAAAAGTCATAGAACTCTTCTAGTAGAATGGTTCTTAGATCAATTTCTGTTTAGACCTTCTAGTTGTCTTGTTCATAGTCTTGATATATGTCTGTCATTGCTACTACAAAGACCTAGGCCTTGTTCTGTCTTAATAGGAATCAAAAGGGTGCTGCTCCTATCATAGCAATAGAGCATCTACCTGCCTAACTTAAAGCTAGTGGTTTGGTTTAGATTTCCTAGACTAGGACTACTAGACAGGGCTTCTTCTTTAGCCTCTAACGCTTAGCCTTTTGCAGAGCTACTACTTTTTGTATTAGTTCTAGTGTTGCTTTTTGTATTTAGATCAATTCTTAGTTGGCCTTAACAAGAGCCCCTTTATGATCATAATGTCTACTTATAAACTAAATGGCATCATTAATCATATCTAGCACTACTCCATGTTGCTTCATCTAGGCTTTTCTAAGAATAAGGGAGTGCTTTCCTAAGGTGGTGATAAATAATGGACATAGGTATTCCACATGGTCCTAGACTTATAGGCAAGGGTATATAGCATGAGTAATAGGAGGGGCTGCTGTTCCATTAAAGCCTTAAATAGGACGTGGCTTTAGAAGCTCTATAGGTGAGATGCCTTCTATTTCACAAATTCGTTCTACGTTAATAGCGTTCACAAAGTTTCCTCTAGTAGCTCTAGTATTAATGAGAGCTTGTGCTTTGATTTTCGATTTTCCTATCATACACGTAACTATGAATGGAGTATCTGGATCTAATCTAAAGCTAGAGGAAGAAGTTGCAATTCTTGCCGTCATTACACCTTTAGGGACGTCTTGTCTAAAGGTTATTCTTTTCCTAAAAGTGTAGCATCATGGGTGCTAACTTCGTGAACTTAAGCCTTCTTAGTAGGACATTCATAAGCTTGGTGTCTAGTTTGCTGGCAATAGAAGCAGCAGCCTTCCTACATTAGCTTCTTAGTTGCAGGGTTCTAATGTAGTGCACGATACAGTCTTAGGGGTCTAAAGCTAGTAGGTGGGTTTGTAGTTGGCTGCTTAGCCTAGCTTTAAGAATCTTGTTGCTTCAAGGCTTGCTGAATAAATCAAGGGGTAGTACAGGCTTCTTAGGTCTAAAGTTGCTAAATATTCTAATTAATTAGTAAGCACTTTTGTGCTAAGGCATAAAGAGAGCTTGGGTTTGTCTCTACTATTAGGGCAGTCTACATCCTAGTATTAACCTTATGATGGAGGTCATTAATAAGGGTCTCTTTAGAGTAATCTAGTTTAATGGTGAGTCTCTAGAACTTAGCCCAAAAGGTAGCAAAGTTGTCCTTGTTTTAAAAGAGCTTCCTATAAGCACGTTATATAGTAAAGCAGTAGTCTAGATCACTAAAAACTCTATCTAAGACCTCAAACATTTCCTCTACAGTTTAGAACTTGTTCTAAGTAGATCAGAGGCATGGATTAATGTGTGAGGAGGCTTTCCCACCTAGTCTGCTTTGCACATAACCCATCTAAAGGGCTAGAGTAGGAAAATGGTCTAGGTTTGCCTTAAGCTTCATCTTCATCTTAATGCTCTAATCATCATAAGCTAGCTCCATTCCATCTGTGAGAATAGGAGGGTCTAGGATCTTAGTGGATTTCTAGTGTGATTCTCCATTGCAAGTAGTGCTGCTTTTTGACTTCTCATTTTCAAGATATTTCATAACAGCAGCTTGTCCTGCCATTGTCTGCTCATAGGCTTGAATAACCTCCTGTAGCTAGCTAATATTATCATCATATGTGGCCTTCTCTTCTTGACTCTTCTAGAGGGTAGTATTATAGAGCTAGGTGACATGATCATAATCCTCTATCATCTGCTTTTGGATTTGAAGTGCAGCCTCTTTCTAGGCTTAGCTCTAGGTGCTTATAATGGAGAGGTCTTTAAGCTCCTAAATGCAAAGGGTAGCTTGGTGTTCTAGGTTCTTGAGCAGTGTTTCTCTTCTGTTGTAGGTGTGGCTTTCTAAGCAGTCCTCATTACTTGTAGTAGATTGGGTTTCCTGATCTTGACTCCTGTCATAGATGACATGTCCTTGTACATCGCGTGCCATTATAGCAGGCTTCACTTCTTGTCCTTAGAATTGTCGAGGTTAGGATCTTCCTCTGACTTTGTTAGTATTAGGAATCAGACACGTATATGGTAAAGGCCCTATTGCGTAGTTGTCAGCTATACGAGCTACTTAAGAGGAGTGCACTTCCGTCACAGTTATATCCTTGTTAAGGGAGCATCACAGAAAGGTCTGATTCTGCTAATGTATTAATAATTTGATTTCTAGGTTCTTGTGCTAGTTCTAAAGGTTCTGGTTGTGGTTCTGCTAAAGTGTTCTAGTGCTTGGGTTTCTAGTTCTAGTTTTAACTTCTAGATTATGTATATGTGCTAGTTCTGTATCTAGATCTAGATCTAGGTCTTTGCTTAAAGAGCAGTGGTAGTGTTTGAGTTTTGGTTTCTAGATTTGATGCTTTGGTGTTCTAGTTCTATATCTAGGTCTAGTGCTTGGGTTTCTTGCTCAAAGTGAGCTGGTAAGAGAAAAAGAGATTTATTATTATGTTACGAGTCACGTAGAGTAGAGTCATGCAGATAGTTAAGACGGAATAATAA